>JARHVA010004671.1:1142500-1480308 GCA_037957365.1 Torreya grandis
CTCCTAATGATACTGAATAATATTACTAAGTCATGGTGCATGCTGGTCTTAATAGGCCTAAAGTAGTAGAAATACCTTAACCCAACACTTGGTGACTCTAAAAGGGTGTGAATCCCTGGTTCTAGACCAAGTTTTATATATTATCCTACATGGTCCTCACAACGTCCTCAATATTTTTTACCATGCCCTTTTAGCTAAAGCTCATCTTGAAGAAAAACACCCTAAACCACTCCTAGCCCTATTAAATCTTTAGCAAAGAGGTTTTGGGGAAGAAGAGGAAGAGGTTGAAAAAGTTCAAGGAGAGGAAGAGGTTGAAGAAGTTCAAGAAGAATAAGAAATAGAGGATCAAAGGAGAATAAGAAAAATAAGGGAAAGAGGATAGATAGATAGATGTCAACTCTTCCCTAATTTTAATACCCAAAACCCAATAGGGATTCTTGCATATGACTCCATCCCTCCAAATGCTACAAAAATCTTCCTAATTTTAATGCGGAGGGTACTATTACCCCATCTGAACATATTAGAGACATCTCTATTTTTTTCAATTTCCATAATGTTACTAGGGCCAACATAGCCATTAGGTTTCTTGTTATGTCTTTAAAAGGAAAAACATTTGATTCATATAAAACATTGGAGGGGGGATTCATTACAAGTTGGGATGACTTTGGAGACCTATTGGTGACAAGATTTGAAAATAAAAGTGCTCATGCTTCCCTAATACATTAGTTGAATGTAATAATAAGAGGTTGAAATGAATCCATATAAGATTTCAATGAGAGATTTCAAAGAACATGGTATAGGCTACCACCAATCATGAGATCTCCTCCTAGTTTTTTGTTCTCAACATATCTCAAAGGGATTAGTACTGATATTGTTGTTATTTTGTAGTCAATGGAAGGATTCACTCCTCTAGATGCATATGAACTAGCAATTGAGGTTGAGAATAGCTTAATTTAGGTGGAAAGACTTCCTTCAAGAGTTTCCATGCCTTTATTTTCCCACAATTCTTTTAAATCTCCAAGCATGTCATAGGTTCCCAATGCCACTGCAAAGCCTAGAGCCTTTCCCAAGAATGTGAATAATATTGTGGATCAGGAGGAAAAAATTAGATCATTAAGAGCTCAGCTCAAGCAAGCTCAATATTAGGCAAGTGCTCCTCCTAATACATATTACTATCCTCAACAAGGATATAGATCTCCATCCTAATACAATTATCAAGGGAGAGAACAAAATTAACAAGGTTAAAATAGGTATCCCAATGCATATAATCCAAATTCTCTGTCCTTCATGCTTTTGAGCAAAGAGTTGATCCAACATGGCGTGTAGAGTGCATTCTAACTATATGAGATTTTGCATATGTGTAACCCTTTTTCTAGACTATATAACTTACCTTTCTAGTTACTTACCTTGTTTTATCTCATCTATTTTATCTCTATATTGAAATACTTATGTTCAAATCTTCATAACATGAGGTATAGACTATATTTTTTTGTATTGTACATAAGTATAGGGCATACATGTGGATACTAATTCTTGTATCACCATTTTAGACTAGACTTTTTATTTATGCAAACTTTTGACTCTTTTTATTCATATAAGTTGATTCAACAGTTTTATTGCACTAAAAGTTAATACAGGGAGCTAGCCCTTTTGACCTAGAGGTTTATTTTCAGTTAGAGGCACACTCACAAGCATGGAAATATCTTAACATTGCCCAAATCTAGGAGAGGACTAAACACTCTCTCCTAGGGTGCAAGATTTGGAGACAACAATTCTTGCAGTCCCACTGAGACTGAATAATATTACTAAGTCAAGGTGAATGCTGGTCTTTATAGGCCTAAAGTAGTATAAATACCTTAACCCAACATTTGGTGACTCTAAAAGGGTGTGAATCCCTAGTTCTAGACCAAGTTCTATACATTATCCTACATGGTCCTCACAAGGTCCTCAAGATATTTTGACCAAGCCCTTTTAGCTAAATCTCTTCCTGAAGAAAAACACCCTAAACCACTCCTAGCCCTATTAAATCTTTTAGCAAAGAGGTTTTGGGGAAGAAGAGGAAGAGGTTGAAAAAGTTCAAGGAGAGGAAGAGGTTGAAGAAGTTCAAGGAGAGGAAGAAGTTCAAGAAGAAGAAGAAATAGAGGATCAAAGGAGAAGAAGAAAAATAAGGGAAAGAGGATAGATAGATAAATGTCAACTCTTCCCTACTTTTAATACCCAAAACCTAATAGGGATTCTTGCATATGACTCCATCCCTCCAAATGCTACCAAAATCTTCCTAATTTTAATGGGGAGGGTACTATTACCCCATCTGAACATATTAGAGACATCTCTAATTTTTTCAATTTCCATAATGTTACTAGGGCCAACATAGCCATTAGGTTGCTTGTTATGTCTTTAAAAGGAAAAGCACTTGATTCGTATAAAACATTGGAGGGGGGATTCATTACAAGTTGGGATGACTTTGGAAACCTATTGGTGACAAGATTTGAAAATAAAAGTACAATGTTATTTCAAAATTTCTTTTGATGAGGTGTTTAATGATAATTATAGTAATGGCTTACCCTTATAATGGTTGAGTCCTTACTTTCAAAAGGACTAGATATGGCTCAATAATTTTATAAGAAAATTAACCACCAGATATAAAACTTAACATTAGATACACAATATATAACAAAAATTCATCATACATTTAAAAAAAATTAATTTTATGTTTTTAATTTATAAGATAAATAAGATGCCATTCATAACTAAATGTTTGTCCAACATAGAGAATATATAGGATATAAAATAATACTTTATTTTCTATATTTTTACAGGTATTATGGAATTAAGAAGTAATTTGCACTACAATATACACACCATAGTAGAATGTAGCATGTTTGATATATATTATAAATAGATGTC
Organism: Torreya grandis; assembly: GCA_037957365.1. Lineage (NCBI taxonomy): Eukaryota > Viridiplantae > Streptophyta > Pinopsida > Cupressales > Taxaceae > Torreya > Torreya grandis. The sequence goes on from JARHVA010004671.1 coordinate 1,145,408, forward strand.
TTACAAAAAGTATCAAAAATAAAATTCTACAAGAAGCATGGATTGACAAAAAGCACAAGAGTTTTTCTATATGGCATATGCACATCTTCTAGAAGAAATAAGAAGAAAATTAGATCATACATGTGAAAAATGTATCTTTTTTTGTTATAATGAGCAATCAAATTATTATAAGTTATATAATCCCATTACAAATAATATAATAATTATTAGAGACATTTAATTCAATAAATATGAAGTTTGGTATAGAAATATTTATTTATCAATTATAGTTGCTATAACTCAAGAAGAAGAATCAATAGAATAAGGTTTATAATCTCATTACCAAGAAGATAATCACTAATAGAGATGTTGAATTCAATAAATATGAAGCTTGAGATAAAAGTATTGATAGATCAATTACATATGATATACCTCAAGAAAAAGAAGATTTAATAGAATAAGGTTTGAAAGGTGGTCATCCAAGTTCACAAGAAAAATGTACTCCAATAAGCAATCTACAAAGATATAATTTAGGAGATAAAGAATACTAAGGAATTTTATACAATGTGAATTATCAATTCATGCAAGTCATCCTACTCCCAATTCATAAGGAACTAATAAATTAGATCCAACACTTGTCTCATTAAGATTAGGGTATAGAGGTAATAAAATAATAAGTTTGAGATACATTTATCATCAAGGAGAAGAGAATTTAGATTTACATTAAAATATTACTTTATTCTCTCATGATCTTGTATGTTTTGAAGAAGATATAAGAAATATCATTAGATTAAGGCTTTAGATAAAGAGATTGATTATATTGAGAAAATAGTACATGAGAACTAGTAGATCTACCTAAAGGTAAAAATAGCATAGGGGTCAAATGGGTCTATAAGAGAAAGTTAAATGCAAAAAGAGAAATCAACAAATACAATACAAGTTTAGTAGAAAACTATGTTTGCACAATAACATAGAATTGATTATACTAAGACATTTTCAGCATTTTTAAGGCTTGTTACAGCCAGAATATTTTTAGCTTTATTAGCACAAAGCAATTAGAAAGTTTGTCAATTGGATGTCAAATCAATATTTGTAAATATTTTTTTAAGAAGTGTATGTGAAACAAACACCAAATTATGAAGTGCATGTACATGAGGACAAGGAATATAGGTTGAATAAAACACCTTATGGTCTCAAACAAGTACCAAGATCATGGTATGTCAGATTGAATCATACTTGATAAGAAATGGATTTAATAGAAGTAGTAATGAGTCTATGTTGTATACATAGATCAGAAAGAAAGGTCATATTTGACTATATGTTTATATGTTGATGACTTAATATTTACTAAAAATTTATTTTTATACATGTTTAATTCAACTATGAAAAAATAATTTGAAATAATAGATTTAATATTGATGAAATATTTTATACATATTGAATTTGTTCAATGAGATAATTATATTTTTATTTGTCAATCTAATTATGTCAAGGATGTGTTGAGGAGATTTAAGATGATGATTTTAAATCTAGCACCAACTTCAATTGCAATAGAAACAAAATTTAGCAAAGAGGATGAGGGATTTAATGTTGGTCCAACTACATTCAAAAGACTCATAGGAAGTTTGATGTACCTCATAGCTGCAAGGTTAGATATTGTGTATGAAGTTAGTTTAATTTCAAAAGACTTACACTAAAAATTTTGGAAGAGAATGTTGAGATATCTAATAAGAACAACAAGATATAGAATATTATATTTTACACCTTAATTTTTTGATTTGATTAACTAAACTAATAGTGATTTTACAGGTAGCACAGATGATAGGAAGAGTAATTCATGATATGTTTTTCATTTGAGAATCAGTGTAGATTCATCGGAATCAAAGAAACAACCTTATTGACAATTTCATTAGTTAAAATGGAGTATGTAGTAGTAACATTAGCAGTATGTCAAGTAGTTTGGATGTGAAGAGTATTGATAGATCTATTATATAAGTAGAAAAATCCTACACTAATATTTTTTAATAACAAATCAATAATTGCACAGTCAAAGAATCATTTTTTTAACAAGAGAAGTAAATATATTGACACCAAGTATCATTTAATCAAAGAGTCGGTGAACAATAAATAAATCTATTTGAATATTTTTAGATCTCAAGATCAATTAGTAGATGTATTCAAAAAAATATTATCTGTAAATAATTTTCAATGCCTCAAACAAAATTTGAGAATAATAGATACTAAAGTAGCTAATAGTATAAATTGAGAGAGAATGATAAAATACTTATTAAAAACTATTGGTGTTATCTTTAAAGTTAGGTTTAAAATTTTCTCTATAAACTATTTGAAAACTTTATAAGTTTTTCCTATTTATTGTTGTAATTTATCCTCTTTAAAATGATGGTTTTTGTAAATCTTTTTGGCATGTAAGAAAGAATTGTTTCTTTATAGTTTTAAGACTTTTTTCTATCAATTCAACATATTGAAAATTTCATTATCAATTCCCTTTTATATTTTGAATCTCCATTGAAGAAATATGACGAATCTTCATCCATCATGTTGATATTGAATAAAAACAAATGTTTCAAAAGGAAAAAAACTACATTGTGACAAAACAAAAGTTAGGAAGACATTTCCATAATTAATCTATCCTTTGCAATGAAATCATTATTTTGATCTTGTGGAAAGCCTCATTAATTTTCTATAGGATTTAATATCTATGAAATCTTGGTTCCTCATTGCATACTTGGGAAGCAATTTTTACATTTGGTTTTTTAATTGATCATCTAATAGTTGCCTTGTATAAGATAGTACAAAAATGCTTAATATTATAAGATTTTATTGAATAACAAGTGATTTTATTGGAATCAGTAATCTAGTTGTTGAACCTTTATTATGCAATGTCATTGATTACTGGGCTCCTTGCTTAACTTTAAGATGAGATTATCATAAATACTTCATACCTCAAAATTTGACGAAAATACTTTGAATAAATATTATGTGGGTTCATATTTATTATAATATCACATTCCACAAATGATTTAGAAATAATTATTGTCCATTTTTTTTCCATTTTCATAAAATATCACCTTATATTGTAGCTTTGGATATATTTTTAGTAAATTAATAATATAACATTATTTTGTTATTTTGTTTTGTGATATAAATATGTTAATAACATATGGTTGAAGAGTTTTATATTCATTATAAATATAAATATATTTTATAATTAATCATCAGTAATAGTTAATTTGAACTATTACATACACACATATGGTAGTTCAAGATGCACAGACTCACCTTCTAGGGTGAAGATACACAGAAGCCAGTGGCCATGAAGAAGATTTTTCTGTGCACCATATATTTCAATAGATATATTTGGAATAACAACTATCACTTCCTAGTGAGTTAAATAGAGCTTAAAGATTGTCAGTGGGTTCTTTTCAACTCCAAATTAAAATCCATGGGATATTACATAATTCCTTCTAAAGTGGTATGGATAAATAGTGATTCCTCTTGTGGCTAGTGACATTAGCTTTGAGATCAGATCAAATAATGAAGTTTGGCATAGTGCTTTCTAATGGTCTTACCAACAAAGGTCAAGATATTATTGTAGGAATATTTATATCTATGATACATGAACAAATCTTGTCTCCCTGTGTAGCTACTCTTGGAACTGAACATCTCTATGGTAGGATCATCAAGAAACAAATTGTCACAAAGCCTTACAAGACAAGATCTAACTTGTATGTCAAATGTCATGACCTAGTTGATGCACAAAAATTATCTTTAAACTTTCAGAGCTAATTTATCTTCAAGGGATATGTATTACAAACCTAGATAGTCAGAGGATGTTCACAATCCATTTGATAAAATGATTGAATGAAAAATGGTTTTTTGTATAGGAAAGCAGGGGATCAAAACATGGCATTTATTTTTTAATGGGATGGCATGAAAATTGTATGATGAATATAATAAAGACTTTGGAATGAATTTTTGTGAGGGAAGTGTTGATTCCAACATATATTCCAAAGGTGGAATTATAAAGGGTGATCACAAAGTGATCGAAGATACACAGTAGTAGGAGATGTTGATAGGGAATATGATGGCTACAAGATTTATACAAGAAGAGTAAACTATGGAGGTCAAGATCAAGAGAGATAAGGACAAGAAATAATAATAGCTTGCCATAGTGTCAAGATATCAAAGATTGAGGAAAGTAGAATCATGTGAATCATATGATGAAATGAAGACATGAAATATGTTTAAAAAAATGACTTCAGGTAATATAATCAAAGAGAATTAAGACTGGTATATGCTAATGGTACACTCAATTCTTAGGAAAACCATCTCTCTCTATGTACATCCAATAGAACTTTTAGCTATTATTAAGTAATTACTAGAGCTCTCAGAAGGGATTCCAATGGAATACAAATGCCTTGTATTTGAGGGAAAACAACTGGAAGATTATTAACCAATGTTGGTATATGATATAGGCAAGGACTCCACTCTTTTTATGGTGTTGAGATTACTGATAAGGAGCTATGGGTGTTGGGATGCCATCTTCTCCTTAAAATGGTTCTTTTAAGGAAGTGGTTAATAAATCAACTTCAAAACCTAGAGTTATGAAGCCTTCACTAAAAGCTAGTGCTTAGATTGTGGAGATTTCAAAGGAAAATGTATTGTAATATAAGACAAATATATAAAAAGGTTAATTTATTTGCAAATTTAATAGTTTTTGGCCAACTACGATGAAATTATTTTAGTGGATTTATACAAATTGGACAAAGCAATGTGATAACTCACTTTGTTCTAAGGGCTTTTTCACTGTCCTTTTCTTTGATGAGGAAGCCTATCAACGAGTATTTGCAAATAGTTGTTTGTTTTAGGGGACTGTAAGACATTACCTCATCCCTTGGTTTCCATAATTTGATCTAAGTACATACTCAATCACCAGAATGTCTATTTGGGTTCACCTACCCAATCTCCCTCTTTATCTTTGTTGCACTTTCAAAGATATATGAAACTCTTTGGGAAACTTTATCAATGTTGATTATGAGAGAAATAATAGGGTTATGTTCTTTTGTACTCATTTACATGGAGATTGATCTTAGCAAAGGCCTACCCGATAAATTGTACATTAGATGTGGGAAATTACAACATATTAAACCACTAGAATTTGAGAATATTGATTTATGATGTCATATCTATAAGTTTCTATGTCATTTTCATGATACTTTCCCTCATGTATGAACACATCCTCCTAAAAAAGGGAGTGAAATCTGCATTAAAAAGATAAAGCTTTCTATGCAATAGGAAGAGGAAGAAGAGAAACAAGTAGAGGCAAGTTAACAAACAACATGACCAATAAAGAATAAAATTAGAGAACTAAATGCCTAGATGAAGGAATTTTCTCCAACTACAGTGGAAGGAGATGATGATTAGAGGACATCTACGAGGATTTTTACAAATGAGAATCCATCAGGTGTAGTAAAGAGAGTCTATGAATTGGAGACCTAGGACTCTGATAAGAAGTATATATCCATATGATTTCCAAACACTTGACTTCTAACTTACCTTTTGATTATAATAATTTAGATTTATAGATACTTATGATTGATCCTTCTCATGGTGTCTAGAAAGATGTCAAATAAAATAAAGGTAAAAAAAGGTAAACTAGATGATTTTATGGGACATTGTTCTCATTAACATCTATTCTTTAGAGGTTGAACATGAAAGTATATTTATTTTTGTTGTCTTTTCTTCATTGTGTTGTCTTTGTCCATGATGTGAAGGGACTTTTAGTTGTTACATAGCTTGGAATTTTTCTATATATCAGATAAATTTTCAATTTTATTTATCCAAGTGAGTGGATCCTTACCAACAAGTTTGTGCACATCAAATTTTGGCATCGAGTAATTTAAATAGGTATTTGAGTTTTTATTTTTCTAGTTAGGAGAAATTGAATGGATCAATGGAAGATTATTTGATTGAAGATGATTAGAAAGATTGATCAATTTCCCATTGATATTTTCTAACTGGGTTGTCACATTATTTATGTTACATTTTACCTCAGTGATGTCCCCTTTTATCATTTGGAGTCATCTTTATTCACCGTGTTTTGAATATTTGACTAAATTTGGTGACCCACCCCAAAAACCAAAGGATCCAATGTTTTGGATTCCATGTTATCTTCCTGACACATTTTTGAAGTGTCATTTCCTTTTCTATGTAAGCAAGTGTTAAGACAAGCCATGCATGAACCTTAGGATTAAGGGTTTCAAACTTGAATTGATATATTATACCATTATGATCATCCCATCAAGATCAATCCAATGATTCTTAATTTTCAAAAGGATGTTAAAAATAGATTACTTTTATAAAATAAATTAATTAGAATATTATAGTGAAAAAATTATTAAATTCTTCCCTAATTGTAACTTATGTTTTTTAATCCATCAACTCTTTGAATAAAAACTACACCTATCTGAAAAAATATGTTGTATAAATGTGCCCAAATCAACACTTTGATACCAGTTTATTGAAATTAATTAAATAATTCACACCAATGATATAATAAATCATTTATATATGAGTAGAATAAGCATACCCAAAATAATAATCGATGAAAGAGTCGAGTACTTGATATATATGACTAAGCCACTTTGAGGGAGAAACCTCCACAAAAATATTTTAAGATAGAATTCAAAATATGATGCTCAAATTTTAACCTCTACTTCATATATATACTCTACTTAGTCCATGGTTATTCCAAATGCCATCCCTATGAGTAATATAATAATAATAGAGAAATGTGACTTTGAACTAGGAATTTGACTCAAGAGAGGTGACTAGTATTGTGTTAGTCCAAAAATGCAAACAACTTGATAAAAACGCACCAATTAACATACATATGTAGGCCTATTTACTAGGGTGAACTTAATAGTAGAAACATATGAAAAACTAAACTAAAAATTAAAGAAAAACAAGAATCATTCACCTTCCTTGGATGCTCTAAATGCTTGTTGTAGTGGCTTGCTCGGCTTGTGCTCATGAAGTCTTCATCAAAGGGGGCTTGGCTATCTCGTCTTCTTCTTGGCACGTTGTAGATTTGGCTTGGCTTGGCTCAATATTTTGGCATCATAACTTTGGCATATGAGATCTCTTGGAATCAATTTGACATGGTAAATTCTCACAAATTAAGCTTAAAAATGATGTTGATGGCCTCTTTATTTATAGATTTTCAAGAATGACTAGAATCAACCATGACCGTCCATCTCAAGATTGAGATGTATGGTCATGGATTAATAAAATTATGTAATTAAAATCCATAATTATCCTCATCATGAATTTGGAATAAGGGACATTAATGAGGCATGGGAGGTAATAAAGAGGCATGAGAGACCCATAATCTTGATATTTGTGGCATTTATGGCCTAGGGATGTCTTCCCAAGAAATGAGGTCACCTATTGATGCAGATATTCAATATTAATTTCTAAAACCATGTTTTCAACAAGTTTCCATGGAATTATTAATTAGGCCTTTATTTAAATTAATTAGCTCTTAATCATGATTAAGCACTTTATGCACAAATTACTCAAATTGATCAAAATGCCTTGTTATTAGTCCAAAATTTGATTGGATTAGAATTGGAAGTCAATTTCAGATGCATTGGAACCAATATCCCATTTAGGATTTTTTTCAAAACAAGATTAAAAAATTCATGCATCTCGTATAATAAATTTTATGGAAAAGAGCAATCTAGAGCACCCAGGTGCAAAATTAGCATTTTTACTCAAAATGATTTGAACAAAGTTAGCTAGCCCATAAATTGCATTACCCCATTTAATGATACTATGGCTAAAATTGGCACTTGAATATATCAATTTCAACTCATTTAATGTGATTTAGTGTTTTTAGTCCAAATTATGCACTTTGGGTGAAATTGGTCAAAAACCTAGTTGGAGGTTATCAATGGCCAAATTTAAGTGTCTACAGTGACAAGATATGATGAAACATTATATAATCCATGAGTTAGCCACACATATCCCTAGACACACTATATGTTAAGGGCATATCATAAAGTTATTTATTGAGCTATTATAATCTCTATGTGTCTAGACCATACATCTATAGAGTCACTCATATTCATAACAAAAATTTGGCAATGATTGACATCAAACATGGTCATAATTGGAAGACATGGAAACATGAACTTTTTGTTGATTCTAGCTATAATCCCAAATATATTTTATGTTCTAAAAATTTGATTGAGGTATTCTTTCACTTTGTGTTGGAGAACATTGATCCTACATTTGGCTTAATATATTTGTGTTAGCAACTAGAATAAAGAATAAAGATAAATATCTAATATACCAATAATTCCAATAAGGGAAATAGTCTTGGCTTGGGTCTCAAGCCTTCTTACTATGTCTTTCACTCCCTAAACAACTTTCTTATTGATGTCATGAGTTAAATTGATAATTGATTTTGTATCCTATGTAAATTATTCATAAGTATAATCTTTTCTCTTCCTCTTCCTAGTTAATGAAAAACATGCCTCCTCTTTTCGGTCATAAGTATAATCTTTTCTCTTCCTCTTCCTAGTTAATGAAAAACATGCCTCCTCTTTTCGGAGAAGATTTGGTTTACCATACTGAACTATATTTTGGTTATTTTTATATTCATTTTGACTATAAAAAATTATATTTTTTAATTTAATGTTGGTATATTCATATTATATCATATCTATTCTATGCCCTTTATCTTTCTAATGGCCTTCAATCTAGTCATCCTAATAATCATGGATTTATCTTAGTGATGTAAATAAAGTGGAAGGTGCATACATTGTTAATGAATGGAATATAATAAAAGTAGTTTAAGTAAGTGCTTTGGAAATGGGGGTAGAGAATGAACAAGTGAAAAAATAAGAATGTGAGGAAGGTGGGACATTAATGTCATTATGATCTTTAATTTCTGGAGTAGGAATAAAGGGTTGCATGAAATAGTGGGCCTTCAGCCTAGTCATTTGAATAGATGGTCTGATTATACTATAGATATTACACACAAAAAACAATGGATATGAAGTCTTAATTTTGAAATCATTATAGAGGAAATTTAAAACTAATGGAAATGGTGTAACTGAGGTAATGTTTATCATACATTGAGTCATAAAAATATTATCCATAGATTGTGTGAAGGTGATCAAAATTACTATTTGGGGCACTTGACTCTCCATTCTAGAAACTATGTTCCTTTTGGAGTACTAAGACTGGATAGTGTTATGGTTCCTTATCTACTAGAAACATAAATTAATCCCAAATTTATAATTTAATCCATAGAAGGAATATTTGGTAGTGTGGTATGGGTTATAACTAAGGTAGTTACAGGTATGTCTATAAGAGATGGACTAGTAAAATAATTAGATGTGATAAAAATGAGATTTAAATAAATGTCCCCTTACTTGAATGTTTATTTATTCTTTGAAATAAGATGATGCAAAATATGGAGGTAAACACTTAAGCAATTCACACTTCAACCTAAGTTATGTCATAAGTGATTTATCTAAAGGTAAATAAGAACTTGGTATTTCTTTGATGTCTTATTGTGCTCGATGCATTTGAGCATTCAACCTTATCAATATAACAACTTCAGATTCATTTGTGATCTCTACATCATTGCTTAAATGTAGGTAGAATTAATAATCTTCATGTGGATTATGACTATATAATGTGTTAATCCTTGACCTATATAATTTTATATGTGCCTTGAATCTTCCATGATCATCCCATCATCTTAAATCATGACCACCTAAATCTAATGATGGTATATAAGAAACCAAATCCAAAATTTAAGGGAAAGTCTTATGATATTTATTTTGTGTTTTAAGGGGTAGACTAAAAAATGTTTTTTGTTGTCTTCTTCTATGGTATCCCTTTATTCCCTCAAAAAATTGGTATGATATATCTTGCTCTACTATCATGTATGATAAAAATTATAAATACTAATGGGATAGAAATGAAATAAGTTAATTATAATCATAGTAAAATATTTATTTTACAACATGCACCAATATCGATAATTAATTTTCTCATGTCTCCAACAACCTTGGCATATTTATCTCATTGATAGCCATATAGAGAGGCGGTCACTTTCTTTAAATATCATTATTATTTGTAAGATAATTTAATCATATATTTTTTAATATAAAAAATTAATTGGAGTATAAGAGGGTATATATCTAGAAAAATCAAAGTGTAAGAAAACCAAAATATCACAACAATCATCAACTAAGTATGACAACATATAAAAACTTTGAACCTACTTGAATCCTAACTAATATTGGTATAAATTGAAAGAGATGATTTATCCCAAAGCCATATCCTCTATTTCATTAATTATTATGGCCAATAGAGGCATAATTTTTTTACATGTATAATCTCATATGCATCATAGATAATGTTCATGATAAACATCCCAATGTGAACCTATTCTCTAAATAATTTAATTGGATATGATTAAAAGTATTATGTATTAACCCATTTATTAGTATCATCAACCTAATATTTGATATTTTATCTAATATGATGTGTATCTAACAATTTTTGTGATATTACTTGATTATATGGAATCATAGAGTATATAAAATGATAGTACTTTTTGAAAGAAGGCATAGCTATATACTATATTATATGTCCTATGGGAAGGATAATCTATGTCATTTTAGAAAGTAGAAATTACAAAAAAATATCAAGGGAACACCTTGGGCTTGACCACTTCCTTGTGTAATCCTACATTCGAAATGGTTACCATGTCCTTAGAATAATTATTCTCTTGTTGGAAAACATCCTCAAATCCACGATTTTTTGGGCCTCTTCCATTTATTTTAATATGACATTGTATTTTTTTAGTTAGCAAATCCAAGAGTGAAATTAGTGTTTTTACATTCATAAATGAGGACTAAATAGGAAGTAGATGTAAAACCATTATATATTCTTTAAATATTTATTTGCAATAAAGCACTAGAACAACACGAGTTGATTTTTATCACAAAATCAAATTGTAATAGTCTCTTCACTATGGAATACTATAAGGTATTTCTATATGGAGTATTAATGGTCATCACTATGATAATTTGATTAACTACTTCATTTAATCCTTTCAAAGTCAAGAAAATTAATTGCTTATGATCTCTCAAGTCACATCAAACATGTGAATTAATTGGATAATTGGCCTTTCAAAACTCTATTAACTACTTTTTATATTACAATTTTGCTTTTAACATTTTTTTATTGATCGTCATTTTGTATTTGAATTGACGTAATCCATCCATGTGTGATGATCTCAATGATCCTAGGGTCCTTAAGTCTCTTATAGTCTCATTTGGTCTATTTTTTTTATTTTGTGGTATATGACAGAAAGGTTGCATATAAATTATTTATCATATGCACCTTAGTTCATGTGGCTATTATCTCAAAACTTATCTACCTCTCAATACATGATGATTACATATTCAATGGTTCATTTACGATGTTATAGTGTGTCTAATTTCGCTTACCGTTTATGATTAGTTAGACATAGATAAAGGTCTATTAAAACTTTTTGTTAAACATTATTATTTATAATGGATACCAAGCAAGCCAATTACACCTCTTTTAATTCACATATAGATGGGATAACACATAATTATAATTATATTCTTGTACACCTACATCGGATGTAAAACTCAAAATCCATAGACATGAGATGGTTTTTTTTATTATGGGTAAAAAAAATTTTGAATCAGGGACCTGACCCTGAAAAAGAAATAAATAACATGGCCTAGAAAACCATATCTTATAATAGACAATTACAACCAATAATAAAACCAACCATAAAATAGAAAAAAAGTAGCATAAACAATTAATGCCCTGAAAAAAAATAATTAACACAAATAAACATATGTTATGACCATAAGCATTTCTCAATCATTTTTATTTTTTAGATCTAAAAGACGTGTTAAAATTATAATCCACTATTTCCTTTTCCTTTCATCCTATTTCTCACAATCTTCTATTCACCCTTTCCTCGCGATTTGGAAATATGAGGGTTATAATTTGTAGTGTATCCATCATATTCTACATCAACAAATAATCTATGAATTTTTATCCTACTAAAGGAATTCAATACAAATAATATTCCCTAGTGACTAATAAGCATTCTTGTGTTTTAGCGCAATAGCCTCTCCACCTAGTCCTTTATGTTTCTGAGTTTTTTCCAAACCTACATTTATAACTAAAATGGCATCCTTATTTTATAACACAATATTAATCAAATAATTTCCATAAGGTTCCATAATAATCTGAGCATGATTTAGTTCTTCCATAATAGTTTCTATAATAAAATTAAGATCCTCAATTTCATAATCTCTATCACTAATAACTTGAATAGTAACATGATCAATCCTAGATCCTTCTACCAAGTAATAGATTATTTGAACTTAGCACTTGGATAACCGTTAACTAGATGAAAATTTTGAAAACATATTCTGCATCTAAAAGGTAGACCTTATAAACCTAAATATTGGAACCAAGATTTGACCTTCAATATAATCAATAATATCCTTAAACAAATATACATTTACCAGGATATGGTAAAAATTAGTTTTCCCCCTTTATTCAATAACAACACCTTCCATAAAAAAAATTCTCCACTAGTATTTCCTATATCCCTACACACACTGTTGTACCAAAACCAAAGTGGTTTTGAAGTAGAGGTTTCTATATAAGGGTTAAAATATATATGTTAAGGTTTAAACATAAGAACATGGTCATCCCAACTCCCAAAAATACCAAGATCAAAATTCCTCTTGCAGAGGGATGAATGTCAATATTAACTTCAACTAAATCCTACCATTTTTTTGAAATCCAACCATGCAGCATTGGTAGAATAGGCCACAAGCCACTAGAATGACAAATCAACCCCTTTGATGAGAACCTTTCTTACCTCATCGAGATGATATTTCAACATACATATAACTTAAATATAATGTATCCCTTCATGGATCCATAAAACATAACACTTTTGAAGTTTATCTTGGATTTTAGTTGCTATCTTCCATTGTTGTGTAATTACCTATTGTAGTGGATGAAGTATCTTGTCATGCACAAAAGGTATTTGACAAGACCTTCATATTTATTGAGTGCATCAAACAATCAAAAATAAAGTGCATGAAATATTATTGAAAAATTAACTATAATTATAAGCAACACCATGACCAACATTAAATCCTTCACCAATTGTAGGCTAGTAGTAGGGTATGGCTACACTTGTAGAAATAATGTTAGAAATTAGCAAAGAGGAATTTGGATGTTTCTAGTATAGGCCCTACACAATTCAAAATAAATTAATCACTAACATACTTGAGCTAAACTTTCCACCTTATGTTGGAGTGTATCTAGTTTTCAATGTCGAATTATTATGGAAATGTTATCCACCTTTCTTATAAAATTCACATATTGGTGAATAGTTATAGGTCACAGAGTTAAATCCTAACTATTTAGTACCAACTTCAACATTTTTATACTTTTAAGTCAAATTAAAAGTCTCCCTTAAGTCATATTTTCAATTTAAATCATCCATTATATTTCTAGATATTATAAGCATATTACACTCTTGATATAAAAAAATACAATATCAAGACATCATACCCCAATAAAAAATCACAAACAGAGACACACTTAGACTAACCCCAAAAATAACGTAAAATTTTGACATAAACCTCACAATAAAATTATTACAATATTAGTTGGAATATATCATCATTAATAACTAACTTACATATAAGAAGCAAGAAAAAAAAGTAGGCTACTCATAAAATAATCCCCACAAAGGGAGGAGGAAGTAGTAGTGGTATATCTTTCATGTCTCCCTATCACCCCCATGGGTGTGTGAACTATAAAATAGAAGATTCTAGACACATTTTTTTAAATTCATTTAGTATATTTCTCTATCTACTAATGAGGGTGTATAATAGTGGTAAGTGCACAAAGTTGGGTGATAAAAACTGGCCTACCCATGGACATTATTTTCCTAAAATTTCTAAAATATGAACTTATGTAAATAATTTGAGATATCTACACTAAGAATTTGAAGATGGTATAAGAACATGGAATGTATAATTTTGAGTCTAGTTTCCAAAACATTAACTTTTTAAAAAAAATATTAAGTATAACTAGGTCAAACATCTAAAATTTGAAGAGGAACTCCCATTTTTAAAATAAAGTAGAGTAGATAGACGTTCGTGTGGTGCACCATTCTTATAGCAACATTTAATAGTATTTTAAAACCTTTGGGGAAAATTTATATAAGATATTCTCGTTTGTGACATATATATTTTTTATTTCTTTAATGAATAATTTTTGTTTTATGAATTTTACAAGTAAATAGACCCTGAAAACTGATAAAAAAATTGATAGTCATCCGTGTGATGTACCCAAATACCTCAAAAAATGAAAACAAGTTTTTTTTAATGTGTGTAGAATTAGGCCTAGTGTGTGATCGTATAACTTTTATTCACTTGGATCAACAGAAGACAAATTACATGAACATGTATAGGAATGTATGTTTATGGTATGTAGTAGCTTAAAAAAGGTATAGTTATAAATCAATATAATTTGAAACCTTAAATTAGTCCAAAAATTATAAAAATCATATTTTTGGAAGGAGGATAGCATGCTCATCATGATGGTATTAAGTTTTTAAATTTCATAATGTATTTAGAAATCCAAGTTGATTTTTCTTTCTTTTTATCATAAGTCTTAGACTCAGCTATACATTGATAGGTCTAAGCCTTAGGCTCAAGAATCCAAGCCATTTCCAAGCCAAAAGGCATGGGATTTGAATTCAAATTCAAATAGAAAAATCATTTTAATAACATGATTATGTTATTAATTACATTAGTAATGTGTTTTCATTACTTAATAATCTAATCTTGTTAATAATGTGGTTGCCTTATATATTCACAACACCCAAAAACATGAATTTACATTTTGACCTACTAAAGGAGCCATAAGGCCTAATAGTCTTAAGAACAAATTTTAGATGATTAATAATATTATTTGGGACCAATGTTCTTTTCAATATTTGATAAAATTAAATTACAATTGGATATTTATTAACCTATGAATTAATTTATTATTCATTTGACATGAGTCTAATCTTCCTTAAAATGCAAACAGTCATTGTTCATCCTAAATAGGGTTAATAAGTCAAAAGTTGGTTTTATGTGATCCACTAATCCAAATCACTCATAATTTGGTAGATTTTATTTAGATTTAATTTTATACATAATTTAATAAATTATATTTTCCAAAAAAGAATTGGAGTACAATTATCCTCTAATAGAGTACTAATGGACCTAAAGTATGAGGTCCGAAAAAGAGTTTAGTGATATTATGAATGTTTAAAGATTGTTTATTTGAAGGTTGGTATTTAAAAGGAATTTATATTCTTCACAAGATTCAAATGGTATTTTCAACAATATCAAATAAATCAAGGGTCATTGTGTTTTGTGTCAAGAGTGTACAGAATCTTAGAAGAGGTTGAATTTGGTTAAACGAGAAGGTGTTAGTTTTTGTGGCTAATTGGTGATATTGGGAACCTATAAAAATATTTTATAAACTTTGTAGTATTATTTGAGTCTCTGATAAGATTTTTTGAGTCAATAAGGGAATTTATATAAGGTTATATTTTCAAGGTATATCAATGCATTAATACCACATTTTCCATATAAGAAGTTGTCTTTTGTCAAGTTTAAATACATCACAAACATACATGCCTTATGATATAACTAATTTTATCATGAGATGTCATAAAATGCATTTTTAAACCTATGTCCAAAACATGGCCTTTGGATTACCAATCTAGCTGTGCATTTTAAGTAAATTGGGGATATTTTGAGCCCCTTCAAGCTAATTAAATGACTATAAAATGTGATTTAGGGGTTGATCAGTTCAAATTTAATTATCTCAATTGAAGCAAAGAAACATAGTTTATTTATATACAAGTTATAAATTTATACATTGTGGTTTTGATCTCAATAAACTTGATGTCATTAGTGAATGAATTCAAATGTTGATTAGTTCAGTTATGGAGGTAATTAGGGTCAAAATGAGACACATGAATGTATTTTAAATTATAGATTTAATGTGATTTAGATTAAATTTAACCCTAATTTAATGTCATATATAATTAGACAAATAGTTGATTCATTTAATCCATGAGGCATTTGAGTCTAATTTGAACCCCTTAAAGAGCAAGATATGATTTGGGGCAAAATTAAAAGTTTGATTCTATAATGAATTGATCCAATTACTCAAATTTTCCAATTACGGGAATGATTAGGGAAAAATTGAGCCCTTAAACAAAATTTATGGATCAATCAATTGTATAACATGTATGGATTAACTAACCCTACTTTTATTAGAAACGCAAACATGTATGGCCTAAACTTAGTTGTTGGACTACCAATCTAGCTATGCATCTGAAGTAAATTGGGGCTATTTCGAGCCCTTTAAACCTAATTGAATGACTATACAATGTGATTTTTGGGTTGATCAGATCCAATTTGATTATCTAAATTGAATGAAAGAAACATTATTTAATTATATAAAAGTTCTACATGTATATGATGT
Source organism: Torreya grandis (assembly GCA_037957365.1). Lineage (NCBI taxonomy): Eukaryota > Viridiplantae > Streptophyta > Pinopsida > Cupressales > Taxaceae > Torreya > Torreya grandis. The sequence goes on from JARHVA010004671.1 coordinate 1,162,061, forward strand.
GGTTTTGATCTCAATAAACTTGAAATCATCACCTAATGAATGCCAATGTCGATTAGATAAATTATGGAGGTATTAGGGTCAAAATGAGCCACATAATCCTCTTTTAAATTATATATGATGTGATTTGGAGTGAAATTAACCCTAATTTCATGTCATATATAATTAAACAAAGATTTTATTCATTTAATTGAGGAGGAATTTGAGACCAATTTGAACCCCTTCAAGAGCAAGATATGATTTGGGGTAAAAGATAGATTCTATTATGAATTGATCCAATTAATTAATTTATGAAATTAGGGGCATGATTCAGGAAAAATTGAGCCACTAAACCAAATTTCTGGGTCATTCAATTGTATAACATGTATGCACCATGTAAATGGCATAACTGACCCTAATTTTATTAGAAGTGCCAACATGAAGGTAATAGTCACAAATATGTTGAACAAGTTATTCAAATATTATTCATTTACCTTAGTGATTGGACCTTATATCCATTATCCTAAACCTTAAACAATATACCATTTAAATTTAACCGTATATTATTTACCTTAAGCCCTAAACCCAAACTCTTTAAATTATACACCCTAAACTAATAAATTTAGCCCCAATTAACATCCTTTATATGTGTGTGTGTGTGTCTATCGAAATTATTAGGCTCACAGGGATAAAATTTGTCAAAATTTCATAACTCATTACACCAAAAATTGAACTAATTAGCTTAATGTGTGATGATGTGGGGGCTAATTGATCTCAAAATCACATTATTTACTCAAAAATATAGGTTCAAGGAGCTCAAATTTTCCCCAATTGCCGTCATGATTTTACTTTATATACCCTAAAATTCTTAAATATAGGACTATATACTTTATTTACTTTATCATGAGATGTCATAAAACTAATTTTTTAAACCTATGGCCAAAACTTAGCCGTCAGAATTCCAATCTAGCTCTGCATTTGAATTAAATTGGAGATATTACAAGCCCCTTAAACCTTATTGCATGACTATAATTTGTGATTTACTAGTTGATCAGATCCAATTTTATTAACTCTATTGAAGAAAAGAAACATAATTTATTTATATGCAGGTTTTACATGTATAGAATGTGGTTTTAAGCTCAATAAAATTTAAGTCATCAATTGACGAATGCAAATGCTGATTAGTTAAATTGTGGAGATAATTAGGGTCAAAATGAGCCATGTGAATGCATTTTAAGTTATATATTAAATGTGATTTGGAGTTAAATTAACACTAATATCATGTGATATTTAATTAACAAAAGATTTGATTCATTTAATCTAGGAGACATTTAGTCCAATTTGAACCCCTTAAAGAGCAAGATATGATTTGAGGAAAAATTAAAAGTTCAATTTTATCATGAATTGATCTAATTAGTAAAATTATGCAATTATGTGAATTATTTCATCAAAATTGAGCCCTTAAAAAAATTTAAGGATCAATCAATTGTATAATAGGTATGGATTAACTAACCCTACTTTTATTAGAAATGCAAACATGTCTAGGTAATTGTCACAAATAGGTGAACAAGCAATTCAAATTTTATTCAATTTCCTTAATGATTGGACACTATATCTGATATATTAAACCCTATAACATGTAACATTTAACTTAAAACCTAAAACCTTTACCATTTGCCCTAAACCCTAATCCATAAGCCTTAAACCCCAAACCCTTTAAATTGTATATCATAAACCAATAAATTTAGCCCCAATTAACATCCTTTATATTTAGTAGGAATTAGGTTTATAGGGATTCAATTGGTCAAAATCACATCATTCATTCCCACAATTGACTTTGTAGGCTCAATATATGATGATTTGGGGGCTAATTGAGCCCAAAATAAAATTCTTTACTCACAGATCTAGGTTCAAGGAGCTCAAATTTACCCTGGTCACCATCAACATTGTACCATATATACCCTAAAAAATATACCCTAATCCCCAATCCATAAACTCTAAACCATAAATATAAACTCTTTAAAACTTGAACCAATCATTTAAGCCCAAATTAACATCATTTAGACTAAGAATTAAGTTTGTAGGGCTCAATTTGGCCTAAATCACATAATTGATTACCCCATTTGACTAATTTACTCAATATTCATGATGACATGGGGTATAAAAAACCAAAAAACACATTATATAGTCATAAATAGGTCCAAGTGATTCAGATTATCCTAAATTATCTTTTTAGTTGAGTTTGTGTACCCTAAACCATATATACATTAAACCCTAAGCCCTAAACCCTAAACACTATACCAAAAATTATAAACCATAAGATTTCCCTATTTACCAATCAATTTAGTCCCAATTAACATCCTTTTTAGTAAGAATTAGTTTCACATGGTATAGATTTATTAGACATTATATACAAGTCCTTAAAATTAAACCCTATAACCTAATCCCTAATCCCTAAAACATAAATTTTAAGCTCTATTCCCTATTGTCCATTACATGCCATAAACATTCATGCCTTATGATATAATTTATTTTATCATGATATGTCATAAAATGTACTTTTTAAACCTATAGGCTGAACTTAGTTGTTAGACTACCAATCTAGCTATGCATCTGAAGTAAATTGGGGCTATTTTGAGCCCCTTCAACCTAATTAAATGACTATAAAATGTGATCTGGGGGTTGATCAGCTCTAACTTAATTAGCTCAATTTAATAAAAGAAATATTATTTAATTATATGAAAGTTCTACGTGTATAGAATGTGGTTTTGAGCTCAATAAACTTGAAATCATCACCTAATGAATGCAAATGTCAATTTGATAGATTGTGGAGGTATTAGGGTCAAAATGAGCCACATAAACCTCTTTTAAATTATATATGATGAAATTTGGAGTGAAATTAACCCTAATTTCATGTCATATATAATTAAACAAATATTTTATTCATTTAATTGAAGAAGAATTTGAGACAAATTTGAACCCCTTCAAGAGCAAGATATGATTTGGGGTAAAATTAAAAGATCGATTCTATTATGAATTGATCCAATTAGTCGATCTATGAAATTAGGGGCATGATTTAGGAAAAATTAAGCCACTAAACCAAATTTATGGGTCATTCGATTGTATAACATGTAATCAACATGTAAATGGCATAACTGGCCTTAATTTTATTATATATGCAAACATGAAGGTAATAGTCAAAAATATGTTGAACAAGTTATTCAAATATTATTCATTTACCTTAGTGATTAGACCCTATATCCGATATCTTAAACCTTAAACATTATACCATTTAAATTTAACCCTACACCATTTACCTTAAACCCTAAGACCTAAACCCTAAACCCAAACTCTTTAAATTATAGACCCTAAACTAATAAACTTAACCTTAATTAAAATACTTTATATGTGTGTGTGTGTGTATAAATAATTAGGTTCACAGGGATGAACTTGGTCAAAATTTCATCACTCATTAGACCACAATTGAATTAATTATCTCAATATGTGATGATGTGGGGGCTAATTGATCTCAAAATCACATTATTTACTCATAAATATAGGTTCAAGGAGCTCAAATTTTTCCTGATTTGGCTTCATTATTGTACTTTATATACCCTAAAACCTACACCCTAAGCCCTAATCCTTAATGTTTCCAAATCCCTAAACTCTAAACCATAAATGCAAACTCTTTAATCCTTGAACAATTAATTTTAGCCCAAATTAAGATCATTTAGACTAATAACTAAGTTCATAGTGCTTAGTATGGCCTAAATCACACGATTGATTTCCCCATTTGACTAATTCACTCAATTTGCACAATTACATGGGGTATAAGGACAACCCAAAAACACATTTTGTAGTCGTAAATGAGTCCAAATGATTCAAATTATCATCAATTATCTTTGCAATTGACCTATGTACCTTAAACCATATATATATTAAAACCTAAACCCTAAGCCATCAACCCTAAAAACCATACCCTAAATTGTAAACCATAAGCTTTCCCTATTTAGCAATTGATTTACTCCCAATTAACATCCTTTCTAGTAATTATTAGTTTTACATGGAATAAAGTGATTAGGCATTATGTACAGGTCCTTAAACCTAACCCCTATGCCCTAATTTATAATCCCTAAAACATAAATTGTAAGCCATATTCCCTAATGCCCAATACATGCCATAGACATAAATGCCTTACGTTATAACTGATTTTATCATGAGATGTCATAAAATGCATTTTTTTAACCTATGGCCAAAACTTAGCCTTCAGAATACTAGTCTAGCTGTAAATTTGAATTAAATTGGAGATATTTCAATCCCCTTAAACCTTATTGCATGACTATAATTTGTGATTTAGTGGTTTATTAGATCCAATTTGATTAATTATGTTGAAGCAAAGAAACACAAATTATTTATATGCAAGTTTTACATGTATAGAATGTGGTTTTGAGCTCAATAAAATTTAATTCATTAAATGACGAATGCAAATGTTGATTAGTTAAATTATGGAGGTAATTAGGGTCAAAATGAGTCATGTGAATGTATTTTAAATTATATATTTAATGTGATTTAGAGTGAAATAACCCTAATGTCATGTGATATATAAATAACCAAAGAGTTGATTCATTTAATCTAGGAGACATTTGAGTCCAATTTGACCCCCTTAAAGAGAAAGATATGATTTGAGGCAAAATTAAAAGTTCAATTTTATCATGAATTGATCCAGTTAGTCAAACTGTTCAATTAGGGGAATGATTTTGGAAAAATTGAGCCCTTAAACCAAATTTGAGGCTCAATCAATTGTATAACATGTATGCAACATGTATAGATTAACTAACCCTACTTTTATCATAAATGAAAACATGTTCAATTAATTGTCATAAATAGGTGAACAAACAATTAAAATTTTATTAAATTACCTTAGTGATTGGATCCTATATCTGATATCTTAAACCTTAAAACCTATACCATTTAACTTAAACCCTAAACCTTGTACCATTTACATTAAACCCTAAGCCATAAGCCCTAAACCCTAAACCCTTTAAATTATAGACCCTAACCAATAAATCTATCCCAAATTTACATCCTTTATATATAGTAAGAATTAGGTTTATAGGGATGAACTTGGTCAAACATGCATCACTCATTACCATAATTGACTTTGTAGGATCAATATGTGATGATGTGGGGGCTAATTGAAACCAAAATTACATACTTGACTTACAGATGTAGGTTTAAAAATCCCAAATTTTCCCCAATCACCATCATGATTATACATTATATACCCTAATCCTTAAATTTCCTAATCCCTAAACTCTAAACCATAAATTTAAACTCTTTAAAAATTGAACCAATCATTTTATCCCAAATTACCATCATTTAGACTAAGAATTAAGTTCACAAGGCTTAGTTTGGCCTAAATCACATGATTGATTACCCCATTCAACTAATTCACTCAATATGCATAATGAAATGGGGTATAATGAAAACAAAAAAACATATTCTATCGTAACAAATGGGTCCAATTGATTCAAATTATCCTCAATTATCTTTGTGATTGACCTTGTGTACCCTAAACCATATATACATTAAAACGTAGTCCCTAATCCATAAATCCTAAACATTATACCCTATATTATAAACCATAAACTTTCCCTATTTACCAATTGATTCAATCCTTTGTATTAATAATTACATTATCATGGCATAGAGCGATTAGAAATTATAATTATAATTATATATATATATATATATATATATATATATATATATATATATGTCCTTAAACCTAAACCCTATGCCCTAATAACTAATCCCTAAAACATAAGTTGCAATCTCTATGCCATAATACCCACTACATACCACAAACATACATGCCTTATGATATAATTGATTTTATCACGAGATGTCATAAAATGTACTTTTTAAACTCATGGCCTAAACTTAGCCTTTGGATTACCAATCGAGTTGTGCATCTAAAGTAAATTAGGGATATTTTGAGCCCTTTGAACCTAATTGTATGACTACTAAATATGATTTTGGGGTTGATCAACTATAATTTCATTAGCTCGATTGAAGTAAAGAAACATTATTTACTTATATCAAATTTATACATGCATATAATGTGGTTTTGAGCTCAATAGACTTTAAATCATCAACTAATGAATCCAAATGTTGATTACGTAATTTGTGGAGATAAATAGGGTCCAAATGAGCCAAATGAAAATCTATTAAATTTTATATGATGTCATTTGAAGTGAAATTAACCCTAATATCATGTCATATCTAATTAACCAAAAAGTGAGTTAAATTAACTGGGGAGTCATTTGAGGCTAATTCCAACCCCTTCAAGAGCAAGATATGATTTAGGGTAAAATCAAAAGATTGATTCTATCATGAATTGATCCAATTAGTCACTTTGTGGAATTAGGGTCATGATGTAGGCAAAATTGAGCCCCTAAACCATATTTATGGTTCAATTGATTGTATAACATGTATGCAATATGTGCATGGCATACTTGACCCTACTTTTATCATAAATTCAAACATTAAGGTAATTGTCAAAAATATATGAACAAGTAGATCAAATGTTCTTCAATTACCTTAGTTATTGGACCCTATATTAGATATCTTCGACCCTAAACCCTATACCATTTATCTTAAACCCTAAGCCCTAAACCCAAACCCTTTAAATTATAGACCCTAAATCCTAAACTAATAAATTTTAACCCTAATTAACATACTTTATATATATATATATATAGTAATAATTATGTTCATAGGGATGAACTTGGCCAAAATTGCATCACTCATTGAATCACAACTCACACAATTAGCTCAATCTATGATGATTTGGGAGATATTTAACCTAAAAATCACATTCTTTACTCATAGATATAGGTTCAAATAGCTCAAATTTTCCTCGATTAGCTTCACGATTATACCTTATATACCCTAAAACCTATACCCTAAGCCTTAATCCTTAAATTTATTAATCCCTAAACTCTAAATCATAAATATAAACTCTTTAAAGCTTGAACCAATCATTTTAGCCCAAATTAACATCATTTAGACTAAGAATTAAGTTTTTAGGGCTTTATTTGACCTAAATCACATAATTGATTGCCCCATTTGACTAATTTACTTAATATACATGATGACATGCGGTATAATGACAACCCAAAAACACATTTTATAGTCATAAATAAGTCCAAGTGATTCAGATTATCCTAAATTATCTTTTTGGTTGACTTTGTGTACCCTAAACCATATATACATTAAACCCTAAACACTATACCAAAAATTATAAACCATAAGCTTTCACTATTTACCAATCAATTTAGTCCCAATTAACATCCTTTTTAGTAATAATTAGGCTCACATGGTATAGAGTGATTAGAAATTATATATAGGTCCTTACACCTAAACCCTATGCCCTAATCCCTAATCCCTAAAACATAAATTGTAATCCATATTCCCTAATGTCCACTACCTACCAAAAACACACATGTTGTATGATATAAAATTATTTTATCATGACATGTCATAAAATGCATTTTTTAAACATATATCCAAAACTCAGCCTTTGGAGTACTAATCTAGTTATACATCTAAAGTTAATTGGGGCTAGTTTGAGCCCTTTCAACCTAATTCCATGACTATAAAATGTTTTTTGCGGTTTGATCAACTCATATTTTCCCCAATAATTATCATGATTATATATTATAATCTTAAAACCAATACCCCAATCCCTAATCCTTAAAGTTCCTAATCCCTAGACTCTAAACCATAAATATAAACTATCTAAACCCTAAACAAATCATTTTATCCCAAACTAACATCATTTAGACTAAGAATTATCTTTTTGATTGACCTTGTATACCTTAAACCAAAACCTTAAACACTATACCCTAAATTGTAAACCAAAACCTTTCCATATTTACCAATTGATTTAGTCCAAATTAGCATCCTTTATAGTAAAAATTAGTTTCACACATGGCATAGAGAAATTATACCATATATAAACCCTTAAACCTAAACCTTACATGCCCTAATACCTAAAACATAAATTGTAATCCATAATCACTAATCCCTAAACCCTATGAACCAATGCCTTAATCCCTAATCTATATTAAGTATAACATGATCATGTTATTTAATAATGCAATCACATTATTCTTAATATAGAAAACACTCAACTCTCAATTTCAATTTCTAACCCCAACCAAGTATTAATAATAACATGATCATGTTGTTACATAATGAAATTATGCTATTCTTAATATAGGCTTCTCAATATGTATGTTAAAGCATAACCTAGTATAATAAATTAAGTGATCAAGTTATATAATAATTCTATTATGTTATATAATGTGATTGAGTTATTATTATTATAATTATTATTATTATTATTATTATTATTATTATTATTATTATTATTATTATTATTATTATTATTATTATTATTATTATTATTATTATTATAGACTAAGCTTAATTTTCAATATCTATTTTTAATCTAACTCAAGAATTTTATCCCCACAAACATTCTTTGCATACTTTTGTGGAACCTCTAATACCTATGTACTTCACTCCACCTTTGAAAAGCTATCAATTGTCCTTTATGGGTGATGAATCATGTTCAAGGAAGATGAAAATATATAAGAATAAAACACCATAGGAATTAGAATATTTGAGAGAGAAGAACAAGATACGAATGTAAAACATTTGTGGAAGATAAGGTACAAACCATAATCTTGATGAAGTAAATGCCATAGATAATGAGCCAATTGACAATAATGAATTTAAAAATGATGAAATTGCCCATAATGAATTGAATAATGATGAAACTGACCATAATGAAATTTATAATAATGAATAAGATAATGCTGGAATTTTACATTCAAAGTTTTAAGTTTTTTATTTTGTTGATGATGAGTATATGTATGATGCTTTACCCCCATGAATGAAGAAAATTTTATGGAAACAAATAATGAGGAACTTCAGAAAAAAATAATGAATAAAATATCATCTCACCTCTAAACAATGAAATTAATAATGATTTTCAAACACCCTCTCAACATATTCCACCATTAATAAAACCTCCAAGAATTGTGTGTAGGAAAGAAAAGTACTTAATTAAAGTCGATGAAATTATTTTAAAACCACTACATAACAAAAATTCTAATCACCATTCAATAATATTGGCTCAAAAAATTTGGGATATTTTATTTCATAATTTGGATTATGATAGTCAAAGATGTCATTTATTTCTTTCATTGATAAAATTAATTAAGATGAGACCTACAATGTACACATTAAGACTAAGAACATCTAACATGGATGATGAAGACCATGAAATTGTTGAAAATATATATGATTTATATCATATTAGAGGCCCAAAATCATGTACCTAAGATTGTAATGTTGCCCGGCATATAATTTTAACTTGTGCAGTAAGTGACAAAATAAGGGAAAATGAATGGTTTCAAAAACAAGCTGAACACTTATTATAAACATAAAAACATTAATGAAATCAATTGAAATATTTGAAAGGATTAATTAACATAATACCAATGTTCTCTAGGCATTCTCTGGTAGACTTCCATAAAAGGACAAGGTTATAGCAAATACTCTCAAAGAGTTACTTTCTCAAATTTGGAAAGACAATACAAATTTTTTGCCTAATACAAGAGATGTAATGAAAAGAATATTTGGTTTTTATAATTATAAACCACATCCAAAACATTTATTGGATATGAGTCAAACACAATTGTACTCTATTTTTTGAGTAAAGCATCCATAAATTCTACTTGTCTAAGATATTTTTAGATGGCCAAATATTTTTATGTAAAAATAAATCAAACATGCACCACTTGTTGTTGTAGGCAAAATGTTGAATTTTCAATGCACCATAATGGTTTTCACCATGTATGTTGTACTTTACATACTAAAAACATGTTTTAGGATTGTGGCATTGAATTTCCACACAAATCAGCTAGAGAATTTATTCCATCTATATTTTGTAAAAGATCAAATGGACAATTATTTTACAATAAATCATGTTTAAATGGAAATTGTAGCATTTATGGTGGATTGTCAAAATTAAAAAACTGTATCCTTGAGGAGATTACTAGTGTAATTGGGCAGAAATTAGTTTGTTTAAGTAAATATAAATTAATTACTTATCAAATAAAAGATGGTAAAGAATCTAAAATGTGTGATCTTGTTAGCAAAAAGATACTTGTTTACGAATTTTTGATCAAATTTAGGGATAAGATTATTTATGAGTATACAAGGCACACACACTGAACTAGATGGTTGGATGAACATTTCAAGATAAGAAAGGATAAATTCCCACTTGGTTCAATTATTTTAGTATTTGAATTTGCTTAAAACTACACATTCAAACCGCAAATGGATGTTTAATTGCAATATTACAACTCATCTCAAGTTGTCATATTCATGCATATAGCATTCATTCATGCACCTAATAATATAGAATAATAAACAAAATATTAAAGGAGTACCATTATTATATCAATGATGACCGATCAAATCATTTAGGGTACATCAAATGTTATTTTCAAAAGTTTTATGAAAAATTGAGTAAGAGGAACATTACTTTCAATCAACATTACATTTGGTCAGACAATTGCACACCACAATTCAAAAATACATGGATGTTTTATTGGTTAAGTAGGATGCACATTACCATTAGTGTAGAACACATTTAGAGTTTCATCAAGGATAGCCATGGAAAAGGGGAGCATTAAGGTGATAGAGAATTTTTAAAATTATATGTTTCAAGGGAGGAGTTTAAATTTGAAGAGGATGTTTATTTGATAAATGCAAAAACTATGGTTGAATGGTGTATTGTGAACATGTGTCATGGTGCTCAACCAAATTTTATTATTTGTAGACATTTCTAATTAATGAATGAATAACACTTGAAAAAGTATTAGTATTTTTATGACTATAATGGGTTAAAGTGATTCTAATCAATTCGTGTCTCAAATGTATGTTCTTGTACTATTCATATGAGACACTTGGTATGTTTTTGTTCTACATGCATGAACTCTATTTATAATGAGTGTGAGTCACAAGATTAGGTGGATGATTGGAGTTTCAAACCTATAATTCCAATAAACACATATTAGGGTCCAATAGAATTACAACTTACACATTTGACATCATCAGATGACTTTGACCATGTATTTGATCTAGTGTAGCCAGGTAGAATACTTTTCATTATGTACAATTTATTGTCATTATATATCTTCATATTATCACTAAAAATTGTTTTTTGTGATATAGGGAATGTTTTTACTATTATTTTAGGTGTGGATAATGAAGAGGGAATTGATTAATACTTGTGTTGATGTGTAAAAAGAAATAAAGAATTGATTTCCCTAGTTATAGGAGAAAATATTGACTATCTCATTGGGTCAATGGTAGTCACTAGAACTTGGTTTCAAAGATATCCTATAAAATATTCAGATCGATGATTGTTTGAAGAGTTTGAAATGCATATAAAGATACTACACTATTCAAATTTTATTCTTGAAAAAAATATTCAATTACAAAAATATCATAGGAGGCCATTAAATAGGAAACTATATAAAGTTTAGGAGTTAGACCATGAAGCTATTCTTTATACTATCAAGTTTATAGTAGATCCTATTTTTTCATTGGATTGGCATGCTCAATAAATTTAACCAAATGATTTTTTTATTTTTTAGGTAGTACATATGAATTTATTTTTTAATTACTTACGAACAATCTTTTGTAGGTTAGTGGTGCTAGAAAAGCTTCCACCTTCATGTAGTTGGCATTGTTAGTGGAGAATTATATATTTTTAAATCTAATATAATCTCATTTGTACATGAATGAATATCCAAAAATGACCTAGAGGTTTCATTTTATGCATGTTTAAACTTAGACTAAAAATTACATTTTTCTTGTATTGAAAAGGGCATTCTTGAGGATGGAATGGGAGGTGAGTTTGTCAATCACACCTAATGAGAGGAAAGTATCTTGGTCCTAGATATTATCTACTCCCCTAGTCATGTTGGTATTGTTATTTTTCAGTCAGTAATCATTAAAACCAAAGTTCTAGAACCACAACTTAAACTTTGACAATAATTATTATTAGTGTTTTTGTAGTCTTGAATGGTAGTGAAAATGTACTTATGAGTGTATTTGAATGTCATGGTGATGTGATAACACGTAATTTACCTATCTAGATGCGATTTAATTGATATATTCCTAGGTGGACGTTCCAGAGTTAGAAATGTCAATTGGAGCTCAAGAAGTTGCTTGTTTAATGTCAAAATGTTGCATTTTTGGACCCCTCACTACAACTTGTCCAATGGATTGCTCTCAAAGATTCCACCTTAGTTATATATTATATAACTATATTTATTAAATAGGTATGGGAGGGATTTAATGGTTCATTTAAATGACTCGTAGGTGTCATTTTATGTGTATTTGAACTTAGGCTAAAAAAATTGCATTTTTATTGTAATGGGAAGGGTGTTCTTGAGGCCAAAATAGGTGGTAGGTTTCTCAATTAGGCCTGATGGTAGAAAAATAACCTAGTACTAGATGCTATATGCCCCCCAAACATATTGGTAATGTCATTTTTTAGTCAGGAAGCATCCAAACTAGAGTTTTGTAATCATAACTTAAATTTTGATAATATTTGTTGTTAGTGTTTCTACGCTCTGGAATGGTACTAAAAATGATCTTATGGGTGGATTTAAACATTTTGGAAGTATGATAAAATGTAAATTTATTATCTATATGTGATCAAAGTGATATATTCCTAGGTAGTCTCAGAGGCATAAATGCCAGTTTGAGCTCAAAAACTTGTTCAATGCCAAAAAACTGCATTTAGACCCCTCACTGTAACTTATCCAATGGATTGATCTCAAAGTTTCCACAAAATTGATCTGAGGTGTGATTAGAGGAATTAAATTGGTATGTATGGGTATGGTTTTTCACACAAATGACATACAAGTTTTGTTTTATGCATGCTTGAACTTAGGCTCAAAATTTATATTTTTCTTATATTGGGAAAGGTGTTCTTGAGGCCAAAATGGATGGTGGGTTTGTCGACCAGGCCTGATGGAAGGGCAAAAAATGGTCCTATATGTTATCCTCCCCATCAGATGTTTGTAAATATCAATTTTTAGTCAGAAAGCATTGAAACTAGAATTTTATAATCATAACTTAAATTTTTACAACATTTATTATCAGAGTTTTTGTGCTCTAGAACGGTAGTCAAAATGCACTTTTAGGTGGATTTAAACATCATAGTAGTGTGATAACATGAAATTTTCCTATCTATATGTGATTTAAGTGATAAATTCATAGGTGGTGGTCCCTAAGTTGAAAATGTGAATTACAGCTCAAGAAGTTACTTGTTTAATGCTAAAAAGTTACATTTTTGTACCCATCTTTGCAACTTATCCAACGGATAGCTCTCTAATATACCACTTTAAAATAAGATCAAATTTAACTCAGTAGTGGAATAGAATTATATCATTTATTAATAATTCATTATCAAAATAAACATATATAGATGCTATGAATTTTGTTTCAAAATTACACTTGAATGTTTCTTGATTTTCTTTTCTCTCTATTATCTTATAAGGAAAAGGAGACATGTACTTAAATCACATCTCAATGACCATTTTCATAATATAAAATCTTTCAATATAAATAATAATATTTATTTATCTTGAATATAATATCTAAGAATTAAATCTCATGCTTATAGGAGACATTAGAGCTGATTCAACTAACAATAGACTGATCATAACTAACATATTTATGAAAAAAATTATGTCTAGATTTAAAAAATAGAAATGCATTTCTATTTGAATCATTTTAGACTATTGTTATGAATAGTAATAAATAAAATAATATATCTAAATAAGGAAAATATATATATGTATAGTACATATCTTTCAAGATTCTATATTAATCAATAGAGTATCACTAGGAATCTTTGGAGCACGATTGAATAGGTATTCATAGATTCATTAGAACATCTTCAAATCTTTGTTAGAATGTCTTTTGATCTACCTAAGTGGATCTTTGAAGCTTAGATAGAATGTCTTTAGAGCCACCTAGTAGATCTTTGGAGCTTCAAAAAACATCTTCATAGATTGACAGAGCATATTTGGAGTTGCTTGTGCAGATCTTCAGATCTCAACTAAGGATCTTATTGCATTACTGTGTATGATGAGTCTTCAAAACTATTTCCAACATTATTAATGACTTATCAAAATAATCCTACCATAGATATGTATCTCTATTTGCAAAACTATACTCATTTCATCCAAGTTGGACACAAATAATAATATAGATATTCAACAATGTATCACATAAATACAAAAGATAATTCCACTCATTTCCTACTTAGATGATACCTTAAATAATAAATGTAATGTAATATAAAACTAAGTGGAAACACTTATGGACAACTTATATGAGATATAAAGAGTTATATATGATGATCATCAAGTTTCACCTAAGTGTTGAAGAGTTGTCAGTGATGTCATGGAGGTATCCAAGTGAGTGGATGAAGTGTCTAGATAGTCTAAGTGTCAATGACAAAGTGTGCAGTGTACTTGTTTTAGTACGATTAAAATTATACTTGGTTAAAATTTAGTTTTGGCAGGATTAGGGATGTCTTGGGATGAGTATGATGATTTGATTTTGTGTAAGAGGTCCCATAAGAGGTCTTATATGTTTTGAATGCTTGTGTGTATGGGCTGATTTCATCTAGTAGTTCATAGTTTTCATCTAGACATTTTGGTTCTAGTGGTAGAAAAATATGAGTAGGTAGTTTGTTGAAGTCACCATTGAAACATATAGATGAGTCAGGGGGCATTGGTCATATGGGTGTGATTATATTAGTCCCAAGTTTTTATGGTCCAATTTTTAGGTCATGCGATTGAGTGGAGTAAAATAAATATGTAAAGTTGGCTTCCCAGGAAGTTTGCAAATTTTCCCAGACTATCACTACACATCATGTTGATATGAATGAACCAAAAAGTTTTTTCATTTATTTTAGTTACATATAAACTAATTTTTGATTAATGGTTTACAAAAAGATATTTTTTATAGTGTCAAAAATCTACCCTAAAAATTTGGAATCATGAAGTGATTTTTAGAACAAGTTATAAAGCTTCAAAGTTGCTCTAGTAGACTATGATGGGCAAAAGAATGTCAAGTTTAATCACATTGAAGTCTAATGTCATTGATCTATAAGATACAAGTTATTTTGGATCATGATTCAATGATGACTTATAAATTTTGATTGAATCTAAATTTAGCTCTGGGTACACAATTGAATCTCAACATTGCGTGTCACCCACAGACTAATGGATAGGTAGTATGAGTTAACTATATTTTAGAAGATCCCCTTCATATATATTACAGGGATCAGCAATACAATTTGGAACATTACATTTCATTGGGTGAGTTTTCTTAAAAATAATTATACCAGTCACCTTTGAAGATGGATTCATTTGAGGTGTTTTAAGAAATAAGGTTTAAAACACCAATCAATTGGGATAGGTTAGAAGATAGGGTAGTCTTTGGACCTGATATGCTTTCATAAATGGATCAACAAACTAGGACATCAAGTAGAGGTTGGTTGATGCTAATCATAGACAAAAAATTTATGTTAATATAAAGAGAATAGCTAGGCATTTTTCTATAGGTGATAATTTGTTTTTATGGGTTAAGCTTAATAAAATCTCAATTAAATTTGGAAAGTTAGTGAAACTTTCACCAAGATATGTGGTACCCTTCGAAGTTTTAGAACTGGTCAACCTTATAGCATATAGGCTTGCATTGCACCCTAAATCTAGATCTTTTTCATAATGTCTTCCATGTATCTTATCTTAAAAATTATATTTTTGATCTTTCACATGTGTTGGATTGGAATGCTTTGCAATTTATAGATCCTGGGGTGGTCGTGGTAGAACCAATCAAAGCAATTGAAATTCATAAACATTATTTTTGTAGTAGAGAAGTGTCTTAGTGGAATGTCCTATGGGATAAACATTCTGAGGATAATTCCACTTGGGAGGACTATGATGAGTTTTACAGGTAATTTTCACATTTTTTTGCTTGATTTATTTTTTCATACAATATTATTTTCTACTAAATAATGTTATTTAATTCATAACTTGTGTTTGACTAAATGTCATCAAGATGATGACCATCTAGGAGGAAGGATGTCACACCCTAATTTCTCTGTAGTTGAGTAACCTATTTGATCTATAGATTATTATGGTTGATTAGTTGATTAAATAATATTTGAATAAGATTAATGACATAGGATGATTATGAGACATTTTATGTTTCTTAATTTACATGATTAGTTGTTATGAGTTAGCACTACTTTTATATTCTATACATTATGATCATATTTATATAAAATTATTTAATTGATATAATGATGTTTCAAGCTAACAACATTCATTTATTATGATATGGATGCAAGATAGATTCTTCTCTTAGATTATGATAGAAGGAGAGTATCATCGGAGAGGGTGATTATATGGAGACGTTGGGGGTCGATATAAAATGAATCCATAAACCCTTTTACACACCACTTAAAATATCATGTTTAGTAGTTAATTATTTGATGTAGATTTTGTATCATATTTTTGTGATTGTTATTATGCTCTTTGATTGCTGATGATGATCATATGATTGTTAAAGTGATTTCACTAGCTTTGTTATCATACTAGTTATTTTATATAATGCACGTGTGAATTTATGAGTGAGTGTTATTGTGTTTTAGTTACATTATTGTGTTGTTAAGTAAGGATACAAAATTTTATGATATGATGTCGTATTCCATTGTTGTTAATTATCTATAAGAGGTAGATAAAAATAATAATTAAAGATTATTATTATTCTTTATAAGTGAAAATTATATGTTAAAATATATAAACATCATTGCTTTTATATTTGATTAACAATTAAACCAATGTATGTATGTATGTATGTATGTATAGTCATGTGAAATTATAATCTAATAAAATCTAAGAGTATTATCATGCAATATAAACTATAATCTATGGTATGGATGAAGGTCATTGGATAGGAATATTTGGCCATATATTTAATGTTAAAATTTAGCATGGAATGAAGTTTGAAAAAAAGTTGATTAAATTATAGTGGTCAATGATTATTTGTTTCATGCAAATTTTAAAAGGAATATATAGTGATTTTATAGAAGCCTCAAGATGATTAAGGTTATAAATCATGCACCGACTTTGCTTAAGTTATTCTTTTGGTGGAAAACATGGAGGCTATTGTGTTTGCATGGTGATAGACTATGGAAGGTTGTTGAGTGAATTTTTAATGCATTTAAATAGTCAGTTAAAGTGGTCACTAATGAGAAGAAGAAAAAGAATACAAATGAAGAAGAAGAAGGGAAGGAGAGCAGTGGGGAATGGATACATAACTTATGGATTTGAGGAGAAAATTTTAGAATGTCAAGAAGGTTAAAATGTGAAGGAAATAGGAATAAATTTAGAGGATTTCATTGGCAAACATATGTAGACTTTGTATTTAAATTCCTACGTGAATAAATGTATGGGATTTTCAGAAAATGTATTGGGTAATTGGGTTTTCTATGTTTTAAATTTATATTTTTTAGTGGATTATGGATCCCTATGGATGACTTGGCTTCCACAAAATGCCATCTTTGACTCAGGTAAAACCTAAGGTTCTAGATTAAACCATATAAATGATTTAATAGTTAATATTTTATAAATCTAGTCATAACTCTCTCTTAGTTCAAAAAATATATGTACATTTAATTGAAAACTATCCTTGATGTATATATATGTGGCTTGACTGCATTATTCGAAGCAAATATAGATACTCATTTGGATGTTTGAAATTTGATTTTAAACTAAGGTTAGAGCTTGAAAAAAAAATTATGTATACATTGATGGTATTTAGGTGTTTATATGTGGAAATTAATTATATGAATTACATGTGTGGATACACACACACACACACACACACACACATGGTTAAAACAATAGGGTATATATGCATATACATAAATACATATATTTGTATATATATTCGTAAATACATTTTTGAACCAATTTTAAAAGGCTTTGAGTAATAATGTGTTCATATACATTTATGCATATGTAGAATGTGTACATATACATTTATGAGTTATCAATAGTGTACATATACATTTATGTGTACCTATTATATTTTGACTATGTGCTTTGCATTTTTGTATAAATTGTGTAATGAATTTACTAGGGTTTATGGAGGATAATTGTATTTGTACCTATATAAGTGAATAGTTGATTAGGACTTGGTTGTTTTAATTTCAATAAAAGTACCCACATGTTTAATAAAATAGTGATACTACTAACTATGTATTAGAATTATGTAGCATATGTATTATATCATACATCATATGAATTTAGTCGATAGTCATCTTAGGCAACCTGGGGTACATGTAGGAGGATGACTATATTAGATAGTGTTGTGGTTATATATGAAGTTCAAAGCCAATATTTTCTATTATCTTTGCACATTTTTATATGATCATAATGTGATAAAGAATTAAAAGGAAGGTCTTTGTATTCTAAAATAATCCTTTAAATAATAGATCAGTCAATTTCAATCAATTGGGAAATTGTGCATGAAAATTTATTGAAGGCATTTGGACTATTCATGAGATTATATGAATGACCCATATGGGGCTAAATTGACTATGTTTTTAAATAAATTTAAGGCATTTCATTTTTAAAAAGTTTTTGAAATTCTTTAAATAAGACTTTTTTGAGTAATCAAATAGAACATATAATTGACTTATGTTACTTTTGAATTCATAAAAGTAAGTATGTTTTTTTTTTAACTAGTACAAATGTGGGGAAATTATCTAATTTTATAAAATGGAGCTATGGGGTTATTTTATGAACTAGATGTATACAATACATTATACATAATACTCTAAGATATGGACAAGATGTCTACTTAGAATATTCCATATACGATATATAATTATATGGTATTTAAAATGTTTTGGGGATAATTAATATGTATGTATGTATATGTACTAGTTTTGGATTGTGTGTTACATCTAGATAGTTTATACCATTCAAATATATATGTGCATATCATACTTACATGTATTATGATTTAAAACAATATTACCATTAGTGTGTAATAGATTGCTTGATTTATATGGAAATAAGCAATTATGATGTTTAGACTGCATTTGTTTATATATGGAATATAAACTACACTTAAAAGATTGTATTATATTATTGTTTCATAGAGAAATAATATTATGAGTTACATGGTTTGATAACTAACTAATAGTTGTAATGAGATAATACCCTGATGGTATGTTTGAGACTATTATGGATTTTATTTATTATATGTAATAAACTAAATAAAATAGATTTTTTACACTTCATTTGATGGACTAAATGAATGCATGTTAAATTTGTACTTAGCTAAATTTTAATGTGCTAAGGAAGAATAATTAGTCAATAAATCTATTAGTTTTATTATTTATTATATGCTTTTACCAAATCTCACATTCATGACCCTAATTAAGTAGTGGATGAATTCCATAGGTTTAATTAGCACCATCAACGCAAGATGAAGTGTAATCCAATCAAGTGGTGTGTATGAATTTGACTGATCTTGGAGATCATTTATTATTAAAAACATTGGCTAAATTAATGTTTGATAAACATTATCATTTCATATGTTGATATAGTTTTCATATTTGTGTGATATCATACTATAATGGATTTTTTTATGGTACACATTATATATCAAATATCTTTGACACATTAGTTTTGGTTTCTTATTTTAGATTCTCACACCATCATTATCTACCCATACGTGAATGGAGGGACATCCCATTTTTTTGGAAATAGTGAAAGGGATATATGGCCTATGGTTGGTGTGGAAAAGCACTCAAATGATGCTCTCCCTCTCAAATGGAATACTATACATGAGACTACACTTGAGATTACATATTGATACCTGAATCATGGATACTCTACTTAGAGGAGCTTAATATCATGTTTTATCATTTGATATATTATTATGTATTGATAAAAATATATCTTTAATTCATTATGCTTATATAGCAAAGGCTATAATGATGTATCAACTATGGATGAAATTGTATTATTTCATTTATGATACGATTTAGTATTTATTATTATTCATTTTTTTCATGAATTATCATGGTGATCCTTATCTAAGTGGATTATCTAAAAACCTTGATGGTTAATTAATTTAATATAATAAGTTAAATATCATTATATATAATTTCTCATGGCAAAATCTATATGTTGAATATGTGTATTTAATTTTTTTTAATTATCATAATATTTAGGTAAAACCCAATGTGGTTGTTACATTGTGTGTTGATACATAGCATCAATATGGATTTTTACGCCTTCTAAACAACTTAGCTAGAAATTTACATATAAGTTTGATATGAAAATGAGTAATAAGTAATGTTTCTAATTCCATGTTTTTCCAAACTCTTCTTATATAAGGACTAACTAAGTAAATGTAAATCCTAATAATAACATTCCAAACTTATTTATCTTCAATGGCCTTGAAACTACACTTTGAAAAAATGGAGACTTTTTGTTTGGCTATGTCAGTAATAACTAGTCATGTGTCGTATTTGGGTATACAAGAGATGTCTCACACTACATTAGGAAACATTTTTTTGGATTTAGAGTTGGCCCAAAGAAATTCCCACAAAACCTTTATAAGATTATTCTAGGTATCTTTAGAGGGATCCCAAAAAGAATACTAATATCCATGAGTATCTATAATATTCCTTGGAATAAATATTAAACTTTATTTAAAGGGAAACAAGCTTGGTTATCATGTAATAGAATTAACTTTCCATTATTTGAACAACATGATTCCATAGTTAGACCTAGAAATCTTTAAAGGCATAAGGGATGCACAAAAACCAGAACAATTCCATATAAGACATATATTTCCATTAATAAACATCAATCCAACTAGGTTTAGGGCCATAATATTTCCTTTAATACTAATTCTTAGTCCACTGAATGCTACATATAGATAATATATAAACAAAGAGGCACTATTTATGTAATTTTAAATTAAAAAGTATTTTTGAGGTAAGTTGGGGAGTGATAATTCCATCACTATCTCTTTTAAATCATAATCCCCAATATATATCCATACCCTTCCTTGGATAACACATAATGAGAAAGGACCAAGGGACAACCTTTCCTTATACATAAAAAAGAACCAAACTTTCTATATTAATGAACATTAATAGTAAGATAGGAAAAATCATCTCAAAACTATTTTTGGATGGTATACACAAATATGGGTTAAAAATATAATGCTTGAAGTGTATCAAGAATACATGGCCATTTAATCCTATCATAGGCCTTTTAAAAATCAATGTTAAAAAATAGATCTTTTTGATGCAATGCATGACCCCACTACATCTTGTCTCAAGCCATAATGATTTTTTTTAGAATATATCCACCTTAAATAAAATTTATTTTATTATCCCTAACAACAAAATAAAGGAATTATTTTATCCTTAGTGCCAAATCCTTGGTAATAATATTATAAGATACATTTAAAAGGGTTATATAAAATTAATTAGTAATAAACTCAAGGTATTCAAACTTAGGGATAAAATATATATTCAATTTATTATAGGGTTTTCTAAGGAATTCATTAACCATAACTATGAAGTATACTTTTTTCATATCAAACCCAACACAATCCCAAAAGGATTGGTATAACACAAAGGGAAAGCTATCTTTTTGGGGGAATGTTTTGTGAAACACACCAATCATAACTTTATGAACCTCTTTGACGAAAATAGTCCTATCATAAACCATTTATTTGCCTAGTTTAAGCTCACATGGCACCACACAAATGAATTTTATCAAATAAAATTCTCTTTATTCGATGGTATCTTGAAATTGAAAGACATTATAGTATTGAAAAAAGGATTGAAAGATGTCTAGACGATAAGTCAGATGGTCTCTAGATTTATTGAAGGGATTTATTTACACAATATATAGTCTTTCTCTTAGATTATATAAAAATTCCTTGGATACCCTATTTTCAATCTCTATTAAATGGATTTAATCCTCAATTTGAGCACCATGAATTTCAAGAGGCTAGATAACTTGTGTTTTATCTCAGCTAGACAATTTTGGTTTCAAATCCTCATTTAGACTAGAAATTTATTATTTATGAGAAGATGTATTAAATTACCTTATTTGTCTGGAGTTATCCTATTACCTCAACATGGATAACTTTTTGACAAAAACCTATAAGAAAGTGGTAGTTAAAACAATGGTCATCTCCTACCTATCAATCCAACTAGAAACACATTGAGGGAGAGTAACTATATTTTAGACCCTTATGATATGCATGATAGTTATTTCATGTTGTATATGTGAGGCATTATGGAAAAAATGGTTGTTTAAGGTTTTGATTGATTGGTTGATTATACAATGATAATTTTGATGGGTTGGTAGTCTAATAGAAGAATATATGAAGACACACTAACTTGCCTATTGAAAGACTAGATAATTTTTTTGCTCTAAAAGGAGA
The DNA here is from genome assembly GCA_037957365.1 of Torreya grandis. Lineage (NCBI taxonomy): Eukaryota > Viridiplantae > Streptophyta > Pinopsida > Cupressales > Taxaceae > Torreya > Torreya grandis. Next base: position 1,184,705 of record JARHVA010004671.1, read on the forward strand.
GATCTATTTAGTATTTTAAGCACTCTATCAATTCCATATTTATTGTTATAACCAAATATCCAATATGTAGAATGAGAAGATTTAAGATGATTATTAGTCTTGAAGATTTATAACTTGTTTAAAATATATAACCATGCCTCTCACTCTCCATCACACCATATCATGAGTAGATCCCCCTATTTTTCATTTTCATGATCCCCCATGTTAAATTCCTCATAAATTTATATTTTTATTATAGGAGTTATTTTCTTAACCACTACCAGTGCACTGCTCTTTCCAAAAAATCATTGCAGATGTAGAGATTAAATAACCCAAAGCTCTACCTATCAAATAAAAAAGCTATCCAAAGTGAAAGATTATATGTATCCACTCCCTATTCCATTAAAAATAAGACAATAATTGTAATTATAAAATTGATCACCCTACCATATATCATGTCACGGTAGGAAAGGATAGATCATATGGTTGTCATCTCAAGCTAAAAATTGATAAATTTTACTTCATATAAATAGATAATATTCATATCTACAATGTTTTTTCAATTAGCATTAACCTTTTATTTTAGGTTTATTTAGTTCCATGTACATCTCATGAATAAAAAATATTTTGAAATTATAGAGGTGCATAGTTTCACCATATTGTCCTTCAAGCAGGCATGTCATATGATGATTCCTTCTCTGTATAAATAAAGACCCCTAGTGAATACTTAGGGGATCTATTATTTGAAACCTCAATTAGCATGGATTTCATAATTCATGGTTGATAGACTTGAGTTCATCTTTTCATATGACTCTCCATATGGTGGGTATTTCTGAATATGAAAAGATAAATGGAGGTGATGTGTTATTTAGAGACAACCCTACCTAAAATACTATTGGTTGATGTATAACCAATATTATTCTCAAAGATTGAAGGGTTAAAACATTCACCAATGTTATTTGCATTTGGAGTTTAGATATAAATATAATTTCCATAAGAAAGATAAATTTTGTGGGTTTGTAGGTGATATTTAAAAAGAAAAGTTTCAAGATAGTCTATGGATCCATGACATTTGAAAGAGGTGTCCGCACTAGAAATGTTTTTATGATTGAGGCAAACACTATTAGTGATGGTTGTAATAGTCAATTTTTCTTTGGGATATAAATGATTTGGATCAAAATATTGTGCTACTTGTAGTAAATATGATGCTTTAACTTAAAAGGATGTATAATATTTTAGATAGAAGAATTATAATTATAAAAATTAAAGGTATGGTTGAAGTAATATTTTACTGTCCATTATATTTTGTTTTTTGTTGATATTAAGTATATAGGAATAAAACATGATTAATGCTTCCCAATACTACTACTAGATAAAATTATATTATGCATCTAATGTGTGTGTGTGTGTGTGTGTGTGTGTGTGTGTACACCTATGGAAGTTACATCTCTTGGAAAATAATTGTACTATGTGTATTTCATAGATGACTACTCGATAACAAATGGGTTTACAATATTAATCATAAACTTGATGTTTTTAATAAGTTTAAGGAGTTTATGACTATTTTTGAAAACTATACAGAAAATATGATTCAGTTGTTGAGAACTGATAATGGTAGATAATGCAAGTCCAATGCTTTTGGGAAATTCTATAATAATTTTAGAATTGAAAGAAAAAAATAATAATACATATACACCACAACTGAATGGAGTTTTGGTTAGGTTCAATAGGAATCTAATGGATGAGGTGAGAAATATGTTTTGTTGGAGGCTTATAAAGGAATTTTTTTTAAAAATAAGTTACAACTTCTTGTTATTTAATATATATATCACCACATCATACATGGTCGTTAAAACTCTATAGGATGCATGGATTGGTTACAAAAACACCTCTCAAAAACATCTTAGTTTTTTTTTTTGGTGATGCTTATGTGTATATTTAAAAATAAATAATGATTAATCTTGATAATAAATTGACAAAGTGGATATTTATTGAATATGTCACTAGTGTAAAATGGTATAAGCTATACAAACTAAAAATGAACAATATTTTTTATATTTGAAAATTTATATTTAAAGAGGTTAATCAGGTTCAAAAAGAATAAGGAAAACAAAAGAATGAACCTAAACAGTTTCATTATAGATTAGAAGAGGAAGAATATGTTTATGAATTTTAAGAACCTATACAATATGAAACAAAAAGAGAGTTTCAAGAGGAAGATTCAAATGAATCAAAGTAGAAGTGACTAGAAGATGCCCAACTAGAAGCACCAATTTTTAGAATATTAGACTGAGTGAGAGGAATACCAAAGAGGTGAACCCATCCTAATTTTTATCAACATCTATTTTATAAGTTACTAATGAATACACAAAGAATATAAGGGAGACAATTCGATCAAATAAAAATGTATTATAATAAGACTATAAATAAGAAATATATTCATTTAATCAAAATAATACATGGGATCTTGTAAAATTACCTCTAGATAGAAAACTTATTGGTTGAAAATGGGTATTCAAGAAGAATTATAATATAGAAGGAAAAGTGGAGGATTATAATATTCACTTATTATCAAAAGGACTCTCTCAGCTACATGGAATTTAGTTTTGTTAGATATTTTCTCTTTTTACAAGATAAATTAAACCATATTTATTTTATATATTTTTTCTTTCAATCTTCAAATATATTAGATGGATGTAAATATGGTTTTTTTTAATAGTGAGCTTGAGGAAACATCTACATGATGCAACTAGATAGATTTAAGGTAACCGTAATAGATGAATTGGTATGTAGGATTAACAAACATCTTTATGGATTGAATTAATCACCAACTATGTGGACTAGGAAAAAGTATAGGCAAAGATTGGAATTTGGGCATGAACAAATTTTTTTAAATCCCTATGTGTATTTTAAACAAGAAGAGGATTTTATTTTATCATATTATTGTATGTAAATGGGATGTTGTTAATTGGTAATAATAAAGAAATGACCATTCAAGTTATGTCACAATAATCATCTCAACATGATATGAAGGATATATTTGTTGAATAATTTATTTTGGGTATGGAAATTAGAATAGATCATGTAGATACAAATTTGTCATTAAATCAAAGTAAATATGACAATAAGATTCTTCAAATGTTTTTTATGCATGAAAATAAACATAAAAATACTCTTTTTTCCAATTGGTAAAAACTATCTATTGAATATTGTCCATTTAGATAACAAAACTTTAAGGACATGTCTCAAGTGTCATATGTTAGTGTTGTTGGAAGTATAATGTATGCAATGTGTATACCCGACATAGTATTATTCGTGCATTGGGATTAGTGTTAATATTTATGGAAAATCTAGGCAAGGAACATTATACTATAGTGAAGAGGAACTTGAGGTACTTGTGCTTGATGTCTAACTATGAAATATGTTATCAGGGTAATCCTAGTGCAAATAAGACATTGAGTCTACATAGATTTTTGGAATCTAATTGGGATAAAGATATTTACTTTAATAGATCTATCAATTCATATATACTCAACTTGTTGAATGGATATATAAATTGGGTTAAAGAATAATAATGTGTCCCACTAAGTATACCCAAAAATTAAGAAAAATTAAAAATCTTAAAATATACTTGTGTGTGTGTGTGTACACGTGCGCGTGTGCGTGCACATGTACACTACATCTTTGTATATATAAGCTAAAACACATACATTTGAATAATATCAATGAGCTAAACTAAATACATTTTTAGGAGAGATTGGAATTGTGTTTTACATCTTTATGTTAAAATGTGGGACACACTAGTATGCATTAAACAAATTTGATATCCAAAATATAATAAATTGTTGTTATATCCACCATAGAGGTTGATTACATGGTTGATACTCATGCAAGGAAGGGATCAATTCAGATTAAAAAGTTGTGATCCACTATTGGGTTCATTAAAAATAGTGTAGGGTAGATTGTGATGATTGAAGTGATTTTTTCTTGCAAAGAATCTTGACGATCACACTCGAACTAAATATATTTATGTCTAATGTCATTTGTTCATAAAATAAGGGAGGAGTAGAAGATACTACTAAATACTATGGACATAGATAAAAAATTTATTGATTCACTTCTCAAGGCAATGAGTACTAAGAAGTTTTCACAGGGAAAATTATCGATTGGCATGGCTTCCCTTAACTATTAAAATTATGAATTTATGAACTCCTAATAAAATTGTTAAACAAGTGGGAGAATTTTAAATATCAATATTTATATTTCACATGTGTTCCACCCATTAGTTATTGCATAGTTAGGGACAAAATCATTTTCAGTGATCTCGTAGGTGGTTTTACCTACAATAATAATATGGATGGTGTAATGACGAATAAGTTTATGGGGAACTATTATAGGTTGTATTATTTTCCCATGATTTTGGTACCCATAGTATTTTGAAATTGTTTATGCTATTACTTTCTTATGTGCCTATATATACTCACACGTATTACAAGAAATGCATAACTAAAAAGTACAATAATTTTTTTTATTATGATTAAAATGGAGAATTGAAAGGGTCCCATCCTTTTTACAATCGGTAAAAAGATAAATCATTAGAAGTTCAACAAAAAAACCTCTTCCAATAGTAACTAAAACATGTTGTAATCTACAAACCTACATAAGAACATAAAGAAACTTATAAGGATATAACTCCTCATTCATTATCTTTCTAAAATCGAAGCATCATATTTAGTAATTCAAGTCCCTTCAAATGATGACTTTTCCTTTATTATATTACAAGACTATTAAGTTAATATAATAATAAAGAAAATTACTGTGATAAATTTTTTTGATAAAAATTTCCCAATAAAATTTTGTATACTCTATAATATTATATGTATAAAAATTCTCCTATATAATTTTGACATAAAATAACCTTCTAATATTTCTTCTCTTACATTAATTTATCAATCACTTTATTTTAACCATTACAAAATTTACTTTCACACAAACAAACATAATTTTTTCGTTAAGACATGAGTTTTCAATACCTTAAATCTATATCTGCAGTCCCACATAGTAACATCTAATACATGGATGCATGGAATACCATATAGGTCGCTCCCCTTGTAAAAGATTTCTATATTTAATTCCTTGCAGCCAATGTGCCTATTATATTTCCTAACATCTCACATTGATCAACAATAATCGTCCCTAGGAAATGCGAGCATGTAATCCTATAAAAAACTTAAATTGAGACTCACTAATATTAAATAATCAATTTTGAAAGATTAAATGTTCCTAATAAAAATTTTAAATTATACAAGAAACTGTCTCAGAAAATCTTCTCCTTGTTACAATTGCTAATTATATTATAATTAAATTTTCAAAATATCCAATATGGATAAATTGGATATTTCAAAAATACCTTTAATCTTTTAAGATTTTGGATATAATACTTGGGGCACATATAAAAGATTTAAAGGTTACTGATGGGAGACTAATTAATACTTTCCCAGGAAAAAATTAAAAATCCATTGTCAAATTAAAGCTGAATCAAAAAAAAAAAAAAAAAAAAAATTGTATTTATCTCTTTATATATAAAAGGGTCTCCATTAATTAACACTTCATCTTTATTATAGGAATTTTTTTTACAATTAATTTAACATTTTAATTTAAGCAACAGTCATATAAAAACTTTTTAAAATATTTTGGAGCCGATATTCTCAAAAGAATTGACTTTTCCCCAGCAACATTAAAATATCTCGAATAGAATAAGCATTGTTTCATAAAACTTCAAGCCATTAGTATTAGAGCTATAAAATATTGGATAAACATGTCTATTAATTTTTACGGAAAATATAAAATAGACATCATTTCATAGAAAGTGAAGCCATTATTATCTAAATGTAAATATTTTTGAGCCGCTATCCCCAAAAAAAAAAACTCAATAACCAAAAAGTATAAATATTATTTCATAAAAATGGAAGCTACTATTATCGTAGATATAAACTTTTGTCCAATGATCTCCATGAAACTTTTTTTTTTTAAAATGTAGTTATCCATACAATTTGAAATCTTATATTCTCAAAAACAACAAAATAATAACATAAATAGTGTTTCAAAGAAGTTGAAAACTGTTGGGAACTAACCCCAACATTATAACAGTATATATGTAGTTGAATATAGAGTAATTCTACCATTTTTGACACTACGAATAATCCAAACTCAATATTTAAATTATAGAAGACTGAAAAGGCATTTATTTCCATTCACCATATGTTCTGTCTAAAGTTTTTGATACTGGGGTTTAAATTTATAATCTAAGTCGGGAACATATATCTATCCAGCCCGATGATTATTCAATTAAAATAGTAATGGCCAAATAGGCTAAAAGAGATTATCTAATACCTCTTAACAGATCATTAATTACTCAAATAAATGTCTTACTCAAATGAATCTCTTGGTGTGAGTTAAAAAATCAATTAACATAAAATAAATAAATAAATATTTTAATTATTTTGATGATTTTCAAAACTATTGGAATATTTCAAAAAAAAATTGCTCACAACTTTTGCCTACACATTGCTCCAAAATAATAAAACATCTTGATTTTAGGGTTCCATTGCTATGATGGAGCGATGACTTGTAGCACGACAGAGAATGAGGACCGAGTGGCAGACTTTTAGGTAAAATCATCGAAGGGGGAAGGGGAAGATCAGGATGCGGTCAAACAGGGTAAGGGTCAAGCTCTATTTCAGTCAGAGGCTGCGGAGGCAGAGCCGTTTGGTGAGCCTGGTGCTATGTGGTTTTATTTAATCCCATCATTGAAGCTGAAGGGCTTTTCCCTGGCGTCAGAGTTTCAGATATAGACGAGGAAGGTCATTTTTAATGTGGAGAAGTGACCCGCATATGCGGAGGCAGCTAAGACTGCTGAAGTCAATGCTAGAAAGAGGCAGAGGAAGCCTCTAAAACCTACTATATCCAGTCCTTTGATCTGCTTTGAAGGGGGAAATCTTGCTACAGCTTTGAAGTTGGAGAAAATCTTAGCTGAATCTGGGATGATTTACTGTTTCCAGAATTTTTGGCCTTCCCTCAAAGATCTCACGTTTGGATCAAAAAGAACCAGAATCCTCTCATGAAGGTTTCCCTGGAAATTTTCCCATATACAAGTAGATTTTCATGGTTATCTTCAACAATATTGAGGATCGTGAGGCAGTCTTCAAGGACAGAATATGGAGTCGGGAACAGAACATGCTATTATTCAAGACATGGTTTTTTGGTTTTAACCTTTGGACCGAAAATTTCAATGTCAGGGTAATATGGGTAAGGCCACCTCACTCACCACTTCAGTATTGGACTTCATATTGCTTTAAATCAAGACGAAATTCTTTAAGAGATTTTCTAAAACTGAAATGTATTTCTTGAAAATTTCTCCATCCTACATATGTTAGAATTCTTGTTAATTTCGATTGTTCTATGGATATCCCTGAGTTTATTGAGCTTAAGATTAAGGATAGAATTTGGAAACAATCTCTCGATTACGAAGGATTGTCTTTTCACTATAGGTGATGTTTCGCTACAGGGCATTTGGCTTCAAGTTGCAATTTATCTAAGAAGAAGAGGTTTGTTCGTTGGTAGAAAGGTTCCATTTCAGAAATTATTGAGAGAGAAAATGTGGACGCTTGTTCAGCTAATGAAGTGCTTGAGACTCCTCAGCATATGAAGGAAGAGGTGCCCTACAAAGAGAATATATTGTCTGATCATGTTAAAGGCCTTAGAATCTCTTTGGAAACAAATTCTAATTGTGAACCTAATGTAAATTATCAGCCAACAAATATACTAGAAAAATCTCAATTAGTTGATCCTTTTCATATTACCATTCCTATTTATCCATATGAAAGGGATGATAAGAATGGACTATGGTTGGTAGAAAGAAAAAAGGACAGGGTAAAAATAACACTGAACCTTCCAATATAATCCTCAGATCCAAAAAATAAAATACTATGAAAGGGTTATAGGTTGAAAGACAATAATAACGCTGAGGAGCAACGTCAGCATTAGTTTTGCAACAACTAGTATGATGAAAGGAGGACAGATTTATTGTTTTTGACCCTTTGAGATCAAATCTTTCGGTATTTTAGTGGATCATTGAAAGTTATTTTTCAATTATCTTTGTTTGTTGTTCTATTTGGTGTTATAGTGATGCCATGCTTTCTATAATATTTTGCTTGTTAGGCTTTAGTTGTGTGTTTCTTTTCTAGAGTTTGGGTCCCTTTTTTTTTTAAAAACCACTTTTTATGGAAGGGAAAAAAAAGGCAAAACAAAAATAAACGCAAACAAACAAACAAACAAAACGAAAATCTTATATGTTTTACAATATAGTATCGTCAAATTTATCAAAAATATGAACAAAAGTCATTTAGATACTCTAAAACACACCCAATTCAATGTTATATCTATTTCCCATATTTTAACCTTCTCACTGTGCTATGTAATTAAAAATAATAAACAAATCTACACACCTACAATACAACCTCTCTTAAAAAATTTAAACCAAATGAAAAAGCATATGGAAAAAAAATTACTTCAGTTATTCGAAAGCCTAGTATTCATAAAATTTTGATAAATAAGCCTATTATAGTAGCTCAATTCTTCGTGACATTCTTTAACTTCCAAATGGAACATAGGTCTAATATGGATAGAGAAACTTCTGAGCCATTCATCACAACCTCCAATCAGGAATATAATTTATTTGGGAAATCGCGAATGATTATGAATTACTATACAAAATATCTTTTAACAATAGAGCATCTGATGGTTATTGCAATCAACAAGTGTTTTCCTTTCGTTTATATGAATTTCATACTGATAAAAGATATTTGAATTTAGAGCTCATCACAAACTCTAAATTTAAAATAGGACCAAATACTGTATAATGTTACATATAACTAACTACTTAAATGACTTTATTAGTGTAATTAAAATTGTTTTAAAAAAATAATCAATTAAAAAAAAAAAAAATTAAATCATTACTTTAATTATTGCGAGGATTTTTTTTGCATCACTTCAATATTTCAAAGAAGGTGCATTAATTTTATCCATAGGTAACTCTAAAATAATAAATTAAAAATATTACAACACCTACAAATTCATTTTATACTTATCAAACCCTCTAAGATTCTATTGTAATCTAAACCAATGTTATTAGGTTGCAAATCTTGTGACTTCTATACTTTTCCTTGCACCTTAGATGATGCAATTTCCTAAAAATAAACAAAAATATGATTTTCAAACCGTTAAAGACAAACACAATGTGATCTAATAATAATAGTAATAATAATTAATTCAATATCTAAAAAATATATTTTATATATTCATAACTTAATATAAATTTAATATAATTTATACCTACCTTCTTGGGTTGTCCATATTTAAAACCAATAGTTTAGTAAATTTTGTGACTCACTATTATTCCATTCCCGGGCATTATAAATGATGCAATTTATCGTTTAAAAATAATAGTAAGTGAAAAAGAATCCTTATCCCATGGAACAAAAAGATCTAGCTATTGAATTAAATCAATAAATACAAAAGAAAATTTCATAAAACCAGAAGAAAATACGAAGAAAACTAAAATGCAAAGCATACACATAACTAACAAACTAATAAAAAGAAATAATACCAAAAAAATTGAAACCTAAAAACTTCACATCCAAAAAAACCAATAAACAATATAATTCGTTATGAATGAAAAATAATTAAAAAGAAAAAAAAATAAAATTGAAACCTATTGGTGTTAAGCCACACTCGGACCGAAGATGGACTGGTCCAAGAGGGACCAGTAGCTCAGTAGTAGAGCACTCCAGCAACGTATGGATGGTCCTAGGTTTGAGTCCTAGCTGGTCCATGTCTCAACATGGTATCAGAGCAGGTTTGAAGATGAGCATGATCAGACTTGTAATTGCAGCAATACTCTCTATTATTCTTTATATCTCTTGTCTATCCCTATCTTAGTCAAAATGGTGAACAACCTTAAAATTGAGGATAGACTCGAAGGAGCATCCAACTTCACATCATGGAGGTTTAGATTCATGCTCACTTTGGAAGAAAATGACTTGGCTGAGTTTGTGGAAACCAAAGTTCCCAACCATTGGAGGAAGAAGAGAAGTTGCAGCGAAAAAAAGAAAGACATCAAGGTGAAGAAGATATTGGTTGACTCCATTAAAGACCATATTGTTTCGATTGTCTCCAAGTTGAAGACAACAAGGGACATGTTTAAAACCTTGGAGGAAATGTATGAAATCAACAACACTAGCCGGGCTCTTGCACTGAAGCAACAACTACATCATGTGAAAACGGCGAAAGGAGAAACAGTTATTGCTTACTTTATGAATATTTTGGAATTAAGAAATCAGCTCTCTACAATTGGTCATGTAGTTGATGACAAAGACTTGACCATGCTTGCTCTCAATGGCCTTCCTTCATCATGGGAATCCTACATTCAAGGAATCAGTGCAAGATCAAAACTTTCCAAGTTTGATCGATTGAGGGTAGATTGCATTCAAGAAGAGGCTAGATTGGTCACTAGAGGAATTGGTCAAAGCTTTACCAATGAAGACATTCATGTCCTTTCCTCTAAATCATTTAAGAAGAAATCAAGAATGAGAAGAAAGGATTCTTCAATAGAAACAGAGATAATGAAACTGATGGTGCTACCGCTTTCAAGAAGAAAAGGGACCTCTCCAAAATCCAATGCTTTAGGTGTGACAAGTATGGTCACATTGCCAAATATTGTCCCTCCAGGCCTAAGCAACAAGCCACCATTGCAGATGTTGATGATACCTCTCCTCAAAAGGAAACGCGTGAATATTTGTTTTATTCAGCATTATCAAGCAATGTACCTACTGACACCAACACTTGGTTGATTGATAGTGGTGCATCTCAACACATCACTAGTTTTAAGAAGCATTTATCAAACTTGATGGAGAGAAATTATTGTGAACAAGTTATCATTGGAGACGATTCTAGCTATTCAGTGAAAGGGATTGGAATCTCTACTCTCCACTTAAAATCTGGCATTACTATAAGGTTAAGTGATGTTCTCTATGTTTCAGGCATCAAATAAAATTTGGTTTCCATTTCAGCCTTGGAAGACAAGGGTTATCAAGTTGCCTTCTCCGAAGGCAAAGTTCTTGTGTGGATGAAGAATTCCAAATTCAAAACTGCTCGAATAATTGGAGTTAGACATGAGAGCCTCTATAGGCTAATTACTTGTCCACTTCAGGCATTAGTACAAGCTTGTGTGATCTTTGGCATAGAAGATTAGCTCACCTACACTTTCGAGCTCTACCTATCATGGAGAAGATGATCACGAGCCTTTCAAAATTCACCCAGGAGCATGAAGGTACCTGCAAAGGTTGTGCCATGGGTAAGAATACTAAAAGACCATTTTATAGTAGAGAAAGTAGATCTAAATGTATTCTAGATCTCATTCATTCTGATTTATGTGGTCCAATGTCTGTTGCTTCTTTGAGTGGTTTCTTGTATTACATTACTTTTATTGATGACCACTCTAGAAAGACTTGAATTTATTTCTCTAAATCTAAAGAAGTACTTGAGAGGTTCAAAGAGTTTAAAGCTTAGGTAGAGAACTTATCTAGGAAGAGGATCAAAGTTCTGAGATCCGACAACGGAGGGGAGTATACCTCTGATGAATTTCATAACTTTTGCATTGAAATGGGAATTAAGAGGGAGTTTTGTGTTCCTTACAGCCCTCAATAGAATGGTGTTACAGAAAGGAAGAATAGATCTATTGTAGAAGCTACCAAAGCTATGATTCATGACCAAGATCTGTAAATCTTCCTTTGGGCTGAAGCATCTAAGACAGATGTTTATGTTTAGAATAGAAGCCCTCACCACATTTTAGAGAACATGACTCCCGAAGAAGCTTTCATAGGGGTAAAGCTTGAAGTAAGTAATTTGAGGATCTTTGGTTGTCCAATATATTTCCACATACCAAAAGATAAAAGGACTAAGTTGAATCCTTTTGGCAAGAAGGGAATATTTGTAGGCTATAGTGAAACTTCAAAAGCCTATAGAATTTACATTCTAGGTCAGAAGTTGATTGAGATCAGTAGGGATGTTACATTTGAAGAGGATGTTGCATTCAAAAGATCTAAGAGAATTCATATGGAGATAGATAATGAAGACCAAGAGTCTCCTTAGGATATGAAAATTGACCATACTCCTGAAATTTAGAGGGAGGTTTTTGATTCAAAATAAGATGATGTTTTAGTTAAGCCTTTGGAACCAACTGATGGACCTAGTGACATTGTTATAGTATGAAAAAGGCCTCGATGGACTCAAGAAAACATGCAAGAGGCAGGAAAATATACAGGTCTCCAAAGATCTCTTCGAGAAAGCAAGAGACCTCATAAGTTCTCAGATTATGTGTTATTAATGAGTCAAATTATTGAGTCTGAGCCTTCTAGTGTTAAAGAAGCTACTAGTCAACAAGAATGGAGAGATGTTATGGCTGAAGAGTATCAATCCATCCTCAAGAATGATGTTTGGGATATCATACCTAGACCTGAAGGAAAATCTATTATTTCTTCTATGTGGTTCTTCAAGATCAAGCATGCAGCCGATGGAAGCATTGAGAAGTACAAGGCTAGGTTTGTGGCTAGAGGATTCTCTCAGAAAGAGGGAGTAGATTATGAGGAAACCTTTGCTCCAGTTGCTCATTATACATCCGTCAGAACCATAATTTCTATTGTAGCATTTAAAGGATGTAAATTACACCAAATGGATGTGAAGATAGCATTTCTAAATGGTGTAATCGAGGAAGACGTATATATTGAGCAACCTAATGGTTTTGAGGTTCATGGGAAGGAGTCTCATGTTTGCAAACTGAAGAAGGCTTTGTACTACCTTAAGCAGGCTCCTCGTGCTTGGTATGAAAGAATTGATTGATACTTGATGAGCTTGAATTTCTCCAAGAATGATGTTGATTCAAACCTATACTTCAAGCTAATTGATGGCAACACATTAGTCTTGGTTCTCTATGTTGATGATCTTCTTATTATCGGAGAAGATCACCTCATTTTTGAATGTAAGAAGGAGTCAGCTTCAGAATTTGAAATGAAGGATCTTGATCTCTTACATTACTTCCTTGGTTTAGAAGTATGGCTTAAGAGAGGGGGGCGGCGGGGGGCAGGGAGCGGGGGCAGAGGCTGGGAGAGGGGCGGTGGGGTGTTGGTGTTAAGCCACACTCGGACCGAAGATGGACTGGTCCAAGAGGGACCAGTAGCTCAGTGGTAGAGCACTCCAGCAGCATATGGATGGTCCTAGGTTTGAGTCCTAGCTGGTCCATGTCTCAACATGGTATTAGAGCTAGGCCCAGGCTAGGAGCCCCAAGCACACGAGAGGTGTGGCTTAAGGGTGGGTGTTGGTGTTAAGCCACACTCGGACAGAAGATGTACTGGTCCAAGGGGGACAAGTAGCTCAGTGGTAGAGCACTCTAGTAGCATATGGATGGTCCTAGGTTCGAGTCCTAGCTGGTCCATGTCTCAATGAAACCCTCCGCCGTTGACCACCTTGCCTTGCGTTATGACTATATACAAAACCTCTCTTGCTACATGTTAAAGATCTTTAAATAAATATATTTAACTGTGAAAATAACCTTAAATCAGACAAATTTTAATTACTATATGATAATAAAATAAATTCATACACAGCAGTAGCTAGACAAGCTAAAAAACATCCTCAGAACTTTAAAAAAAAGTCTCGCTGCGAAAAGAACTTAATAAATAAAATCAAATAAATTAAGAAGAGAATAAGGTGATAAGATAAAACACCATTCAAAAACTCTTCCATTTTCCATTAAAATTTTAAGAATTACAACGGTCTCATATTCTTGTGACTAGCCCTACTCCTTGATGGTGAGGAAGGAATTTTGACAGTTTTCGCGGGTGCTACCACACGTATTTCATCTTCACATGTTGTCACTCTATAATGGCCTCCTCCACACCTTATATTTTACCCTATTTTAAAGAAAATAGGCTTTGAAAATTCATCAATTGACAATGAAAAATTCTATTTAAAAAAAATGTCTGAAATATTTTACAACCAAACCCTCTTAAGGCGTTCAGCATAACCAGCTAATACCTTCAGCGTGGACTACCACACTGGCATTTGATCTCGACCTGTGACTTGTTACATTGTCTGCCATTGCTATGTCCCATTTTCGTATCTCGTTAGCACCATGTTATTGGGCTGCACAACACCTTGACGCAAACACTTAATAATGTAAAAAATTGTCCTATTTCAAAAATTATAATTTATAAATCTCGTTCGAACACATTAGCAGGTAATGTGTTAAAGCCTTGTTCAATTCTAAGTAGAGCATTGAATAGGGTTTTTGAAAGAAATTGTTTTCTTTGGAATGTAATTATTTATGCATATGACGAAATAATTGGTCAATATGTTCAAAAGTTTATGTGCATTATAAATGTCGTTACATTTCATAATCATGGTTATCCAGGCAGTCGCAATCACGACAAATAAAAAAGTATGTTCAAATAATATTTAAAACTCTAAACCGGTATAATAATTAAAATAATGAATTTGCAATTACTTATAAAATTTTATTAAAATATTTATTATATTTAAATGATTCATGGGGTTATAGTTATCAGACTCAATTAATTGGATATAGTTGGGAGAATTTGTTGATATATATTTTAATATAACCTCGATTAACTGCTTTTATAACTTTCTTGAATCAACTATAATCTAAACTATGATTCATGGGGTTATAAATAGTGGACTTTCTTAAATTATTTAGTAGAGTTACTATTAATAAATTGGCTCAAGTTTTTCTTTAATATAGTTTAATATGATTCACGTGGTTATAGTCAGTGGACATTATTATTGTAAAAAGCTTCCAATTATAACCCAACAAACTGTAACTGATTTTCTAGATTGACATGTTCCTCTAATTAATCGACATCCTCTCAACTATAACCTTAAAAAACTGTAAGTGATTTGGCAGTAATTAGTCTTCCATTACATAATTTTCTTGCGTGAACTTTTCTATAGGAACCCCTTCCCATTTATATTTTTAAACCCCCTGTATGTGCGTGTATCTTGACGTAACAAAACACCTCTAATCCCACGCTGATTTTCTTGTGTTGTGGCACATTTTTGGTCTTGGGAAGCAGCCCATAAGAGGGAATTTTATAGATGAAAATTACAACTAGACAATGGGTAGGTCATTTTAATGGTAACATTATGTAATTTTAATTATAAAAATTAATATATATTTTTTGTTATTATTTGAAAAAAAAAATTATATACAAATTCAATATTACTTATAATAATAATTTGAATACTATTTTAAAAACTAATTATTTAAAAATATTTTCTATTTAAAATTAAAGAATGATTTCTTCATATTCCCAATATGGATGTTCAAATGGGGCCTTCAAACCCTTTCACTAAATACAATAGTATGTTTTAAATCCCACTTTCATCACCATTATTTATATTATTATTGAATTTGTTGTTTTAAAATCTTTCCAATAGGGAAAGGAGATTCAATTTTATATATTAAAATAAACTATAAATAATATTGAATATTGGACATTATAATCACAATGCAAGACATTGTAATCACAATGTAAGACATATTCTATAAATATCATTTTAGTGGTAATATTATCTAATCTTAAATAGAAAATTTTATAACAATTTTATGATATTATTTGAAGGAGATTTATATTTACATATTCATGTCGATTATAATGGTAACTTGATCATTACAAGTTGTGTGCTATTACTTGAAGGTCATTTATATTTAGGGTTAGAGAATGTTACTACTATAGATAATGATTTTTTAATTTGGTAACTAACCTAAAAATATAGTATGTAACTTATTTTGTGATAGGGGTAAAACTGAAACATGTGCATGA
Organism: Torreya grandis; assembly: GCA_037957365.1. Lineage (NCBI taxonomy): Eukaryota > Viridiplantae > Streptophyta > Pinopsida > Cupressales > Taxaceae > Torreya > Torreya grandis. The sequence goes on from JARHVA010004671.1 coordinate 1,200,640, forward strand.
CACACAAGTATACTCTCAATGTTTACTTTTCTTGTTAAGGAGCATAATACGTGCTTGACTATTATTAACTTTTAATTTTTCTACCAATAGCATCAGAGACCAGTATAAATTTATGTTAACAAAACTAAGACATAATGATGAGTAAGGAGAGTTGACTATTTTCATGAGAGTCCCTGAACACATTAGCAAGAACTTGAATGCATCAACTAGTTAAGGCACTCCCAATAGGAATGACATTTTAGTTGTAACATTATCTATCCCTAATAATAATAATAATAATAATAATAATAATAATAATAATAATAATAATAATAATAATAATAATAATAATAATAATAATAATAATAATAATAATAATAATAATAATTTGAAGATGATTTCTATTTACATGTTTGATGCCAATTATAGTGGTAATTTCAACATTACCAATTTTGTGTGATTATTTGAAAGTGTATTTTATTTAGTATTATAAAATGTTGCCATTATAATATGTTTAACTCTTGATATTATTTTAAAGTGCTTTCACCAATATAAAAAGAATTTATTTTTTATTTTTGTTATTCTAAAGAAAGTAGTTAATTTGTTAAAGCCTTATTTTTTATGTTGCTTCCTATATAATGCTCCTGCAAATATCAATGTAGAATAGGGAATGACACACAAGTATCCTTTAAATTTTTAACTACCCCAGTCTAGAAATGTAATACATTAAAATGATATTAAATTTTAAAAATTTTGGCCAACAATATTACATATCAATATTAAAAAACGTAGGTAAGGTTCATTTGTTATTATTATTATTATGCATGGTAATTGAAATGAATACAAAATTAGATACACTGGAGGTGTGGGTGTGATATTTGAAATAATTATTTTAGAAAATGTATAGGTTTTTACAATATTAAAGTGTATACATCAAATTGTTGTGGGGAACATGAATGAAGGGATAACAGGGTAACAGAATACATGGAACATTGGTTGACAGAGTAAACAATAGAAATGTGGAGGTCAACTACAAGCATGGAAATCCATATTTAACATACCATCTTATTACACTCAACATATATGATGTAAGATGAGATACAACCCAAAACATTCATGAGTGCACTGACATGCTAGTATTTAACCTCTACGTCTCTACTACTTACTCCATCTAGTGCACTTATTCTATAGGGGAAGTGAGAAAATTATTCCACTCTTCTTTCTCACCATTATTCCATAATTATCTTAATGTCTTTAAATATTGGTGTGTATTTATATTGGTTGTAAAAATTAAAATTTAACATTATTAAATGTACCATGATCTCTTACCAATAAAATTATAAGTTAACAATATATTTGTGCATCATTCACTTATTCCATTTTGATGTCTAAATGAGTGTTATAGAGGAAATGACATAAAAAATTAGGGTGTAACAAATTACCTACTTTCTTTACAATAATAATGATAAAAAAATAATTTTTTAAATCCCTCTTTGTTTTGTAACTTACTTTATAGCTAGAACATGTGTAGATGGATTATCTAGTAGGTATGTGTAGGTAAATTACTATTCTGGTAGTTCATGTTGAACATGTCGGTTGGTTATGTTCAATCATAAACAATTATTTGGTTTGGATTAATTATTATATTATGTGTTTTTAGTGTAGCTAGTCAGTATGTTCAGCATTTGTTGCCACACTGATAATTAAACCATATGTCCATACTAGTTGATCTATCTACTGGTGCTTCATCAATTCTATTATATAATTATCCTTCCATTGATGGGTCAAAAAATAATTTTAAATCCTTATATTTAAAAAAAACCACCTTAGATAAATATTTTGTTTTTATTTTTTTGTTATAGATAAAATAGGTAATTTTTTAAATCCATGTTTTTTTATGTTGATTCCTCTTTAGAAATATTGTTAGTATATAGAGTAACCAACAAAGATGTGGAGTTAAATTTCTATTGTCGTAGTCCATACCAAATGTATTGGTTACTTAATCTCAAAATTCAATTCAAAGTGTAACTAGATGATACATTCAATGTAGATTGCCACGTTGGAAGTTGACCTCCACATATACAATGTTTAATCCATCTACCTATATTCCATACATTCTATTATCCATTTTTAACTATATTGGTGTTCCTCGCAATGGTTTAATCCATACACTTTAATAATGTAAAAAAACCTCCAATTTCAAGAATCATAATTTTAAGAATGCCCTGATGATATTACAAGTAATAACATTTATCTGTTATTTCCATATTGGTGGACACATTACTTAGGAAGGAAATATATAGTTTTATATACCATTATCCCAACCCAATATTTTTATAAAAATTTATATTGTGAGATTGCTCTCAAAGTACTACTTTTAATGCACATGGTTCATACTCGTTAACACATCTTTAGAGAAAGTAAACAGTCAATTTTTAGATTAATATATTAGATATGTTCCATAACAATTACATGTCTGAAAGTATTACTATGTATTTTTTATCAAGATAATATATGTTATTAATATAATGAAGTCTGCTCTTTATGATATACAGTTCATGTTATAATATGTAAACTCACTAGATCCTTTATTCTTATGGTTTGTATTTTTAAATGTATATTTATGTCTAATTAATTAATTTTTATTTATTTTGATCCTTCAATCTTAATTTAAGACTTATTAAATAGGATGGATAATTATCAAATAGTTATTCAAACTTGTATATTTTATACTACACAACATGTATTTTATTTCACTAAAGTCAATAGACTATTATAATTGATTTATTTTCACAAGTAAATATATTATGCCATGTACTCATTTTATACTTTATGATGGTTAGGTTTAACCTATAATGGTAGCCATAGTGGTAGATGAGGTAATAGTGTGATATTTCAATAAATATGGTGGCCCTTCAATTTTCATTGCATTTTATTATGATAAGTAAATTTAAACCTAAATCTCACATCCATTTGAGCATTGTAAAATATTTTTGCTTATTTATTATAGACAATGATCAATAGTTTTTTGAGATATTGAGCACATAGTGGTGTATTTTGGAGCCCCTTTTTTGGAAAGAATTTTTTCAAGCTCAATGCAATGGTGCAGCTAAATGGCAACCCTTGTACTAATTCAATAAATATAGTGGTTCTTCAATTTGTTTACATTATATTGTGATAAGGCAATTTTAAACCTAAATTTGACACCCATTTGACCATAATATGATATTTTTTATTCTTTTTTGGAGGTATTTATCAATTTTTTGATATCTTAAGCATATAGTGCTGGAGTTTTGAGCCCCTTTTTCTAAAAAGCATTTTTCAAGCCCAAGGCAATAGTGAAGCTAAGTTGAAACCCTTGGCCATCATTACATGGGATATTAATGTATAAGTTAATGATTTGTAAATCCATGTTTGATGTAGCAAATCCACAATAAATACCTCAAAATTAATATATTTTGAGATGTTTTGAATACATATATTTTAAATATTTATAGTAATTATAAGACCTATACATCTTTACAACTATAAATTAGAATTCATGTGAATTATGAAAGAGTTTGGTTAAGTATAAAGTGCTTGTTCATTGAATTAAAATTTCATACATGTTCCATCGACATACTATTTCCTATTATCCTATTATATTGGAATTTAACATGAATACAAAAGTAATTTATTTTTTATGGAATCTCTTAATATTTTATATAATGTGAAAATATCATAGTTATCATATTCATATTTTAATCACATTATTATTTTATTTATGGTGATTATTAATATGTGTAGCCTACAACATGATACACTAGTATTTGCCTATTTAAACAAAACAAATTTGTAATAGTCCTAGCCCATTTTACTAATATGTAAAGAAGGTACATATTCAACTAAATATTTAAATCAATTTATAAGAACGTATGTTAACATTATCATATAACTTATGATTATTTACCTCCAAATTATCCATTTTCTACAAGTAATATTAAATAGATTTAATAATTAGTAGCTAAGAATGTCTCAACTTTACATACACCTTTTATCAACTATCTTTTCATTCATTGATTATCTATCTAGGGTAGAATAAATGAATAAGTAATATTTCACTCTAAATAAGTATGTTTTATTTTATCAAATATTATTCCCTGGATTGCTCAAACCCTCTTCTAAAAAATATTATAGTGGAATGATTCTTGTATTTCCTTAACTTGAGCATGGAAATAAAGGGTTAATGGATTCCTTTAAAACATGTTTTTTATTGTTCTAAATATGAATAAAAGATTTAATTGTGTTGAGTAAGGCATATGGGTACTAGTTTTATACATCGTACATGGGATATATATGATCTAGAATTCAACTTAGTGACAGAAAAACATTATGCGATACTACACCTCAGTCAAAGAAAAAATAGTCTCCTATATGAACCCATACATGAGAGAAGTATTTTATAAAATGATGTGAATCCTTGAAATTATTTCTTGTGTTTTTCCATGGCTATAATCCCTAAGTTTTTATCTTTTTGAATTCAGCTAGGTTATATGTATGATCTATATATGATAATATATATTAAAAAATTATATAATAGGATTTCACATAATGAGATAAATTTAATCTTAGATAATGCACACTAAAAACATATTACATTCAACCCCTTCAATGTAAAAAAAATGCATAAATTTTTTTCTTGCACATATAACACCCTAGATTTAATCCTAGACAATGCATACATACTACAAATTTCATTTAATCCTTTTAATATATAAAAAATAAATTAAATTAGTGTAGGATTAAATGAAATAATATTTATACATTCAATGAATATAGACAATGCATTAAATTTTAAACATGTTGATAAACACACAATGAATTTAAATAATCATTGCATTCAATTGTTGTTGTTGTTGTTGTTGTTGTTGTTGTTGTTGTTGTTGTTGCTTTTATTGTTGTTGTTATCATCATCATCATCATCATCATCATCATCTCTCTAAATGTTGACCCTTTCATATATAGGAATATATCACTATGTTGTTCTTATAATTATCTTTTCATTAGACACAATGGTCTAGTAAATTGTGTTGGTTGAATATTTTGTCAATCAGTGTACTGATAAACAAAATAGGTCTAATCAGACAAAGTAGGAAGATTAGTCATCCAAATGTATAGGTTTACCACATCAGAAGGGGATTGATCTCTCCTCTCATCAAGGGGAGGTTCCATATATATATATATATATATACATATATATATATATATATATATATGTATGTATGTATGTATGTATGTATGTATGTATGTATGTATGTATATATATATATATATATATATATATATATATATATATATATATATATATATGTATATATATACATATATACATATATATATACATATATACATATATATATACATATATATATATATATATAATAATGCTCAAGGGTAGGAAAAACCATCCATCTCTCTTTTTTCAGAGATGATGCATGCAGATCAAAGGAAAAACTCAAGGGAAATGACAGACAACACTCCTCTTCTTTCAGAAGTACTATTCAGCCAGCCATAAGAGTACTCCTGATAGTAACAGCAAAATGTAACCAAGGACGTAGTAACCAGCAAATCAAGATGCCACATGAAGTCTCCAACTGAATTTTTCAATAGTAAGATACGAAGGAAAATGAGGGCACAAAGTCGTCCTAAAATCCTTTACACAAAAATGAAAAGAAAACACACTAAAGGCAATTATGGGGGCACAAACTCTCTCCACAGTTGACTGTTCAAGACACCTTCCTGACTACTTTCACTAATTTTGCTTGTTGAATTAAAGGAATCAAAAATATTTCAAGGAAAAAGACATAAGAATAGTTTCCCCAACAACAAAGATATCATAGCACAAAGTCTGAAAAGTCACTTGCTTTCTTATTCCAGTAACAAAATATGATCAGCAATCTGAGCTCAAAGTCTCAGTAATGCCTTCCAATTTGGGTAGAGTTTCATTCTAATTGTCAAAAATGATATAAATTTACAATAAAATATAGTCCCTTATATAGCCTCTTCAAGAAGGACTCAGGAACAGTAACACATCATGTTGTGTTGAAAACTGTTAGGAAGATAGGCTAGAAATTAGGGGCATCTACCCATTTGTTTTTCTCAATGTAGAGAAAAAAGTCACGCTATTGAATGTTTACAACTTTCAATGTCCACCTGGCGATCTGATCCTTCTTCATTGTTCCTCCTTTTTTGGTTAAGTGAATCGGGTCCTAGATTCAATTTGTTATTTTGTTCCTTCCTCGCTTCCTGCTGGTCTTGGCCTTCAAGCCTATGAATGCACTCAGGTCTATAAATTACAATGATCAATGGCTATTTTATGAGCTTTGAAATTGACGTTCATGTACCCGTCACTACATTTTCAATGGCTAGTTCATTGTCTTGAATTTGATGTCTTCAAGCGCGTCACCCCTTGGTCCTTCTTTAGCTTTTCTATTTGGCACTTTCACAAAAATAATCTACCCTTTTGAGCCTTAATAAATGATCCACTTTGGGTTACGAAGAGCCCCCCACAAGGGTATCTGCCCTTCGAGTGGTCTTTGAATGGCCTTCGGGCTTCAACAGTATCTCGCAAACACTTCCTACAGACAATCCCCGTGGGCATTTTCCTGCGGACAAATTCCCTAGGCTTTCTCCACAGGTATTTTCTCACAGAAAAAAGTCTATAGAAATTTCCCATGGACAAAAAGTCTGTGAAAATTTCCTGCGAACAAAATGTCCGCAGAATTGTTCCTTTGTTCTTTTGGTTTTGAGAATTTCCTTCAGGTTTTCTTCCCACAGTTGGTTTCCCAAATTCCTTCAGACTTTTTATTTGAAGGAATTCCTTCAGACAAAAAGTCTGAAGGAATTATTTCTTTCCTTAGTCTTTTTTGAATTCCTTAAACAAAAATTTGAAAGAGTTACCTCTGTGGCTTTCTTCAAAAATGACCCTTTCAAAGGGTAATTTTGTTGACCAAGTGCCCTCCGCAAGGGCACTTGTCTTCCGAGAGGCTTCTTTGAACCTTTGAATTGAATCACTCCTTTGAACCAAGCTGATGAACCAAGGTGATGAACCAACTGTTGAACCGTTTGATTGAACCTGCCTTTGAACCATTTGTTTGAACCTGCCTTTGAACCAATTTGTTGAACCAAGCTCTGAACCAAAATGGTTCAAGCTGATGGTTCAAGCCGATGAATGAAAGGATGAACCAAAGCATTGAAACAAAGTGGATGAAACAATTGAGTGAAACAAAGTGTTGAACTACTTTGGTTGAACCAAGCCATTGAACCATTCCTTTGATTGAACCAAAGTGATGAACTTTGCCGATTGAACTTCACAGTTGTGTTGAGTGATTTTAAACATATTGAACCAAATGCATTGAACCTGATGTTGATGCTTGTTGATAGACATTTTTTATTAAACCAAAGCATTGAACCAATCCTAAAAATGACTAAGTGTTGGAAACTAATTCTTTTGATTGTTTTGCCTGCAGAAGCCTTTGAACTAGTAGAACTTGGCCTGCAAAGTTCATAGAATTTCTTTTCCTACAGAGTTCATAGATTCAAGCCTGTAGAGTCCATAGATTTCTGAGAAGCTTGAAAAATGGGGAATTTGAATGTCTAGGACAAATTTTGGAAAGGAAAGAGACAATTTTGGTCTGTAAGACCAAAATAGTTCAAATGTTGTCCCAAAAATGAGTGATATTTTTGGTGGACAACAACTGGCTCCAGTTGGGGAACTTATATCAATTGCAAAAATAATTGAAGGGAGTAGAATCTAGAATCTCCAGTGTCTTCATGTGTACCATTGGGCTACAGAGTCATGCTACCCAGAAATGAAAGGCATAAAAAAGGGAAACAAACAAAAAGAACAGAATTAAAAACTATACAAATATACATATGTACAGATGGAATGATCTGATACTTCAAGAATTGAAGTATTTAAGATGATGCTTCTTGAGAGACAGTGAAAATAGTGTGCCATCTTGGTAAACTAGCAAGAAGACATTTTGCCCCCAAAAACAATGATGAGCAAATGGAACTCTCCACCAGGAAACTAATTTTTTGCATCTTCCTGTTGACTCTTTCTTCTTCTTGCCCCATGGTAGGATGTGGTCTTCAATTTGAAAGCCATAACTCCTTGCTCTCAATGCAAAGGGTTCCTTTGCCTGATTTTGATTTGTAGCAGCATGGTCCATTACCATAATTGGTTGTTCTTTTGGTTTAGTCTAGTATATGATTAGATTGTCCATATCAAACTCTTGACAAACTATCAGCTTAGCATCTCATTTGATGTGAAGGAGTTTGATTTCTTCATCGTGAGTAATCTTCAATCTGAGCAACAGAGATTTGCTTCCATCTATGTTGTTGGTGTTGCTAACTTGTAAATTGCATGAAAGAAGAATATCTCCTTGAGGAGATATCAACATAGTCTCCACTCTGTTATTGGTGGAAAATTTTTTGCCATTGGATTTTAGGATTGAAGCATCATCAAAAGCTGATCTCCTATTAGATTTCTCTTCATTAGAGATGGAAGATCCTTCCTTATTTGTACTGCAACCTACAAATTCTCTTGAAGTCTTGTTTGGATCAATTCCTAGATTATCAGTTACAGGACTTTTATCTATAGAAACATGAACATCCTCTGTGGTAAATAAATAATTACCCTTGCCTAAAGACTCAAACAAAATTTGTGCTGAAGAGGCTGATGTTTGGGTGACCACATATTTTGACTCCTTTTCAAGGAGCAATCTCTTCATTATGCCTTAGATAGGGATCCTTGCCTGAGACAAGTCCATGCTTAGTTCTCCTTCCACATCCTTTCAAAAAAATTGTCCAATTAAAATGCCATAGGATGCTGGGACATTAACCACCAAGACAGTCATCTTGATTCTCTTATCTAGAAAGGCTACCAATACAAATTGGGCATCTTTAATTTGCCCCAACAATGGTACTTGCTTTTTCTCCATGGAGAAACATCTCCCAAAGGTTTTGGTCAATGTGAGGCCCAAAGACTCAGCTACTTTAGTAGGCATGACATTGTCAGATGCATCTGAGTTTATAATACAATTATTGAGCTGATAACCATTTATTAACAGGGAAACATAGAAAGGTTTTATTTTCCCAGGGGCAGCTGGAGGAGTAAAGAAGAGATTATTTGGAATGGGCATGTTATTTGGGGAATCAGGAATTATTTTCTTAACCTCTTGTCTTGCAGAGATAATTTGGTTCTTGACACATTGGACAACCTATCCAATTGATCAAGATTGGACTGCAAGTATTCAAATTCAGACATTTGTATTTTTGTCTTTTTGGCATGATCAATTATGTCAAATGGTTGAATTGGACTAGGAATAGAGGAAGGTACTTCAACTTTTTGAGTTTTAAGAGGGATGGGAGGAAGGCTAGTTTGCAAAATTAAATTAGAAGGTGAAGGTGAAATTTATGTACTTACATTTTGGGTGATCACCAGATCCTTTGACTAGAAAGGTAGAGTGGTTCCATGCTTAGCAATTGTAATTTTTGGTAGGGGTTGCTCTTCTGTCTTCCATTTATCAGCTTGCTGGACCGATTAGTTTTTAGACCTGGTAAACACTGCATATGATCCATAAATAGCTTCTCCTTTGATTTTGGGTTCATCTTGGTAATTTAAGAAACCAATGTGGAAGTCGCTAACTGATTCTTCTAGATCCTCCCTGAAGAGATCAGTGCCATTTTATTACTTGAACTTAGGTTGAAAATAGGTAAGATGTTCTATTTCTAGATATCTAGCTATTGAGTTGGTTGGAGGTGCTTCAAGGACAAGGTTCCTCTATGGGGGAGGAAGACGATTTTGTTGCCCTTGACTTCTAGCAATGTTGCCTTGATATGGCTGATTAGGGACTATAATCCTTGGTATATCTTTATATAGAGGAACAAAAGACATACTTTGTGCCATTTGCCTTTCCAAGGCTAGCAATTCATTTGCTAGCTTTTGTACCATTAGATCAGTGGTGCATGTAGATGAGTATTTAGAAGATGATGAGGATCTATTTCTATTTGAATATCTTCTTATCTTCCCTACTAAGATGAGATCATCTTCTATCTCAGTGGCCAAAAGTTGGGCTGCAGCAAGATCTATTTGACCAGCACATCCCAAAAGAAAACTTACTTCAAGTAACTAAGAATTAATGAAGAAGCATTTGAGATTCTCAGTTGTAGGTTGAGCAATTACAGGAATTTTGTTCCTCGGTTTGTCAAATTTGGCTATGAAGTCTCTCATTGGTTCATGAGGCTCTTTCTTCATCTATGTAAGTTGAGCTAGAAGTGCATGTGCATCTTCTACAAGTTTGAATCTGGCTTCAAACTTAGCACCTTATAATGTTTCTACAAATAGCCTGATTGCTACGTCTTCAAATTCTACTCTGATTACTCCACAGGCTATGCTGAAAGCTACAATGTGTTCATTAGGATGAACTTTCCCATCACCAAAAAATTTAGGTAAATTCTTCTTTGAACTACGTGGAAGCTCATGTAGAGGTGGAGTAAGATTAAGAGGACCAAAAGCATTACCCCAAGGGGCTTGAACTGCCGTTATAGAATTATGAAAAAGAGAGATAACAAATCTTAGAGGGGTAATTATTGGCAAAGCTTTATCAACAATAGAAGTAGATACTTCATCTGGCAATGGAGATCTGAGTTTAGTATGAGAAAAGCTCTTAGTTCATTGGAGATGAGATGGTGAAGGAAACAGATCAAAATCACTTTGCTATACCAACTCGAATATAGGATCAATAATACCTTTAGCCCTTTGGCTTCATGTATACTTTGAATCTTCTAGATTGTGAAACAAAAATGGAAAAGAATTGACCTTGCTCCAGTTAAAGTTTGACGCTTTAAAATGCGCACTCTTTCCCAGCAACTTTGGTTTTTGCAGACCAGATAAAATAATGGAGGTGGAGGAAGATGGTAAGGCTATAAATTCATAATGGGTAAGACATGAAACGAAGTTGCCAGAGTCTATAATGGATAAGGGTTATACTGATAATGGGTTATATCCCCAACGAAGTCACCAAAAACTATTGGTTGAATATTTTGTCAATCAATGTACTAATAAACAAAATAGGTCTGATCAGCGAAAGTAGGAAGATTAGTCATCTAAATGTGTAGGTTTATCACATCAGAAGGTGACTGATCTCTCCTCTCATCAAGGGGAGGTTCTATATATATATATATATATATATATATATATATATATATATATATATATATATATATATATATATATATATATATATATATATATATATATATATATATATATATATATATATATACACTCAAGGGTAGGACAAACCATCCATCTCTCTTTTTTTAGAGATGATGCATGTGGATCAAAGGAAAAACTCAAGGGAAATGATAGACAACACTCCTCTTCTTTCAGAAGTACTATTCAGCCAACCACAAGAGTACTCCTGGTAATAACAGTAAAATGTAACCAAGGACATAGTAACCAGCAAATCGAGATGCAATAGAAAGACTCCACCTAAATTTCTCAAGAGTAAGATATGAAGGACAATGAGGGCACAAAGTCATCCCAAAGTCCTTTACATATAAATGAAAAGAAAACACACTAAAGGCAATTATGGGGGCACAAAGTCTCTCCACAATTGACTCTTCAGGACACCATCCTGACTACTTTCACTAATTCTACTTGTTGAATTAAAGGAAAAAACAATCTATCAAGGAAAAAGACATAAGAACAATTTCCCCATCAATAAAGATATCACAGCACAAAGTCTGAAAAGTCACTTGCTTTCTAATTCCAGTAACAAAATATGATCAGCAATCTGAGCTCAAAGTCTCAGTAATACCTTCGAATTTGGGTAGAGTTTCATTCTAATTGTCAAAAAAGAGATAAATTTACAATAAAAGATAGTCCCTTATATAGCCTCTTCATGAAGGACTCAGGAACAGTAACACATCATGTTGCATTGAAAATTGTTAGGAAGATAGGCTGGAAATTATGGGAATCTACCCATTTGTTTTTCTCAATGCAGAGAAACAAGTCACGCTATTGAAAGTTTACAACTTTCAATGTCCACCTGGTGATCTAATCCTTCTTCATCATTCTTCCTTTTTTGGTCAAGTGAATCGTGTCCTGGATTCAATTTGTTGTTATGTTCCTTCCTCACTTCCTGCTGGTCTTGGATTTAAACCCTATGAATGCATTTGGGTCTATGGATTATAGGATCAATGTCTATTTTATGATCTTTGAAATTGGCATTTGCGCACCTGTCACTACGTTTTCAATGGCTAGTTTGTTGTCTTGAATTTGACGTCCTCGAGCGCGTCACCCCTTGGTCCTTCTTCAGCTTTTATATTTGGAACTTTCCCAAAAATAATCTACCCTTTTAAGCCTTAAGAAATGATTTGATTTAGGTCAAGAAGAGCCCACCGCAAGGGTATCTTCCCTTTGGGTGGTCTTTGAATGGCCTTTAGGCTTCGGCAGTCTCTCATGGACACTTCCTGTGGACAATCCCTGCAGGCATTTTCTCTGAGATTTTTTGTAGGCATTTTCCCATGGAGAAAAAGTATATGGACAAATTCCTTAGTCTTTCTCTGTGGGTATTTTCTTGTGGACAAAAATTCCACATAAATTTCTCGCGGACAAAAAGTCCACAGAATTATTCCTTTGTTCTTTTGGTTTTGAGAATTTCCTTCGGGTTTTCTTCCTGGAATCACTTTCCCAAATTCCTTTAGAATTTTTGTCTGAAGAAATTCCTTAAAATAAAAATTCCAAAGGAATTATTTCTTCCCTTAGTCTATTTTGAATTATTTAAATAAAAATTTGAAAGAATTACCTTTGCGGCTTTCTTCAAAAATGACCCTTCTGAAGGGTACTTTTGTTGACCAAGTGCCCTCTGCAAGGGCACTTGTCTTTTGAGAGGCTACTTTGAACCTTTGAATTGAATCACTCCTTTAAACCAAGCCGATGAACCAAGGTGATGAATCAATTGTTGAACCATTTGATTGAACCTGCCTTTGAACCATTTGTTTGAACCCGCCTTTGAACCAATCCGTTGAACCAAGCTTTGAACCAAAATGGTTCAAGCCGATGAACCAAAGGATGAACCAAAGCATTAAAACAAAGTGGATGAACCAACTGAGTGAAATAAAGCATTGAACTGCTTTGGTTGAACCAAGCCATTGAACTGTTCCTTTGATTGAACCAAAGCAATGAACTTTGCTGATTGAACTTCATAGTTGTGTTGAGAGCTTTTGAACCTATTGAACCAAATGCATTAAACCTAAAACTAATGCTTGTTGATGGACATTTTTTATTGAACCAAGGCATTGAACCAATCCTGAAAATGACTAAGTGTTGGAAATTGATTCTTTTGATTGAACCCGCCTGCAGAAGCCTTTGAACCAATAGAACTTGGCCTGCAAAGACCGTAGAATTTATTTTCTTGAAGAGTCTATAGATTCAAGCCTGCAGAGTCTGTAGATTTTTAAGAAGCTTGAAAAATGAGGAATTTGAATGTCTAGGACAAATTTTGGAAAGGGAAGAGACAATTTTGGTCTGTAAGACCAAAATAGTTCAAATGTTGTCATAAAAATGAGTGATATTTTTGGGGGATAACAAATTGTATATGAAATTCTTTGTATGTTATTAGTTAATTCAAAAAATATTCATTATAAAAGATATGGATGTCATAATTTTGAGATAATTCACTCATTTTAATATGTAATGACTACAATAAAGATACATGGCTCTAGTGAATGAGGAATGAATAAGTTGTTTAGATTCAAACAGTCATTAAATAAAGTATAAGATACACTAACAAAAATAACCGAGGACACATTAGATGAGCTAAATGACATTTATTTGGTAAAATCATAAATTTGTTTATTTTTAGTTTACTTTGTTTAATTTTGTAAGTATAAAAGGCCAACATGCCTACTAATCGTAGGTTATGAGGTTTGGAGCCTACTAGTAATATATATTCATGGTACACTATTGGAGGTTGGGATAAGCTCTGATATTTTTTTATGTATATTCTAGTGTTACAATGGTCAATCCAATATTAACTTCAAATATTTCTAAGGTAATTCAACACAAAATCTTGATATAGCAAACAGAAAAACACATAAGATAGAGTAACTCAATAGCAAAATACACATTCTAGGAGGATAAAAATAACACTAAAATTTAATATAAACATAATGTATTTTGGGTGTCTATATTTATGGCATCATATTATTTATTATGAATTTTTTTACAATGATTTAGTTTTTAGAGCATTTTCTGATCATACAATTGTAACTTTGGAGGCAAAGTCTAGTTAGTTTTCTAGTTGAACCCTTGCATGTAGTTCAGACATTAGAAAAATAGAGGAATGGAAATTAATGAAATTAGTAGTTTATCTAGAAAATCAATATTAGGTGTTAACAATTTTAGGCTCTATGGTACTTATAGTATACCATCATTATCACATGGTAATTAAGTCAACATCTAAACCATAAGGTTCATTGCTTGACTTGCTCATTTAATTAAAAAAAAAGAATCATATTTCCAATAAAGGAATGCATGTACTTGTTGATCATTGGCCCATATTTATTTAGTAGGACTTTATTCAAAGGAGACCCTTGAAACAAGTAAAAGTATGGGCTACTTAGTACATTGGAGTTGATTAAAACCTTATTATTCTAAATTTGTTTCCTTTGAATAAGTTTTTAATTTCTTTTTAAAGTGATTTCATTTTTTGTTTGTCAATAAACTAGTATAATGCTTTAACCTTGGCCACAGTTAAAATCATGTATGTAATGTCTATCCCTTTTATCTCTATTATTTAGAGAACTTGCGCCACAACTTTCAGTTACCGATTTTTAGTGATTTAAGAACAACATGTAAATAAATAGTAATTCATTAAAAAATACCATTTTTAAGACTATATTAGACTAAATTGTTCTTTCTATAATACATAGTTTTTCTTATATGCACTATGTTTTTTCAAGCATTAGTTAAAATAAATTATTTTAATTATTTAAAATGTAGTCTGGAGCTAAAGGAATTAATTTCTTTAATATCACTTAAATTTTCTTATACAAATAATAATTTACCACATGCATTTTACATGTTCAATGCCACATTGCGTGTATTATCTACAACTAACATGTGTGTATGGCCAATAATGAAAAATAATTTGGCATCATGAACCATAATGTGTCATGTGTATATGGATAATAATGAAATCCAATGTTGGATAATAACAAATTCATCATGATAGAAACCCTTTTGCTCCCTTCCTATGGCATCATCTAAATTTCATCATTTTAGCATTTCCTCATTTTATAGGGTCCTATTGTCAATTTATAGATCCACACAAAAAAATATTAGAAGATGATTACCAAATTTATTGGAGGTGAGGGAAACCCTTCATCCTCACCATTATGTGTGTGTGTGTGTGTGTGTGTGTGTGTGTGTGTGTGTGTGTGTGTGTGTGTGTGTGTGTGTGTGTGTGTGTGTGTGTGTGTGTGTGTGTGTGTGTGTGTGTGTGTGTGTGTGTGTGTGTGTGTGTGTGTGTGTGTGTGTGTGTGTGTGTGTGTGTAAATTTTTTACATTATTTCAAAAAAAGAATTTGTATAGATATTTCTTTGCTTGTCTTTATATTTTATATTTTCATGACCCCCTTCATCTTTAACATGTAATATAGCATGATGAATTTTAATATACCATGTTAAATGAGCTTCAAACCATGAATTTTCATGTCCCCATCAAAATAATTTATTATGAATCCAAATAACAATAATACATTGATCATGACAAAGACACCTTTGCTCCCTCCATATTACACCATTGGAATATTTTAATTTTAGTGATTACTCACTTTATAAAAATACATTATCATTTTATGGATCCACACCATCAAAGTTGATGAATCCATGAACAAGTAAATCAAAAATTCTAATAGGCACAACATAGAATTTTATAAAAACAAATGTATTATCTATTGATTTTTATTGAATGAAAAAATAATTACATAAAATTATTTAAATTAAACTTAACTCAAAATTGAAGTTTACATGCATAGGTAAAAATATAAATAAATTAAAAATATACCCATAATTAACTTTCCCTACTATTTTTATAAGCTATTATTTTTAATAACTTTTTCATGCAAGTCAAACCGATGCTAATTTTATTAAATTTTACATGTTAGATATAATGGACCTAATTTTTTTTAATTGTCTCCTAAACCTGAAATTCAAAAAAATTGGTGAGTTTTAACTCGAGTTCGTGTCTTGTTACAAATATATTTAATTTCTAAAATTAAAAACTTGGCTAAAAATACTAGAATACAATTTTGAACCCTTAGATGATCTCTTATAGAACTCTAAAATTAGTATAAAATAACCCAACTAGTGTAGTAGGTTATGTATAAATTATTATATTCATTTCCTTTATTTTGGCATGACCGATATCTTGAATGATTTCTTGGACCAAAGTTATATCCTCTAGAGGATAGATATTTACATCATTCTCCTCTAGTTGAAAACAACTCAACTCATGTCAGTTATCTTATATATAATCCTACCATCTATTGTTTTCAATATTATTCAACTATAATTATCAATTCATTGTTTTCTTCTTTCTATAATTCTTTCCTTTGTACCAAATATCTTTAGAATCTTCCTTGTCTTTTATTCACTAACTTCTTATCTAGAACTAACACTATATTTTCTTTTTTTTCTTCCTTTGTATAGTTTCCTTCAAATCCACTTATTTTTATTAATTTTTATCATATTATCCATGGAATGAATATAAATATACAAACATTAAATACTATATAATTTATTTATTTTGCAAACTCAAATCATAAGCATTGTCATTGATTTTCATCACAATTCTGCATGAACCAATCTTATTTTATTTTATCTTATTATATGTTCCTTGGAAAATTATGTATTTACTCAAATAAACCATCACTAAACATTCTTATTGAAATGCCTTTATAATTATTGTTATATCCTATTTTCCCTTATAATTTTCATTATTTTCCCATAATTTTATACTTACTTCTTATTGCAAGTGTTTGTATAAATATTTCTACATCATTTCTTACTTATTATGTAATTGGTAACTACATGAAATCTAACACACACTTAGGATTTATGAAATATGTAATATGAAATGGTGATTTCCATAAATAGAATAATTTATAATAGTTTTTTGATATTATTTGAAGGTGATTTATATTTACATATTTGATGTTATTTATAGAGTTAATTTGTGTCAGATTGTTATAGGATCTCTGAATGTCCCAAATTGAATGAAAACTTTAGAATAGATTAGACCAAGAATACAGAGCAAACATGAGATACATTAATGTTCAATATGAAATTAGCTAAAAATTATAAAGGATGTACATTATATAATAAGATATTAGGTCATTATAAAGGTAACAACTCAACTAACAATTAGAACACACATAAAGTGTAAGTTCTCTTAATGAACTTAACAACCCTAAGCAAGATGACTAATAACCATTTAGGTAATACCAAAAGTGGGAAGAAAACCTACACTAACACCCCCATGAAGTGTAGCCTATGTGGGTACAAGAGTTAGGTCTCAACAATAAGGCCTGATGAGGTACCCAAACACAATGCAACTCCCATAAAATGGAGAAAATGAGATAACATGTAGGATAAAACTCCTCTCCTAAAAGAGAGCACAGTGATAGAAAGTGCATACTATAAAGACATCGATCATAGTAGATAATACATCCATAAATGAAATAAAATAAACATATAAAGAGGAAAACCAAGAAATCCCCATAGAAGATGATGAAGCTATCTACAATAGAGCTCACTAAATGATGAATATTGCTAACGAGATCTGCTATCTGAAGAATGAATAAACTCCATCCACATAAAACAATGTTTCTTCCCTTAACCAAAGGAATAACATGAATGGTGTACTATAAGTATGCCCATTCCATACTACAAGATGGAGGCAAACATATAAAGATCTATGCGTAGGATATAAAATAAAAGGATGGAATAGGTCTAAAAATATCATGCGTAAGAACTAAATATAATACCATTGAACTAAACCTGTTGGAGGTAGGTGCAATGAAGACTAGATCCTCTTGGAAAAGTTAATCGGTCTACCAAGTGTCTGATAGAACTTCAACCAAAAAAATATCCTCCTTATGCATAGTAACAATACTAACTTATCTATTCAATGTTGGTACAATGGGATCAATGGATAGCATAGAATACATAATGTCATATACTTATGGAATATATTTCCCAATGTTTAATGAATCTTATATCAGTATAGTTGCACCTTATAATGTTTGAAATGGACAAGAGGTAGGTTTATCATAAAATACATCCTCAACATATAGAAGGTGATAAGGAGATCATAGAGGTGTGTCCTCATCACTAATACAGTCACCTATATTATAAGAGTCATCAATATTATAAGAGTGTTGATTTTCAAAAGTCTCATCAAGTACATATGAGTCCGATGAAGAAGAATGTCATGGAACATTTAATGAAGGAAAGTCTATGTGAAGTATAGAGCATGACTAAATAACCCTCAAGGATAAATAAGAGACTATAGATAAATCACACGGATCCATAAATTGAATATCCATATGTAGAGAAGAGTCATCGAAGATCTCAAAATGTGTGCTCTCATTGTAAATAATGAAATGAACCCAAAAACTATCAAGACAATAAATTATCAATAGGCCAAGATCTGAAACAATAACCAATATTAATTCATATTAAATGATTTCAAATAATTACAACCCAAACCATTCTTAAATAATCCTCAACTCAAAATCATATTTTACATGCAAAAATTCAAATAAAAAAACTAAAATCTAGAAAAACTTCTATTTTTAGTAGCTACTATTTTTAGTAAGTTTTGCATACAAATGCATGTATCTCTAAAAATTTCCCAAAATACTCTAAACACTAAAATTATATCATTGGCCTAAATTAAACTGAGTTGACATTCTATCCTAAAAATATACAATTTCTAAAAATAGAAAATACTTGAAAAAATCATTAAACGGTAATTTGGACCCTCAGATGATCACATATGGCCTCTAAAAACTATTGAAAACAAATATAAAAGGATATGGAAGCTTAGAAAGATAATTAAATTTTTATATGGTTTTTTTGGCATGTGAAAGAGCTTAAGCAAAGCTATGGGTCAAAAATTATGGCCTCTAAAAGATTGACATATTTTTTCTACATCATTCTCCTCTAGTCAAAAACAACTCAGCTCCTACAAGTTGTCTTGATTGTACTACTTCCATTTTTATTTGACAATCTTATTTAGCTCCAATTATTTAATCTATGTGCTGTCTTCTTACTTCAATCCTTTCCACTATACAAAATACCTATTAAAATTCCCTTTCCTTATACTTATCTTTTTCATATCTAAAACTTGCACTATCTTTTCCTTGTTTGGAACCTACTGCTCCTAATTTACTTTTCATCCTTGTCATCTTCACCATATTCTTCATGGAATTTATATAAATTTGAAACATTAAATATTGGATATATAACAAAATTATGTGGTATACTCACCTCATAAGCATTCTCATTGATTTTCTTCACAATTTTGTATGACCCAAATTTATTGTATGTGCCTTTTGGAAATCTATCTTTTCTCAAGTAAACCATTACCAACTCTCCTTATTCAAAAAACTTTGGTCTTTTTCTAACATTTGTTGATGTTTTATATTTTTCATTGCTTTCCTACAATTTTCTTTTTGCTCCTTATAACTGATGCATATGCTCTGTAAATGCTTCTACATCATCACTAATACAATCAAAAATTGGTAATTATACCAAATCTAAAATACCCATAGGATTTCTCCC
The DNA here is from genome assembly GCA_037957365.1 of Torreya grandis. Taxonomy (NCBI): domain Eukaryota; kingdom Viridiplantae; phylum Streptophyta; class Pinopsida; order Cupressales; family Taxaceae; genus Torreya; species Torreya grandis. Next base: position 1,220,521 of record JARHVA010004671.1, read on the forward strand.
ATAAAAATTTTTAAATTATGACTTTTTTGTTAATCTATTCACTAAACTATTATATACAAACTTAACTTATGGTAAATCCAAGTCCCATTGTTTAGGATTCTCTCCCACTATGCATCCCAAAAAAATTCCCAAGCTCCTATTCATAACTTCTATCTATCCATCTATTTATGGGTGATATGCACTACTAAATTATATCTTAGTATCCATATTCTTCTACAAATTCCTTCAAAAATGACTTAGAAATTTCATGTCCCTATCTGAATTAATAGTATTTGGAACACCATGCAATCTCATAATATCCTTAAAACTAATTCTACAGCTCTAGTGGCATCATTGGTTTTCTTAAATTAAATGAAATGAACCATTTTCAAAAATTTATCTACAACAAAAAAAGTTGAATCATTACCTCTTTGTGTGCTTAGTAATTTCAACATAAAATCCATACTTCAATCTATCCATGGTCCTCTTGAAACTGGTAATGTCATGTATAGTCTAGTATTTTATGCATGTCCTTTTGCCACCTGACATATCCTACACCTTGAAACATACCTTGTCACATCTCTCTTCATCTTTGGCCAAAACTACTTTTCCTCCACCAAATATATTAACTTCATCTTACCAAAATGTCCACCCAAATTGTCACTATGTAATTATTTATTATATTGTCTCATAGAGACCTAATTGGAATGCATAATTGTTTTCCTTTGAAAAGATAACCTTCTTGGATAAGATACTCATCATGAATATTATCTATCCCATTTATTAATAGATTCTTGCACTCCTCAAACCTTGCCAAAATATGGATCAATACCATATAATTCTTTGATAGCTTCAAATCTAACTACTTCCCTCACCATAGTATTTAATAATGCTACTCAATGCATAAGCTACCTAATTATGTTTTCTAAATTTATGTGTGAAAACAAATGCATACTCCTACAACAAAGATACCCGCTTTGTATGCCTACTATTCAACTTCTTTTATGTATTCACATATTTCAAAGCCTCATGAGCTATAAATAGGATAATATTCTTAGGTACCAGGTAATGCCTCCAATGTCTTGATGCTTGTACAATCACATAAAGTTTAATATCATAGGTAGAATACTTTGTTCTTACCTCATTTAATTTCTTACTAAAATATGTTATTGGCTTTCCTTCTTGACTCAAAATGGCACCAATTCCCATAAATGAAGCATCACAATCAACCACATATATTTTGTTAAAATTTAGTAATGCTAAAATTGGTATTTCTTTAATCTTATTATTTAAAAATTCAAATCTTTCTATGGTTACTCTAGTCTATGCAATTTCCTTCCCTCTCATGTAATATGTTATTGGTGTGACAATATTAGTAAAGTGTTTAATAAAGTTTCTATAAAAAGTTGTTAAACCATGGAGAATCCTTACCTCTATAATGCTTTTTAGAATAGGTCACTCAACAGTTTCATTTTTCTTTTCTTCATCCATTCTCACTCCATCTACTGAAATTACAAATCTCAAAAATGCCAAACTACTCTGCATAAACTTACACTTCTTCAAATTTGCATACAACTTTTTCATTCTTTATAGATACAATACCATTCTAAAATTTTGTAAGTGTTCTTATTTAGTCTTACTGAGTATCAAAATACCCTCAAAATTAATAACCACAAACATACAAATATATTCTCTTATCACTATATTCATCACCATCATAAATGTGCTAAATGTATTAGATAATCTGAATGGCATCACCATCCACTCATATAATCCATCCCTAGTATTGAATATAGTTTTCAATTCATCTCTTTCATGAAATTGAATCTGATAATAACCACTCCTTAGATCAATCTTGGTAAAATATTTTGCTCCTACAAGCACATCCATCATATCATCTAAATGAGGTATAGGAACCCTATACTTGATTGTAATTTTATTTATTACTCTAATATCCACACACATTCTCCATCTTCCATTTTTATTTAGAGTTAGAAATTTTGGTGTTGCATATGGACTCATACTCTACCTTATCACCTTTTTTCTTAACAATTCAATAATCTATTTATTTAATTCTAGGTGTTCTATTGGACTCATTTTATAAGTTGTGTTATTGGGTAGAGATGATCCTAGAATTAAATCAATATGATGTTGAATATCTCTCTTCGATGGTAAATGATTCAATAAATCATAAGGCATAACATTTGCATATTCTTTCAAAACTCTTACTATTTATATTGGTATTGACACCATTTTTATTTCTTCATTCTTTTTTACTAATACATAACAACAACATACCACCTTCATATCTTGGATAAATTTTTTAGTAGAATTTATATTTTTTTCCTTCTTTTCCTCTTTAAGAGATAACAAAACTAACTTTGTACCACCTTTCTAAAAAATGTACATGTTCTTTGTTCTATCATGAATTATTTTCCTGCCAAATTACCATGGTCTTCCCAACAACACATGGCATGTATTCATCGAAATAACATCACACCATATTTCATCATTATAAATTTTTCCTATAGAAAATTTGATTAAGCACTTTTTATCTATTGTAACTTCATTCCCTTTCTTAAACCATGAAATCCAATAAGGATTAAGATGTGTTTCACATTGTAAATTTACTTTTTCTATCATTTCTTTAGAAACTATATTTTCACAACTACAACCAACTATAATTACTTTACATACCTTTCCACAAAAATTACATCTTTTTGAAAAATATTTCATTACAGCCATGCATTACCACCTTCTTTACTATGCACTTTTTCCTTCCTTATAACAATCATTGTTCTTCTCAGCATCACATTCTCTCTAACATCTACATGTACAACTTCAGTATTTTTCTCTACTATCTCAACCTCAACTATATTTACTCTTTGGCGATCCTCTTACCTCATTTCTTAATCTTGATAGTGTGGGCACTCAAATTCTATGTGCCCTTCTTCTCCACATTTATAACAAACATAATATATACACTAATTCAAAAACTATCCTTTAGTACCACTATAACCTCATCCTCTCTGAAACCCTTTTCTTCATTGTTAGTATTGAAACCCTTGCCCTTTTACACTATTTTATGATTCACCTATATTAGTATTAGACCCACCTTTGGTGGTATCAAACCCATTTCATGCCCTTATTGGAGGGGAACTTCCTCTTCTTGGACCAAGAGATCTTCTAAAATTCTATCTATTTTATTTTTGTTTTACCTTCAAAGTTAAATGATAAGCCTCTTCCACGCAAAATATTTTATGCATGCTTAATTCATCTGAGTAGTAGATTTAAAACTATTTGCATACCTTTCAGCAATTTTCTCTTCTATTTCATCATGTTCCACTCATATGGAAAGCTTATAAAACTCATTTGTATACTCTTATATACTATGCTCCTTTTACCTCAAATTTTAAAATCTTCTATATAGGGTTATGCATAATCTACAGGAAGAAATTTCTCCCTAAACTTTTTCTCCATATTTTTCCACTTGTTAATCTTCTCTATACATTTTCTCTATTTCTCTTTTTGTAGATTATCCCACCAAATCATTGCATGATCTTTTAATTTCATGCATGCAAACTTTACCTTCTTAACTTCTATCATGGTCTTCCACTCGAAGAACTTTTCCATGTTATTCATCTAATTTATCAACTCCTCTAATTTTAAACTAGTTCCATAATCTAGAACATCAACCTTGATTCCTTCATTTCTTCCTTATAAATCCCAAACCATCTTCTCTTCCATTGATGGTGGCTGATCTTATTGTTCTTCATATTAAAATTCTTCATCATGATCTATGTCCTCCTCATCACCACTATGTCTTATTCTTTGATTGGTGATAACCTTAGTTAGTTTTTTTATTTGTCTCTATATCTCTTGGATAGTTCGGTTCATCTATGCAATATCTCCTCATCCTCTCACCATTTCTTACTCCTCTAAGATTCAAACTTTCTCCAATTCCAAATAATGAATCCAAAAACAATCAAGATAATAAATTATCAATAGATCAAGATCTGAAATAATAAATAGTATTGATTTGTATTGAATGAGTTAAAATAATTACAACCCAAACCATGCTTAAATAAGATTCAACTCAGAATTAGAGTTAAAATGTAAAAATTCAAAAAAAAATATATAATCTAAAAAAAATCTATTTTTAGCAGTTGTTATTTTTAGTAAGTTTTGTATCCAAACATGTGCATCTCTAAAAATCTCATGACATACTCTAAACACTAAAATTATTTTACGAGATTAAATTCAAATTAAGTTGGTTTTCATTCCTAAAAGTATATAATTTTTAAAAATAGAAAATTCTCAAAAAAATTATTAAGTGGTAATTTTAAACCCTCAGATGATCACATATGGCCTCCAAAAAATATAAAAAATAACTCTAAGTTGATATGGTGGCTTAATAAAGTAGATATATTTTTGAAATGATAATTTTGGTGTGTAGAAGATCTCAAACAAAGTTAGGGATCAAAATTTATGGCCTCCAAAAGATTGTCCTATTTTTTACATCATAATGGAATTCTCTGAAGTACCAATCTATGAATGCTCTAGAAGAACACCGTCATGAATATTAAAGGAAGTAAAATTTACAATGGGACCACTCAGGTTTGGCAAAATATTGTCTCGTAGTCATGGATTGATAGAAGAAAGAGCATTTTCCATCATGTATGTGTCATCATAGGAAATAGGAGTAAGAAGAGATAGTAAAATAGTCTCTATAGAGAATATATGATGTGGAGAAAGAGGTGTGATGTAAATCTTAATAGGATCTTTGAAAAGAGACTAAAGGATTCTCCAAATATTGCTTGGGTACATGGTGAACTACACATGGTGATGTAAATCCCATGAAATGTGCAAAAAAAAGCCAATATAAACCGTATCATTGGTGTTGTCCCTTTTTATGTACTTATTAGCATCAAAGGGAGTAAGAATTTATCTATATAAAAATGGAATACAATTCTTTCCTTTTTTTGAGCAAGTGTTCCATGTAAACATGTCATGAAACATAGTTCATCTTTCCAAGAAGAACCACATTTGTAGAATCAAATATCTTCATCATATATAAGTGAAAGAATGCAAACAAAAAACTATAAGGACTCCACAAGAACAACGCATGCTCATGAAAAAGGCATCGAACAAAATTGAGAATACATCCAAATAAGCAGTAAGTGAGGGAATCAATACCAAGTAGAAAATTAGAATGTGTATAAAAGATACTATAGAATTTAAAACACTACATAATACCCCCTAATAACTATCAAAGTGACCCTCTTAAGTTGTAAATACAATCACACTTTTATAGACATCAGGCACAGTTGAGAATACATGTTTGAGCAATTATTCATAAGTATGAAGGAACTGAAGGGACATTAGACTCTATCAATAATGCATCTAAGAGTTTATACTATTTGGTTTGAGATAGATTTAAAAGCTCAATATTACCACTAATGTATAGAGCACAAAAAGCATGCAATTTTGAAGAAGATGAAACTCAAATCTGAGCTACCAATCAAAAGTTGTGCTTGTTTGAAAATATGCTCGCATTAAAATTTTGGTGACAACTAGTGGTGGAATTATTTTGATAAACTTCCCAAATAAAAAATTTTATGCATCAACTTTCGAAATAAAAAACTTAAACCTCTCTTGAGAAAAAACTAAGAACTTTTGGGTTGGAAAATACCATGGACTTAATTTCTATATGACCAAGGGACAACGGTTAATATGGTTATTTCCCTCATATTACCACACCATATTATTAGGGGTAATGCTTATTTTGGGTGCTCTCCCACTTCCTTTTGATGTGACATTGATTAATCTATGTATAGGGTAGAATCCAATGGAAGTGTTGCTTGTAGGGCAGAGTCTGAGGGATGTGTTATATGGGGTGAGGAATCTATTGAAGGTGATACATGCGGTATGAAGTCTGACAAATGCATTACATGGGGTGAAGATTTTGAATAATGTGTTACATGAGCTATGGAATCTAGAAAAGGTGTTGTATAGGGTGCAATGTTTGAAAGTCATGTACATGGGGTGAAAAATCTAACAGAGGTATTGCACATAGGGCAAAACTTGACAAAGTTACAGGTAGGTTCACAAAACTTGTCAGTGCTTCAACAAGGGTGATAACCCACCTAACTTCAAAAAGTGCTTGCTAGGTTCGGTAAACTTGCCAAAGTAAATAAAAATGCCTAGATTTTCATGTTTGATGCAGCCTCCAAAAAATCAACCAAGAACCCATTTTAAAACTCTAGAAACCCAAAAAAACTAGAATTATGTTCCTAGTTTTAGACACCTATTGTATGGATTTGCATAAAATACTTGAAAATGACTTGAAACCCTTCAGAAATGGTCAAAAATTGCTATCATAGAACTAAGTCAAGTGAATAGTTAATATTAAGGTTTTGACACCTTTAGGATCTGATGGCATTGTTCATTTTTTGATATGAGACTCTAGCTATATAGTTTGCATGGATTTAAATGAAATCCCACCAAACCTATGAAAAATTAAAAACCAAGAAAGCTATCAGGAATGCATGCATGTAAAAGATCTCACCAAGGATTTTGAAATAGAAAAGCGGTCATTAAATCAAAGATCTAATACCATTTTGGATTACTCCACTATCTCTAAATGTCATAGATTGTTAAAAAAAAACCTTAGAATAGATGAAAGCAAGAATGCAGAGCAAAAGTGAGCTTCATTAATGTTCAATTATGGGTTCAGCAAATGTAGTAATGAAACAACTTTATATGTCAAAATGAATTATAAAGGTCAATTTTTGATCGTATGCTTATATGTGGATGACTTGATATTCACTAAAAACTTATCAATAGACCTATTTAAGACAACAATGAAAACATTATTTGATATGACTTATCTTGGATTGATGAGTTACTTCTTCATAATAGAGGTTAGTCGATTCAAAAAAAAAAAAAAAAAAAAATTATAAACGGTCAAAGTATGCTAATGATTTGTTAAAGAGATTCAAAATGATGAATGTGAATTCAAAACCAACGTCAGTTGTTATGGGGTTAAAACTTAATAATGAAAACAATGGTTTCAATGTCGACCCAACTCTATACAAGAGACTTGTAAACAACCTGATTTATTTAACAACCACAAGACAAAATATTATGCATGGCGTTGGTATTATTTAGAGGTTTATGAAAACACCAAAAAAATCACATTGAAAAGCAGTCAAAAGGATATTAAAATACATAGATGGCACAAAAGACTTTGACATATTGTATGAACATTATGAAGATTTCAAATTGATTGGTTATATGGACAATGATTGTGCTAGTAGCGTTGATTCAATATAAAAAGCACTTTTGGTTATGCTTTTTATTTTGGATTAGGTGCAGTGTCACAAAAAAATCACATTGAAAAGCAGTCAAAAGGATATTAAAATACATAGATGGCACAAAAGACTTTGACATATTGTATGAACATTATGAAGATTTCAAATTGATTGGTTATATGGACAATGATTGTGCTAGTAGCGTTGATTCAATATAAAAAGCACTTTTGGTTATGCTTTTTATTTTGGATTCGGTGCAGTGTCACGGGCATTGAAAAAATAACCCATTGCTACACTTTCATCCGCAGAAGTAGAATACGTTGCAACCACATTGCTATATTAAATTGTGATTATAGGGTTGGCTTGCCTTCAGAATGGTCAATTACGTACCTGCAAAAGGATAAGATACGTATCAACAATTTTATAAAAAAATTAACAACCAGATCTAAAACTTAGAATTAGATACACACAATCCATAACATAAATTCATCTTACATTTGAAAATTATTAATCTTCTGATTTATAAGATAAATAAGATGCCATTCACAACTAAATCTTCCTGTAACCTAGAGAATCTATAGGATATCAAAGAATACTTTCGTTTTAAAAAACAATTTTTATTTTCTTTTTTCTACTATCTTAAAGCAACCTGCAATTTACAATTATGCACTTTTTTTTGGTTATGTTGTTATTAAATGAGAAAATCGAAAGATCGCCCTCATTTATTAGATGGGAATAATGTCCCAATTCATCGACTAACAACTTCATAACGATTCATTTTAAAAAAACATTAAAACCAACCTGCATTTTTCGTTATGTTATTAATAAATTGGAAAATTTAATAAACTACCATGATTTATTATACGGATGGAAAATTATAAATGTCTCAATTTTTCACATGTTCATAAATAATTATTAATAACTACAAAACAGTTCGATTTACAGTAATAAAACGGTCGTTTTGATCAGGCAGCAGTTTCTCTTAGTTGAGAGTTTTCTATTCTGAAAGAAAGTGAGCAGTAAACTGTGTCTTCCAAGCCATGAATTTGACACTCGTAATTTTCACTCAATTCATCCAACGTAACCCCTATACAATCTTGCTTGTTCATTTCTGAGTGATGCAATCTGATTTTTAACACTTTCATTTACGTCTCCATTTCCACCATCCAATGATAACTCCAATGACTGTATAAGTCTTTCTATGCTTTTGATCTAAACAGCAAACAAATAAGGAAGCCATGGACTTCAAATCAAGAAAAGAAATAAACAAATTCTTTTATTTTAACAAGTTAATAAGAATCATAATGATAATTTACCTTTCTATGAGGCCAACGACGCAAGCCATTTCGACGACATATCTTTTTAATAACAGTAGGACATATTCGAAGCTGCTTAGCAGCATCTGTAATTGGCAAGTGAAAAATCTTTGCCAGTTCAGACATTTGAATCTTCCCAGTTCTCTGCCTCTGCAATTCAAAACAAAATCAAATTATATTATCTTGTTTAGAGTTTAGGCCTCTCAAAAGAAACCGTAAGGAAAACCAATCTGGTTAGAACAACTATAATACTAACTATTTGTTTATAATGTTAAACTAGTATACGAAATCGTTTCACCAATTTGTGACTCAAAGTAAGGAATATAGACACGAACATATTAATATGCCAAGAATTGTTAGCCAGTGAAGAAAAGCGCTGTTTCCACATGACTTGTAAACAAGAAAGGAATTGGAAAGGTAGATTTTCTTAAATAACCACTAATAATTTTAGACTTCGTAACAAATAACGTAATGGAGATTGTTTGACAACATTTTAGCAAGAAAATGAGGTTTATTTGTTACAAACTAATTAATCATCATTATCTATAGGGAACGATATTGCATCAAACAGAAATATCCATAAATTATAATTGATACTTTACATTGACTTGAAATTACCTACTTGATTTAGAGATTTTTTTTCACTAAAAGGATGTTTTTAGGACACCAATAAATTAGCATTAATAAATTACTTTAACTTGAAATGATAGTCTTAGAGGTGAGGAAGTTTCATAAATCTGAGATGCCCTAGTTGAGTAGGATTGTTTCTCCAAATAGGCGGTCATGTTATTATGATATGGTTTGATTAGTATATATATGATTCGACTGTGTCATAGATGGATGCATTGATCAATAATTTACATACCTACTTGAGTTAGAGAACCAAAAGAGAAAGTGACTGTTTTTAAGACACCAATAAAGTTGCATTGATGCATTACATTGTCTTGCAATTATAGCCTTATAGGTAAGGAAGTTTCCTATATCCTATTGCAACTTCTTTTTTAGTATTATATTCTATTATACAGCCTACAAATAAAACCTGAGATGCCCTAGTTAAGTAGAATCGTTTCTTTATATAGGCAGGCATGTTATTATGATGGTTTAAGTAGCTTCACTTCTTTTCAAAACCATCGTGTAGAAGGTTTTGAATCATCATTAGATATTCTGTGATCTATTCTTAAAATCAATGAAAAGATAGATTACAGATTATAATTGAAAAAATTTATTAAAAAACTTGTATTAAACTGCTTTCCCAAAAAGAAATTCAATCTATTGATTGTGATTTTTTTTTCTGTAATAGTATGTACATATTTTAAAACATGACTATTAAAGTAGTCTAAATAGAATGAATGGTTAACAGGATGTATGTTACTAGACAAGATTTGTAGACATTTAATTAATTTAATGTTTTTTTAAATTATAAAAATTCAATATTTATATTAGCTGGAATTAAAATTGTCGTAGCAAGATTATTTCTAAAGCTAGAAATACCTGAGCTGAATAACTTGTCTTCGGAAGATAATTGGAAGAATAAGATCCCTTTTGGCTGCTAGATCTTTTTGTAGAATTGTATTGAGTTATTGGTGAATTTACATCCCATCCAGGCCACCCTGATCAGACGACAAAAAAATCTCACAAAGAGGCTCACTCAAAGTAATTACAAGGTTTTTGTAAGAATTGGAAAAAAAATAAAAAATACCAAATTCTGGATTGTCTGGTCCAGTCGCTGTAAGCGCAGTCATTAGGAAGGTATCATGGCGAAGAACACTTCCTTCACTTCTGCGGACATGATTATACTGTGCTACAAACTGTTTTACATGTTCCGGGTTCCTAGTAGGAAACCTATGATCGAGTATTAAAAACACCCTGTTAATCTTTATCTGATAGAAACAAAACTTTTGTGAAAAGAAAAGAAAATAAAACAATGCTATATAAACACAGTTTGAAACTCACTCGATCAGCTCACGATTCAAGTTGGATCCTTTTCTATCATCAACACAAGCTCGACATTCGGAGACAGCATGATGAGGTTGGCCATAGAGTCCATGAATCTCTAGTCTTGAGTCTTGGACACCTATAATACTAACAATTTCATAATAATAACAATGACAACCCTAGAACCCAAATCTTTGAGCATCAATTCAAGATATGACCAACCTCTAATATTTGCATAATAAAGGATTGCGCTCAATACCATTTGAATGAATAATACGGCGCATAATTTGGCAAGATTGGCACAAAGAATTCAGAGCTCTAGGTCTCTGTTGTGAAGTTCCCCAGTCCATCAAATGTGTAGAAAATATGGGTGCATTCCATCCAATACAATTGGGATCAATATGCTCCATACTGGCCCTTGCAAGCTCTTCCACTTCTTTAAGCCCTGCAGGCTCACTTAATACAAAGCCCAAGGGGTTCCTCATAATTGCAAGGTTTCCAGCTAAAGCCATGGGAGAGTAGTAAAGAGCAATATCACTAGAAGATGGAAATGGAAAATCATTTATACCCTTTTCATTATTAATGGTTACAGGATGCAATTGACAATCAAGATCATTGTTGGCGTTAACTTCGTTTTGAATTTCAGAAAAAGAACCGCTGTCATAACAAAATCCCTCTGACTGGATTGCCTCATCATCTGTAGGTTGTTGATTTTGTTGTTGTTGATGATGATGTTTCGTATTGTTGGTTTCTGTGTCTATTTCACGCAGGGTTCCCAAAATAAATTCGTTAGATGCAGGTAGATTGAAGAAATCATCGTCTACAGCATTGCATTGATCAGTGTTGGGAACATCCATTAGTAATTCAGATGTGTTAAATGTTACTTCATCTCGTAATTGAAATATATTGGCATCTTGTTTTGGGATTGCTTGAGAGCCGGTGAAGTCTGTAACAAAATCGTCGGGCCATCCTTCATTAAGTGTTGGTAGAAATGAAGAATTATCTCCATCGTTAAACTCGGGCACATTGTATATAAAATTGTTGTTCGTGTTGCTTATTTCGAGATTGTTGTGAGCTTCTTCCATTATTTTTATATTTAAAATGTAGAAGCGTCTGGAAAGTATGCAAATACAAACCTCGAATATTTGAATAAGTGTTCAGTGGATGTCCGGCTATTGAATGTAAAATATGAAAAAAAGTAATCCTTAGTATTTCTTACAATGTGGGTAAACCAGAATCAATATAATGGAATGCAAAATTACATAAAACGTGGAGAACCATGAAGATATATAATCGAATGCAGGAGTAAAAATATAGTTGGCGAGATGATGCGTCTTTCTAAATATTGGTCACATCTTTTGGGATCCTACTCCGGGAGAATGACCAGATTAATTTATAAAACTTTTGGATTATGAGCATATTTTAGATCGATTAACAAGACTAATATGAAACAAGACTGCTTAGTGCTTCTCTTCTTATGACCGTCCAAAGCAACTTCATAACTTCATTGTTTGGGATTCGAAGCGCATATGGCCGGCAGCGGCACATTCCCGACATGTAAATAGATCGTTGGTCGGGCCCTCCAAACTGGTGTGTGTTTTTTCTGTTGCAGTTCCCTTTCAATCTGCACAGGGTCGCTTTTGCGGGAAAAAAAATTACTAAAAAGATTTTGAAATTTTTAAAAAGACGTTGTCTCCCGCGAACCACGTCCGGACGATAGCGTGGAATCCAACAGTGACAACGTGGAGAAATTCAAATTTTCCAGCAATATCTCAAGGGTTGTCCACCAATATCTCACTGTTAGAATATTGATTTGCAATTTAACAACATATTAAGGAAGCATATAACAGCGTGGAAGCCACTGACAACCGTGACAACGTGGGGAAATTCAATTTTTGCAAGCTCCCGTGTGTTCCCATTCCTCTGCATTGCTCTCCTCTGTTGACCATTTCTTTGCGCGCACGAGTTGTGGATTTAGGGAGTTGAGACAAAACAACCGTGGCATAGTAATTAGGAGTCGAACATGCAGCGTATAGCGGAGCATACCGAATATGTTTTCCCAGAAAGAAATATCTCCCTGTTTCCAGTACAACAATAACCAAGATGGTGAGTGTTATATTTAGTCATAGAAACACTTCAAAACTAAATCCGTATACGTTTAAAATTTTATGGTCTGTAGATCTGCTTGGATGCATGGTTGAACTTCTTAAATCATAGCTTGCTACTGTAATCACTCACTTGTATACAATTTTGTGTTTATGTAGGCACTCCATTTTATGTAAAGATATGTTTTGAATATAGTAATAGTATGAACCGCATTTACATAAAGGTGCATTATCGTGTTTTATGGCCCAAATAATAATGAAAAATAGCTTAGAGAAGAACATTCATAGGATGGAAGCAAGATAAATGTTGCGTACTGCAGAGTGACACTTGATGATCTCGGTGTAACATTTGCGTGTGGAATTAAGGTTGTAAGGGTGGAAACCAATTTTTGATCTATTTGTTAAAAAATGACAAGTGAATGGTTTGTTAAAGATATGAAGTTGATTGAATTACATGACAAAGCAAAGACTTTGGTATGACCATTTTTTAGGTGAAGATAATATACACCATCGATGTGATCAGTGACGTGAAGTAAAAGAATAATTATAACCAAACCTTAAGTAGAAAGAGTTCAAGCATTGAGTGTGAACATATAGATGAAAACTCTCATAACGTGTTCGAATTGAACAATCATAAGCATAAATTTCATTGTGAGGCAAATGAGTTTTGTATTGCAAATTCATTTAATAAAGATGTACCATATATTATTGATTGTTGGTATCATAGGCACACTACGTGTGTTTTGTACAATGTTCGGGTTTATGTTGGAATATTTTGTGAGGGGCATGTATGATCAAAATAATTGATATGTATGATATTGCAACTTTATTTGCAAATGGTTTACTTTTACGATTGAATGTGATCAATGATGATTGTATTGTGTCATTGCCACCTTTTGTGTATTCATAGGAAACATAACATTTCAAACTTCTCAATATGAACATCAATATATACAATATGAAGTTCAATATTTGTGATGCAAAATTAAATATAAATGTAATGCAAAGTTCAATATAAATGTATTGTGAAGTCTAATATGAACTCAACATAAATTTCATTGTTTGTAATGGCAAGTTCTATTTTTGCAACACAAACTTCATTGTTTTAATTTTGAAGTTCACTATATTTTTTGGTAATAGGTTTTTTGTTTATTGTATTCATTAATGACTATATCCTACATACGTTTATATCATATATGTTGATAAAAATATTTGCAGTCTTTAAATTATAAGTGTTATTAGATGCAACCATCACATAATATTTTATTTTAAATAGTGTATGGGATCTAAATGGGAATGCTTATTAGTGATATTTGTTGAAATGACCTCTCAAGATCAATTCAACTCAATCCAAATTATAGTTGAGCAAGCACATGACAAGTTTGCAAAAAAATTGAGTTTTGTACATGTTGGATACCAAGTTATTTTTTGAATGAGTTCTATGTGTCAGTTATCCTATTATTTTACATAGACTTGACCATCATTTCAATCATCCACTAATTGACCTGGTCAATTTACGAGGGAATAAAACCCTAGAGTATATCATGCGATCATTTGTAAAGTGTATAAGCATTATAATTTATGCATTGGCATTTCCTATATGTTCTAATATTTTTTATTTTTTAGTTTGTTTGTAGAAATTGGTGTTTCTATAGGCTAGAAGACTTTAGGAATATGGATGTAGAATAGTATGAGTTTAAAATGGTACTGAAGATAGGTAAAGGTAATTGACCTAACTGGAATAAATTATGCCATTGTTTTCAATGCCACTTTTATGTTTATGTTTTAATGAATAGACACCAATAAACACTTATCACATGTAAAATAGAATATAAACAAGATTGAAAATATTTTTCACAAGTAGGAGATCGGGGCATTTAGAGGCACCAGAGCTTTCATTGCCCCTAATATAAGTTTAAAATTGAAATAGTGTATTGAGAGGTTATTAGTGTGGGAATTTCAGAAAAATATACATTCATTAAAAACATCATGATATGGTCCATGAAAATGGGGTGAATTTTAAGGGTCAAACACAAGGGGATGATATTTTGACTCAAGATGATATCAACAACATTGAAAGAAATTAAAGACAAAATCTTAAAATTGGAGTTGACAATGATACTACTATGAAGATATTGACAAAGAGACATAAAAAAAAACTATTATGTGATAAGAAATACTAGAAGGATGGTGTTGAAGAAGCAACTTTTATACTAGGCATTTAATTACCACATCAATTGGACTCTATGTTAAAATATGTTCACGATGGATTTATTGTAATGGATTCCACCTTTCAGAGAAAGAACATGAACATAAATACATAATTTATATATTTGATCCCTCTCTCCCCCCTCTCTCTTTATATATATATATATATATATATATATATATATATATATATATATATATATATATATATATATATATATATATATATATATATATATATATATATATATATATATTACTTAATAACATTGAGCATGTTAATGAACAAAAATTACTATCAAGACGAAAAATTACAATAGGCCAAGATCTAAAATAATAACTCAAAATTTATTCATATTGATTACCTGGAAATAATTTAAAAACATGAATAAATAATCCCCAAATCAAAAATAGAGTTGACATGTAAAAATTTGAAAAAAACTAAAATCTAAAAAAAAAACATTTAGGAGCTGTTATTTTAAATAAGTATCACATGCAAGTGTGTGCAGCTTTAAAAATATTGATGTACTCTAAACACTAAAATTAGCCTACTAGACATTTTAAAACTGAAGTTTACATTTGGCCATAAAAATATACAATTTCTAAAAATAAAAACATCTTGAAAAATCATTAAACTACAAATTTGAACCCTCAAATGGTCTTGTTTGTCCTCCAAATTTTTTTGAAAAATGCCTCTAAGAATAAAGTGTGTCTTAGAGAAGTAAAAAACTTTTCTAGGTGGTTGTTTTGGTGCATGGAAGAGCTCAAACAGAGCTACGAATCAAAATTTATGGCCTCCAAAAGTTGTCTTTTTTTTTTTTGCATCATATGTGGGAAATTTAACTTCTATACACTACTTGAATTTGATAAATTGAATAATTAAATACTTATTTCATGGATTTTAATGCGATGGATAAATCTTACGAATTTAACATTTTGGATCCATAAACTAATAACTCTTTATAATATTTTTAAGTGGAAGCTAGATTCCTCCATGATGGATATGCTTGTGCAAGAAATCTTGTGATCGTGTGTGCACCATAAAGCTTAATCATTTGGTGATAAATTTTCTTGGATCAACTCATTCCATGCATAAACTTTTAAGCCATTGTAATGGAGGAATTTGTATATGAGGACTATCTTTATAGTTGACATGCAAGGTGGGCTTGGCTAAAGCCAATGATTTTTGAATTAAACAATTATGAAACAAGGTAGCAAATGTGATATAGAAAAAGAGGCTGTAATTTTAGAGGCCATAACTTTTGATCCATATCTCTTTTTGAGTCCATCTTCATTCTAAGATGATTAGATCAAAAAATTTAATGTAGCCATAACCCACCCTTTTAGTTATGATACATTTTCAATATTTTTAGGAGGCCAAATGTGACCATCTAAGGGTCTAAAATTATTGTTTAAAATTATTTTTGAGTTTTTTATAAATTTAAAAATTATCTATTTTTCTAATCAGATTTAAACTTTGGTTGAAATTCATCCAATAGATTAATTTTAGTGTTGAGTTTAGTTTTAAATATTTTTTGATCAGTGTACACTTTCATGCAATACTTACTAAAAATAGCAACTGCTTAAAAACCAAGTCAAGTTTTATTTATTTTTAAATTTCTAAATTCGACGTGTCAACTCCAATTTCAAGTTTAATATTATTTATTCATAGTTTTTAATTATTTGAATCATTCAATATAAATCAAAAATGGTTATTATTCATAATCTTTGTCTATAGGTAATTTTATTATCTTTATAGTATTATGGTTCATTATTTGGTATAAGAGCAAGTTCAAATCTTGGATGTGAAAGAGATGGTGAGAGGACTAGGAGGAATTGTTTAGATGAACTGTACTATGCAAGAGCTACATAGGCAAGTAAAATAATCGATCAAGATTATGGTGAATCAAAGATGAAGAAGAGCAAAATATGATGTAGAAAATGATGTAAAATATGACACATATTGTGAAGATGAAATTTTGTAATAGGATCAACAAGAACATCCACCATCAATAAAAGAGAGGATGGTTAGAGATTTAGAAGGAAGGAATGAAGGAATCAAAGTTGACATTTCTTATTATGGAGGAAGTTTAAAACTAGAGGAGTTGATTGATTGGATGAACAACATGGATAATTATTATGAATTGAGAACTATAAGAGAAAACAAGAAGGTAATGTTTGGATGTATAGAATTTAAGGGTCATGCAATGATTTCATGGGATCACCAATAGAAAGAAAGATATAGAAAATATAAAAAAAAATTGACTCATGGAAAAATATGGAGAATAAGCTAGGGAGAAATTTTTTTCTTGTGGATTATGAATAAACCCTATACATAAGATTTATAAGTTTGGCATAGAAAAATTACAATATACAAGAGTATACAAATGATTTTTGCAAGCTTTCCATACACGTGGAGCATGATGAGATAAAAGAGTAGATGGATTTAAGGTATGTATATGGTTTGAAGTTTTCTATTCAAAATGAATTAACCATGTATAGAACACTTTGCATGGAGGAAGCTTATTAGTTAGCTTTGAAAGAAGAATAAAAATAAAATGAATACAGTTTCAAAAGAACATTTATTGGTCCTAGAAGATGACAATCTCTTCCAATAAGGGGATGAGGTGGATTTAATACAAATAGATCTGGATTTAATACCACTAGATGATAATCATCACATAGTCTAGAAAGATAAGAAGATAATAGACATGGGTTTCAAAACTAGAAAAGAGGAAGAATATTTTAGAGAGGATGAAGTTATGGTGGTGGTAGAGGATAGTTTCTAAATCAATGTAGGTCTTATGCTTGTTATAGATGTGGAGAAGAAGGCCATAGAGAGATTGAGTGTTGACACTACCAAGATCAAGAAAGGATATAAGAGGATCTCCTAAGATTGAATTTAGTTGAAAATGAAATAGAAGAATAAAATATTGAAGTTGTAGTAGTAGATATTGGATAAAATATCATGATGAGAAGAACAATGACTACTCTAAGGAAAGAATATGTAAGAAATAAATAAGGTGGTGATGTATAAATACCAATAAATATATTTAAAATAAAATATACTTCAAGAGGTATGATATGAAAAGTAATTATAGATGGTGGTAGTTGTGAAATTATGGTTTCTAAAGATATGATTGAGAAACTAGGTTTTTAATTTGAAAAGAATCATAATCCTTATCTAAATTCATGGTTTAAGAAAAGGAATGAAGTTACAATAGATAAAAGGTGATTAATTGAGTTTTATATAGGTAAAACTTATAAGGATGAAATACGATGTGATGTTATTCTAATGGATGCACACCATGTATTATTTATAAGGCCATTATAGTTTGATAGAAAAATAGTTCATGATGGAGCAAAGAACACATATAGTTTATGGAAAGGTGATATGAAGGTAGTTTTACCTCTTAAAGAAGAACGTAAGGATGAAATCATGTTGACTGTAAAAGAATTTATGAAATACATGAAGATGACAAGTTATTTTTATACATTAGTAGTAAAGAAAGAAGACACAAAAGTAGTGTCAATACCAACAGAAGTAGACGTAGTGTTGAAATAATATGCATGGGTTATACCTAATGAGTTACCAGATGGTTTACCATCAAAGAAAGATATTCATAATCACATTGATTTAATTAAAGGATTAGCTCTACCTAACCAAGCATCCTATAGAATGAGTCTAATAGAACATGCAAAATTGAATAAGTTACTAAATTGGTGGGTAAGTGTGTATTAAGAGAGAGCATGAGTCCTTGTGCAACACCAGTATTTCTAACTCTAAATAAAGATGGAGGGTGGAGGATGTGTGTGGATAGTACATTAATTAATAAAATTATAATCAAGTACATATTTTTTATAACTTGTTTAGATGACTTGATGGATTTTTTTGTAGGAAAAAAGTATTTTACCGAGATTCATTGAAGGAGTAGTTACTATCAGATTCAAATTAATGAAGAATATGAATGGAAAACAACATTCAACACTAGAGATAGTTTATATAAATGGGTAGTGATGATATTTAGTTTATTTAATGCACCTAACACATTTATGAAGGTGATCAACATAGTGCTACAAGAATATAGGGGTAAGTTTATGGTGGTTTATTTTGATGATATTTTAATATTTAGTAAGACTAAAGAAGAGCACTTATAACATTTGAAAATGGTATTACATTTGTTAAGAAAAGAGAATCTCTATGTGAATTTGAATAAGTGTAGGTTTATGTAGAATAGTTTGGTATTCTTAGGATTTGTAGTTTCAGTAGATGGTATAAGAATGAATGATGAAAAAGTAAAGGTAATTGTTGAGTAGCCTATCTCGAAGAGCATCACAGGGGTAACAATTTTACAAGGTTTACAAACTTTTTACAGAAAGTTTATTAAGAATTTTAGTACTCTTGTTGCACCAATAATAAATTATATGAGAGGAAAATAATTTTCATATAGAAGGGCAACAACATAAAGCTTTGAGTTTTTTAAGAAGGAAATTATAAAAATGTTTATTTTAAAATTAAATTTTTTTATCAAAGTGTTTGAGGCTGATTGTAATTCTTTTGTAGAAGCTATAATTTAGCATCCTTGCCCTATTCTACCATCTTTTAGGCTATCACTTTATCCCTAGTTCTTTAAATAAAGTGTTGTGACTTGTCTCAACTTTCCTTGTATAAATGAATCCCAAAATGTGGTAGAAACCTCTAAAAAATTATATTTTTCATCTTAACTCCTGGAGGTCTCAAACATCTTGAAAGTATATACATAAAATATAACTTAAAGTATAAGAAACTAAATGTCCATAATTAAATGTCAACCTATACTTAAATGATTATTTCATGTATCTTCCCCTTTTTACCCATGGTAATTAATCTTATTAATTAATATTTACCATCCCTAACCACCTAAAATCTTTTAAATAATCAAAATCCTAAAAATCAAATAAAACCAAAACATAATCAACCTTCTAACAAACTTATCCTGTAGTTAAAATAACCCGAACAACTTCAAAAGTCATTTTAACCCTCCTTTGCCCTATTCTAACCCATTGGAGTGGTTTTTCATTTAGCTTCACTCATTTTTGGTAAATTGATGTCAATCTTATGTGACTAACATCGATCCATTTATATATAGTAGACCTCCATGGCTTGGTAGGAAATGTGACTAAAATTTTAGAACCTAAAATGCTATTAGAATCTCATTACAACTTGCATATAGAATTTATCAACAACTTGCTATCTTATGGAACTTTTGTTGGAGAGCTTATCAAAGGTTTTTGAAGGCTTTTCTCTCTCATCTTATCTAAGTTCATTTTCAGGAATTAAAGTTTAGTATTTCACTATATTTTTATTTTTATTTTAAATTTGTTGTCTTCTATGTTTGTTTGTGTCTATTTTACATTTGGTTTTTACTATTTTATCAATAATATAGGATGTCGTTATAGTCTATTTATACTTTAGCACTTTTACATAGAATCATCATTGATTGATCTAAATCGATGTTGATCCTATAAAATTGATGTCAATCCTCTAGGATCATCGTTGATCCCTATCAGACTATAAAAATACCATTTAAATAGTTAGTTTTGCATCTTTAACATCTGTTAAATCTATATTATATTTTCTAAATATCTATCTTAATCTGTTGATATCCATTACTAAAACTTAGCAAAGCATTTATACATCTTGTCCTTAAATAATCTATTTATCTTATCTCTTAATCATATTAGTTTGAATTTTTAATACCTACATATAATTTATTGTGTATTTCATTTGTTATCTTGAATAATCCATAATCATTTATCTTTATCAAATTATCTTTTACATCATTTATATTTTATCCTTATTATCCTTCTTAATTAAAAATAGTGGGGTGGCATCCATCTAAGAAAGTATGTTACTTCTTGGGACTGATTTGTAATCAGACAACCCACTCATTTATCTGTTAATCCATTTTTTTTAAGTTTGGTGTATTTTAGGTCATTCCTCCTCAGACAAATAAGAGTTCTCACAATCAAGCTTGATCAACAGTGCACAACCAACCATCCATATCTCTAGGTATTCTTAAACCCTGCTTATACTTTGTTTTTATTAATTAATTAGATCCACATTGAAAAACAATAAAAACTACTCAAACATTATGGCACACCTGGTGGGACCAATAGTGGGTCCCTTTCTTTTTTTCTTTCCTATGAATGTCGTTGCATCAGTGAATTTAATCTTCTTGTACATTTACTTTCAATCAAATAAATTTCACTATATTTTATTTTTTAAATTAAAATAATCATAGGCATAGGATTTGCATTTCATGTACATGTATTTTACATTGAGTTGAATTCTTTGTTTGCATCCAAGTTAAATCAAAATCTTCTTTTGGCTTAAAAACAAACTGCATTCATAGTTTGTCTGCTTGAATTAGTCTACTAAATTAATTAGGTAGTTAATTAAATCATTATTCCATAAATAAATCACACACAACCAAACCAAAAAATCAAAAAACTCATCAAAACTTGACATAGTGAACCGACTTGGATTTCATCACCAAACAAGGAGTTTTATTCTTGGTGCTTTTACATGGATTTCGCCATCAAGTGGAGTGCTAACTCAGTACTCTGACTGATTAAAAAACCTAGTTGACAGGTATATCTTGACTAAGCACCCACACTAGCTATGGGATTGTGATGTGATGGGAACAAGCCCCAAGTACTAAATAACATACCATCATTAGTATATATTACACCTCATGTACCTTAGGGTATATAGAGGGTTTACACCTAAACATCTTGAAACCATCCTTAACCATCTATTTCTAGCACCCTATCCAAGACCCATCAAGTTTAGCATAATTAAAAAGTAGGATAATCAAGGAATCCTAAGCATTTAACATTTCTAGTGTATGTTCTTTTTATTTATTTTTGCTGTCTTCTACTTGTTTGAGTGTGTAAGTTTTAAAATATTCTATGATCATACAACTTAGTCCACTTTTCTAGACTTATAGTTCTAAGTTGGTAATAAGTTTAGGAACTTTAGATCTTCATCCTTAACTATGGGGAAAACCTTCAGGATCTCCTATGAAACCTTCACCAAAACCCTTGATAATAGTCCTCAAGCATTAAGTGATTACCTTGCCAATCATGTAATGTATGTATTTTGTCCATCTCATGAGTATATTAATTACTCTATTTATACCTTGATGCCTAAGGGACAAAGTAAATTCTCATTACCCTATAGTGCCAATTTTTAGCACTTGGTTAAGCCAAGTTAGCCTCAATCCACGCCTTATCCTAGATCATTTAAATATTATCCAAACACCTTTTTGTAATATCCAAAACCTTTACAACCTATCCAATCAGCCTTGTCATCTCCATTAACTATACCAATCCAATTAACTAGTTCATTCTCTTTATAGGGATAATATTTAGAACTAGTTCCGAAACCTCCTACCCAATGATATACTGCACTAGGGGAACCATATGTTTTTATGCTTGAAAAGTTAATAAAATCATTAATAATCTAGCTCCCTCCTATCAAACATGTTATGTTAGGACCATATGATATCATTCCACCTTGATATAATGGAAATGAATTTTGCCCCTCTCATCGTATCATGGGTAATACAATGGAAAGATGTAAATATTTCAAACAGTTGGTCTAAGACTTGGTTGATCATGGTAAGCTTATGCTGGTTAATCCCAGTCCCTTGTAGAATCACCAATTTGTTGTTATTCATCCTTTTGTGTCAGTTACCTTGCCCATTTCTATTCAAACTCATTCAATCCATGGTGTCTTTATATGTAAAACCATCCCTAGTAATATTATTACTAAGGAGGTTATCAAAACCTTATCCAACCCATCTACTGAATCCATTTAGGCTTCGCATCTTCCTCTAAACATAGTTAAAAAGGAAGACCTCATTTTCATCAACCCTCTTGTGGATCAAGTTAAACCTATCCACCCATCCTTAGCTACTATAGTAAAGGAACCTCTCAACCCCAATTAGTTGAGTTAGCCACCTGAATTGATCAATCTGATTCACTCGCTCTATAGTTTACTCACCTTCATCTATTTAACAATGATAACATTATTACCTTTGATCCTATTCCTTTTAGGTGAGAGTCAAATTTTTGTTGCCCCATCTCATTTTCAAGCCAAATCAACCAATGTCATCCATTGTATACCTTACTTTGTCAATCCTATAAATCCATCACCAAATATAAAGTAACCTAAAGCCAAGTTAACCAATCAATTTATCAGCCTCTTCACGCAAACCATTAAGTCACTTTAGTATCCAAAAAGTCATGTTTTAAATATCCTTAAATCTATTGTCATGTCCCCTTTTTAGTTGACATGTTCAGAGTTGATGGTTAGCCTATTATGCGACCCTCATAGGCTGATAGGATGGTTAGAGTGTCTTGATGGAGATTGGCTTGGCTTCGTTTAGCAGAATTTCTCAATTGGCTTTCGTTTGGGCTTGATCAGACATATATTGAGGGAGATATTAATATTTGATTGATTTAATCAAATATTAATTATTTAGTCTAATTTAAATTTAGAAACCCTAATTCTAATTTAAGAAAACCCTAATTAGGGCAAGCACATCTTTTTGAGGGTATAAGGGTTTCTCATGGAGGCCATTGTTGAATTATGAATTGATTATTGATTTTGATATTAAAGAATTTTTCTATGAAGACTGAGCCAAGGGTTCCAGGATTCCATCTGCATTGGAGAATGTCCACTCTTCAGTGTGTGCAATTTAGAGGCTATGAAATATCAGCTGATCTATTGTCGATTTGAGAGATAGCTTCATACAGAAGTTATCACAGAGGTTTATAGATTTGAGAGGTAACTTCATACAGAAGTTGTCATAGAGCTTTCCAAGTATTTATTTTATTAAGTTTTTGATTCAATAAGTTATACAGATAGAGATCTTCTGTATTAGAGTCATATATCTTGAGATCAGATATCCAGAATCCAAGCTGCAACATATTATCTTGCCCCTATACGAAATCTGTATAGTTCTATGCAAATCCGTACTGTTCTACAGCAAGCTGGACAGCACCATAGGAAGTGCAAAGACCGACGATGGCAGTAATAGATACCGATGACAGTAGTATTACTGATGATGGCAGTATTATCTACCGACAACAGTAGTATTATCGACGATGACAGTATTAGCTACTGACAATGATAGTATTATCTACCAACAGCGGTAGTATTACCAATGACGGTGACTGTGTTTTTACACAGCAACCTGAGCCATTCCAGATTTAGGGTTTATTACTAGATTTGCAAAAGACCAAAAATACAGATAAGCAATTTAGAGCTTTTGTCTTTCTAGAGTCCCTATTATTTGGGGATATTACATCTATCACCCAAACCAACCCAACTAATCAACTGCATCTGCAATCCAAAAGCTTTCCTAAATAAAAGTCATTAGGTTTATGTCAAAATCCTAAACATTGCAAGCCCTTTTTAAGCACTATGCTAAAGCTTCTTGATAGGGATAATTAGACAGTTTTATGTGATTTATCCACATTTCAAAACCACTCCATCCATCTCATTTTTAGTTTTCAACCTTACAATCTTTTGAAGCACAATTTAAATCAATTGTCTCTCTACCCTCTTAGCATTTTAAAAGTCATCCCACCTGAACCCTCACCTATGTCTTAAGTTCTCCATGAACTAAATAACTAATAATCCTTCATAAATGGATGAAGATGCCTTAACCCCTCTGAGTTTCCTTTAACCATATGCTAATATTTATTTTCCCACTGGGGGAAGATTTTTATTTTGAGTTGATGTGGATCATATAAGTATAGGGCATTTTTAGAATTATCCCCCTTTATGTGTCTTTGCACTTGAATCCTTCATGGTGAAGGATCATTTTACCTTTTTTATCTAATGCAATCTTTTTGTTTGATATTTATCATCCACCAGAATTCATTTACACCCATTCTCACCCATTGTCCATTGTCAAGAGAAATTGATGGCAAGAATCATGTGATTTTTTCTATTACAAATATTTATCCCAATCTTAAATGTGAGCACCTTGGCTCTTCTCATAGCATGTTTCTCATAGATGTGTTCCAACACCATGTTCATTATCTCTTGAATTCCCATCTTAAGTCCATCTGACATTTACCTTCCCTCCTTGTGTTTCAGTTTTTCTCTCTAAAAGGTGACCAAGACTAGCTTGGGTTAATTCACATCAAAAAATCAAAAAATTTAGGATATCTTACTCAAAAGGCTCATTGTCAAAATTGTAGACTGTTCCCTTGAAGGATAGCAACCAAGCATTATAAAGTTGCATAAATAAAATAGACTGATCCCTTGAAGGATAGTTATCAAATAAATCAAAAGTTAGACCACTCCCTTGAAGGATGGCTAGTTATAGTTATGGAAAAAGCAAAGCAACTAGAGGCTTCCCACATTGATTAGCTTCCCGAAATATTTTAATACAAAAGTAGAGTAGGATCTTAAATCAAATTGTCAAAATCCAATATATCTCATAAAAGACTTCACACCTTGATCAGTCTTCTCCAATTATGCAAATTTCTCACATTAATCAGTTTTCCTCCTATATATAAAGTGTGGATTAACCCATGGGTCATCCTAAGTCACCTATAAGGACATTGCCTTTTACACAAGATGGGTGGTATACCCATAGTTGTTTCCTACATGTCACACCTCTTTTACCCTATCAAGGAAATATGAGCTTGCCTTTTACAATTTTGTTAAAAGTGTTTATTTACCTTTGCAAGGGTGTCAATTGTAAAGCCTTAAGGAGTTTACTTTTTGATAAACCCCATATTCACAATGGTCCATGTTGATAACTTGTTGAAAAGGGTACCCCTTTTTGTCCTTTTTGTGTCTGTTTCCTTAATTCAAATCCATTCTAAAGGAGTTGAACATTTGTGTTCATTCTCTTCTTGCTTATCCAAATTTGTATCTTTTGTGACTAGGTTCTATCCTTTGTATGATTCCAATTTACTCATCCATTTCCATCCTAGCATACCATTAGCCATACCAGCATTAAAAAGTGATTGTGATTCATATGAATTTGTATCAATCTCTTTATTTATACTTTGATTTTGACTTTCGTAGTAGTTGCATGTTTTTCCTCGACCAATTAAGTCATCCTTTTTGCATTTATTATGTCCTTATTTACCAAAAACTAAAACCTTGGATTAGTGGAAGTGTAACCCCTATTCGTCCCATAGTCAAAGTCAGCTTGAGCATTTCACCTTAAAACATAAGTCTATAGCTGAAAACCCTTTATAAACCCAAACAACTTAGGTTCAGTTTCATCTATCATTTGTTATTTTGGTGTCAAATCTTAAGACCATGTGCTTCATGGAAAATTTATGTCTTATTTTTATGTAGATATTGTTGTCTATTTACCTTAGTCCTCATTCAAACTTAACCCTGGTGATTGATGCGGTGACATTTTTTGTCACCTACTTTTTGTGTTGGATATCTATCCATTTATCCAAGCCACATTTACATATTTAGTTTATCAACACCCATTTATATATTTTCATTTTTCTTGTATTCATTTTTATTATCTCCCCTTTCCTCTACCCTTTTGTCAAACTAGTATCCATCTCCTTTTCCCTTCATTGGTTCCCGGTGTGAAAGGGAAATATTCTCATATCAAATTAGGGTATGTTGGGGGAATTTATTTAAGGTTTGATTCTCTATTTTTATCTCATGGCTCGATTCTCTTGATCATTCCACAAAAAGAGGCAAATGTAGATGCTAGAATTTAGTACCCTTAACCTATTATGTCATCTTTTAAACTATCATTTTATCCTTAGTTCATTAAAACAAAGTGTTGTGACTTATCATAAATTTCCTTGTATAAACAAATATTCAAATAGGTTAAGTGTGAAATGTGGTAGAAACCTCCAAAAATCTATATTTTTCATCTTAACTACTGGAGGTCCCAAACCTCTCTCAAACATCCTGAAAGTATATACATAAAATATAACATAAAGTATAAGAAATTAAAGGTCCATAATTAAATGTTTATTTCATGTGTATACCCACTTTTTACCCATGGTAATTAATCTTATTAATTACTATTTACCATCCCTAACAACCCAAAATCTTTTAAATAATCAAAATTATAAAAATCAAATAAAACCAAAACATAATCAACCTTCTAACAAACTTATCATGTGATTAAAACAACCTGAACAACCTCAAAAATCATTTTAACCCTCTTTTACCCTGTGCCAATCCATTAGAGTGGATTTTAATTCAACTTCACTCATTTTTGATAAATCAACATTGATCTTCTGTGATCGACATCGATCAGTTAGGATCGACATTGATCCATTTATATATAGTAGACCTCCATGGCTTGGTAGAAAATGTGACTACAATTTTGAAACCTAAAATTCTATTAGAATCTCCTTACAGTTTGTGTATGGACTTTATCAACAACCTGCTATCTTATGAAACTTTTTTTGGAGAGCTTATCAAAGGTTTTTCAAGGCTTTTCTCTCTCATCTTATCCAAGTTTGTTTTTAGGCATTCAAGGTTAATATTGCATTTTAAATTTATTTATATTTTAAATATGTTATCTTTTATGTCTATCTATGTCTATTTAACATTTGATTTTTATTATTTTGTCAATAATATAGGCCATAATTATAGTATGTTTATGGTTTAACACTTTTACAAAGAATCAACATCGATTCATCTGAATGGATGTTGGTCTTATAGAATTCATGTTTATCCTATAGGATCATCATCAATCCCTCTTAGACTATAAAAATACCCTTTAAATAGTTTGTTTTACATCTTTAACATATGTTAAATCTATATTCTATTTTTTTAAATATCTCTCTTAACATGTTGATATCCATTACTAAAACTTAGCAAAGCATTTACATATCTTCTAATTGAATAATCTAGTTATGTTATCTCTTAATCATAGATAGTTTACATTTATTTAATCTTTATTAAGTTGTATGTTGGTGTTTTTTATACCTATATCTATTATCTTGTATATTTTATCTATGATCTTGAATAATTCATAATCATTTATTTTTATCAAATTATCTTCTACATCATTTAGATCTTGTAATCTTTATCTTTTATCTCTATTATCCTTCTTAATTGAAAATAGTGCGCTGACATCCATCTGAGAAAGTGTGCTACTTTTTAAGACTAGTTTGTAACCAGGCAACCCACTCATTTATCTACTAATCTATTTTTTTTTTAGTGTGATGTATTAAAAGTCATTCTTTCCCAGCTTCAGCTTTCTCAAAATCAAGCTTGATAAACGATGCACAACCAACCATCCATATCTCTAGGTAATCTTAAACTATGCTTATACTTTATTTTAGTAATTAATTATATCCACATTGAAAAGGCATAAAAACTACTCAAATAGCTTTGTTTATAAAAATTGATCTTGTGTTGAGTCAAGAAGGGAATCCAATAGCATATTTGAGTGAGAAAATGAATGAGGTAAAAATAAAATATTCTACGTGTGGTGTTTAATTTCATGTCATTTTATAAGCATTAAGACATTTCAAGCTTATCTAGTGCCGAGGGAGTTTATCTTATTTACTGATCAGGAGGCTTTGAAGTATGTAAACACTCAGAAGAAGAAAAATAGTAGACATGAAAAATGGGTGTCTTTCTTATAAGGTTAAACTTTTGTGTTGAACTACAAATCTAAAAAAAATATAGTAGAAGATACTTTGAGCAGGCAAATGGGGTTCATAAATACTATGGTGAGTGAAGTAATTGGATTTGAATTTATTAAATAAGTGTATGATACTGATCTATATTTTAGCAATATAGTTTAGCAATGCAATAATCCATTGATAGGTGATACAAGTAATGTTTATAAAGAGTATATTATGCAGGATGGTTATCTCTTCAAATAAAAATAATTATGTATATCAATTAGATCTCTAAGATATAATATTACAATATAATTGCATCATGGTGTTTTGGCTAAACATTTTAGTAAGATAAAGATAATAGCTTTCATGGAGGAGAAGCATTTTTGGCCAAGGATGAAAAGAGATGTGACAAGATATGTTAAAAAGTTCATGATTTTTTAGGTGGCTAAAGAATATGCATAGAATATAGGGATATGCATGCCATTATCAGTTTCAAGAGAACCATGGATATATTTGAGTATGGATTTTGTGTTGGGATTACTAAATACATAGAGATGTAATGATTTAATTTTTTTTTATAGATATCTTTTATAAGATGGTTTATTTTATTTCATTTAAGAAAACCAATGATGCCACTAGAATTTTAAAACTATTTTATAAGGATATTGTGACATTACATGTTGTTCCAAAAACTATTACATCAGATAGGGATACAAAAATTTAAAGCCATTTTTAGAAGAATTTATGGAGGAAGATGGGGACTAAAATACAATTTAATAGTGCATACCATCCCCAAAAATATGGATAGACAAAATTTGTAAATAGAATCTTGAAATTTTTGTGGAAATACATAGTTAGAGAGAAGCCCAAGCAATGGGACTTGGATTTAATGTAAGATAATTTTACATATTATAATTTAGTGAATATATCAACATAAAAATCAACATTTCAAATTGTTTATGGAAGAAATCCTATAATTATTTTAGATTTGGTATAGTTACGAATTACAGAATGAGGTAGTGATGATTGAGAGGATTTTGTAGAACATATACAATAGTTACAAGAAGTAAGAAGAAAATTGTAAGAATGTAATGAGAAGTATAAAATAGCAACAAATATCAAAGAAAGATCAAAAATATTTTAATAAAGACATCTAGTAATGGTTTACTTTTTTTTTAAAAAAAATTTGAAAGACGCATATAACAAGTTAAAGTACAATAAAATTGGACCATGAAGAATTGTGAATAAAATCAATGACAATGCTTATGAGGTAGGTTTATCATAGAATTTTGATATCTCTCCAATATTTAATGTTTCACATTTATATTATTTCCATGGATAATATGGTTAAGGTGAAGAAGATGAAGAAGTACATTAGAATTAATAGGTGCCAAAGAAGAAGAAATAAAAGTTAGTTCAGGTTCTGGATAAGAAGACAATAAACACAAGGGAGGGAAGTTATGATAGGTATTTACTATATTGGAAAGGATTACTATAGGAATACAAAACTTGCATTATAGAATGAGAGATAAATAAGATTAATTAAAGCAAATGATAGTAGTATAATTAGAGCAACTCGCAAGAGCTAAGTTTTTCAACCAGAAAAGAATGATGCAGAAAAAGAGGTTGAACTTCTTGAGACCATAACTTTTTATCCATACCTCCATTTTAGCCCAAATTCACACTAAAATGACTAGCTCAAAAATTTCAATGCATGCATAATCTTTTTTTTCAGTTATAAGACATTTTCAATATTTTTTCGAGCTAAACGTGACCAAATGAGGGTCTAAAATTATAGTTTAAAATTATTTTTGCGTTTTTCTAAATTTATAAATTTCTTATTTTTGTAATGAGACTTGAGATTTAATTTAAATTTATGCAATACATTAATTTTAGTGTTTAGTTTAATTTTAGAGTTTTCTAGAGCTATGCGTACTTGCATGCGATACTTATTAAAAATAACAGCTGCTAAAAATAACAAGTCAGTTTTTATTTATTTTTAAAGTTGAATTTTGTATGTCAAATCCAATTCCAAATTGAAACTTGTTTATACATGGTTTGTAAATATTTAAATCATTCAATAAATCAATTCTAACTATTATTCAAAATCTTTACCTATTAGTGATTTTATTGTTTTGATAGTATTCTAATTCATTAAAATGTTATGATTTTGGGATAAATAATACATATCTCCCAAAAAATATATATAAATCCATTATGCAAATTATTCATTTAATAATTTTTCACTCCAAATTCACATATAAGTTATTAGACTGATTATTTGGTCCACTATATAGGCATGTGTGAAAGTTGTCATAATTTTTCACATTCAGCTCAAAAGAAAAAAATGATGCCATTAACATCTACCATCCACATTTAAACCATTTATTTATAAATAGGATCATATGTAAATCACATTATAAAGTGAACTGATTGCTTTAAAAGATTGTCATTCTTTTCTTTTTCAATTACTAGTGGAGTCAAATCAGAAAAGAGAACGAATTCTACATAAACATTAAGTTACATAAACATTAAGTTACATAAATGGGAGAAGAATTGTAGCTTGGAATCCTAGTCCATCGCCAACGAAAATTTCTATATTGATGGAAATGAACCAAACTTCACATGATTTCAAATTCAATCAAAACATAACAAGTATTGTCGCACTATTGTGAAAGGTAGGTATTTTGAAATGTATGTGTCCTCGGTCAATCCAATGGCATGTATGAAAGCATATTTATCGAATTGGTGAATGTGATGAATAACATGGGCTTGCAAAATGTCCAAGCACCTCTACCCGATGACGATGTAAGAATAATGATAATTTCATATACCGAAAAACCTATATACATTCATCAACCAATATTGTATGCTCAACATTACAATTAATAGACACTAAAGGTGCAACAGTTGTAAGGTCTAGTTAGTAGCATTGATCTATATGAAGAAGAAAAATTGGAGGTCGCAGAAGACAATGTATTACGTCCACCTACAGTGGTTTGAGGTGGCTTTCTAATTTCATGGTTTTTTATTGTGCCATTTTTGTGTTACATTTATTGTGACATGTATAATCGG
This sequence comes from Torreya grandis, assembly GCA_037957365.1. Lineage (NCBI taxonomy): Eukaryota > Viridiplantae > Streptophyta > Pinopsida > Cupressales > Taxaceae > Torreya > Torreya grandis. The sequence continues at coordinate 1,252,090 of JARHVA010004671.1, forward strand.
TTATGTTCGAATGATAATTCATAAAATGTTCAAGATGTCAAGGGTCTTCAAGATGACAATGTTTGAAAATATTTTGAAACATGTGAATAGAGCAAGTGTCAATTTATTCATGAAGGTAATAAAGTATGCTTTCAATAAGATCAAGGTAGAGGAAATCAATAGTGTTAGTGGCATATGTCATACCACAGTTCCACAATTCTAACCTGAACAAGACACAAGACATATGTATAATGTCATTAAGAAGAGAATGGGATATTGTCAAAAAGATGGTGATGCGGAGACCTAAACCTTTATAGAATAAACTTTTTCCTTCAAAACCAATGAATACTTTCTAAAAAAAGAGATATTAGACAAGGCTCTTGAAATATACTTTATACAAATGGACTGGATTGTAATAGATTATATGATAAAGCATTGTATACAAAATATTGATATTTTTTGTTTTTTGTTTTTTAATTTATTTATTTTTTTAATGATTTTTTGATTTATTTATATATTGTTTATATGTAAGATGTTTTTGTATTTAGATAATGTTTTATGTTATATATATATAATCTATTGTGTAGTCTTTAATATTAAATTAAGATTCTTTATTTTACTTTGTTATTATGAAATATTGTATATAAAATGATGGTGTTTATTATCATATTCACATGTTTTGAAAGTTAATTTTTGAAATACTATACGTACTATACAATTTTGTATTACTCACAATTTTTTAATTTGACATCAATATAATAAAAAAAAACTTTTAATAAGACTATTTTATTTATATTTAATGATTGTAACAACAACACAAATATTATATGATCTAAAAATATCATACGATTTTTTATTAATAATAACTTCTTTATTATTTAGATGGTTTTTTAATCCAATGTCTCAAATATCATATTTAAATGCTCATTTTAATTTGTTATAATGTATATATAAAACTATGAAAAATATTATCATATTCACATACTTTATATTTGAATTCATAAAATCTCATACATATCTTACAACTTTGTATTATTAAATATTTATAATCATCAAAAATAATACAAGCATAAATAATGGAATAGGATCATTTTATTTTGATGTAAATACTACAAAAATAACCGCAGAAATAAAAATACCTAATTACTTCATTAAAATCCTATATAAAACCAATGAATATCCTTTCACAATGTGATATGAAGCCATTTTATTAGTTTTTCAACATAATAATTTCTTCATCTATATAAACATACATGCCTAAATTTACAGCAACAATAAAGAACACTTTATTTTGATCTAAACATGACTACAACATTAATAAAACAACTAATCTTTTACAATAATAAAACAACTTACCCTTTTATTTTATCAAAGCACGAATTTTGACCTCTTAGAAACATCTTTCTAAAATCATAGAATTTTAGTAATCTCTCTTCTTCATGACATATGGATTGGTTGGATCATTCTCCCTACAATGTACCCAGAAAGAACATACCATACCTTCAACTCCTCTCCATAATTTCCTTATCCTGTCACTACGATAATGGTCTACCTATAAGCTATAAATTATGCGTCAATTCCTATCCCGCAAAAGGAAAAAAAAGAAAACATGTGTTCCTTTACGATAATATCTTCTCTTAATGCCAATTCCCTAATTATTTGTATGACCAATTTTAGCTTCCTGTTTTCAATCAAGATTTTTTCAATATTTAATTTGAGGGACCCCACAGTATTTGCATTTACTTCTTCCTTATTTATCATTTCTTTCAACATCTCCCAAATATTTAACTGCCTTTATAGATCTCTAACCTTTAGTCTAGATATGTATATATTCATATATAGTTTAAGTTGTGGAGGATTATTTATATTGAAAAATTCATCCACGACATCATTCAACATATTGGGAGTTTCATCATCAAGTCCATTTTTACATTATGAATTTCCATTGAAAAATTACGATGTCTTCATCCCTCATGTTAATATTCAATACAAACAAATGTTTTAAATGGAAACAAATTACATTGTGACAAAACCCTCATGTTAATATTCAATACAAACAAATGTTTTAAATGGAAACAAATTACATTGTGACAAAACAAAAGCTAGGGAACAAATTTCCATAAGTAATCTATCCTTTGTAATGAAATAATTAGTGTGATTTTGTAGAAAACATCATTGATTTGTTATAGGATTGAATATCTATGACATCTTGCATTTGTTTTGATTAGATAGTTTATTCTCATTACATATTTGAAAAGTGATTTTTACATTTGGTTTTCTTAATTAATCTTGTAATAGAGGTATTTTCCAAGATAGTGCCAAAAAAAAAAGTGATATTCTAAGATTCAATTGATTAACAAGTGATTTTATTAGAATTGAAAATCTAATTGTTAAAACCTTTGTTGTGCCATGTTACAGTATACTAGGTACATTATTTAACCTTCGGATGAACTTACCATAAACCCTTTATACCTTGAAATGTGATAAGAATACTTTAAAAAACTATTGTATGGGTCCATATTTATTCTAACATCACATGCAAGAAAGGATTTTAAAAAAATCCTTGTCCATTTTCTTTTATCATTTTCAAAAAGAACAATACCTTACAATGACAACCTTATACCATAATTTTAGATAAGTTTTTAGTTAATTAATAATATAATATAATTTTGTTATTTTATTTTATAATATTAGTATGTTATTATAATTGGAAGATGATGCATAAAAAATAGATCAATTTTTCAAAGGTCATAACTTTTGATTCATAGTTTTGTTTGAGCTCTTTCACATATCAAAACGATTGTCTTAAAAAGTTTGATTACACTTTAAACCGCTCTATCCACCTAGTGTCATGTCCCCTTTTTTGTGGACATTGACAGACTTGATGATTAGCCTATTATGCAACCTTCGTAGGCTAATAGGATGGATAGAGGGTCATGATGGAGATTGGCTTGGCTTCGATTAGCAAAATTCCTACAGTTGGCTTTCATTCAGGCTCTTTCAGACACATTTGGCCTGAGCTCCTATTATTTAGGGATATTTGACATGTAGCAGAGCACCATTATTTTGGTATGGTCATGTGCAGAATCACTCCCTGATTCACCAGCTTCAGACGGTTCGAGGATCGGACATATATTGAGGGAGATATTAATATTTGATTGATTTAATCAAATATTAATTATTTAGCTTATTTTTAATTAGAAACCCTAATTCTAATTTAAGAAAACCCTAATTAGGGCAAGCACATCTTTTTGAGGGTATAAGGGTTTCTCATGGAGGCCATTATTGATTATGATTGATTATTGATTTTGATATTGAAGAATTCTTCTGTGAAGATTGAGCCAAGGGTTCCAGGATTCCATTTGCATTGGAGAATGTCAACTCTTCAGTGTGTGTGATTCAGAGGCTTTGAAATATCAGTTGATTTATTGCCAATTTGAGAGATAGCTTCATACAGAAGTTATCATAGAGATTTACAAGTTTGAGAGATAACTTCACACAAAAGTTATCACAGTATTGCAGATGATTTGAGAGATAACTTCACACAAAAGTTATCACAGCATTTCAGGTATTTATTTCATTAGGTTTTGCTTTTAGTAATTGTCTGGATTAAGCTTTGAGGTATTAGGGCCATATTCCTTGAGATCTAGTATCTAGCATAGAGGCCACAACATATTATCTTGCTTCTATATGGAATTCATACCGATCCATGCAAGTCTATACAATTCTGCATTAGGTCGTACAGAGATGCAGGTAACTCATAGACTGACATCGACATCCCAGTGACTGACATCAGTCGACTAAAGATTGATGTCGGTAGAGAAGCTGACCAATAGAGACTGACATCAGTAGTATATCAACTGATGAGGGTGACTGTGTGTCGACATAGAAACCATAGACGTCTAGATTCAGGGTTTGTTTCCAAATTTGCAAAAGATCAAGGTGTTAAGATAGTATTTGTAATATTCTTTGATATGCATGATAGAGGACTTATTTGTAATCAAATGGATGAATAATAATATTAGTGATTTGGTAGTTAAGAGATTTACTTTGATTTATTTATTTATTTGGAAATTTATTCTACAAAATCGTATCTTTGTTCAGAGCTTTTGTGTTTCTATATTCCCTGTTTGAAGGGGATATCACAGTGGTATCAGAGCTTTGTTAAAAAAAGGAGCCCCTAAGAAAGGGACATCACAGTGGTATCAGAGCTTTATGTGTTTCTATATTCCTTATTTGAAGGGGATATCACAGTGGTATCAGAGCTTTGTTAAAAAAAAGGAGCCCCTAAGAAAGGGACATCACAGTGGTATCAGAGCTTTATGTGTTTCTATATTCCCTGTTTGAAGGGGATATCACAGTGGTATCAGAGCCAAATTCCTTCCATCTTGTTGGGTACTTTGGGTAGATTAGAGCTAAATTCTTGCCAACCTATTGGGTAGACCAGAGCCAAATTCCTGCCACCCTATTGGGTAGTTTGCGTAGAGATTGGACATTGAATCAGTTAGTAAATCATGATCATGTGGGACACTCTTATGACAACAAATGAGGAGTGGAAGTTAGTACCACCTTGATTTTGGGAGATGTTGTCTTTTGATTGCTTTGTTAAGCTGAGGAGAGAGCACTACAGATTAGTTAGACAGGACAACATCATGTCCCATGATTATTATGAGCTGGAGATAGTGAAGATGAGGATGAGTTTGATGCTTGCACTCAGAGTGTAGAGGTGTACTCAGAGGTTAGTACACTAAGTGTTGATGATATCTTAGTTATGATAGAGATTGTAGAAGAGTCCCAAGATTTGATTATTGCAGATGACACCCAGGAGAATGTAGTGGATAGTTTTGAGGACTTAGTTTCACCTACAATTTCTTTCGATATGAAAGAGTTAGTCAGTGATGCTATAGATTTTAATACTCTAGATGTTGGTATGATCTATGGAGTTGATTCACAGAGTATGGATGGTATTATTACATCAGTCAGTGATTCTGAGTCTATTCTTTTGGACCATGCATTAGAGGAGGATTATAGGAGACAATCTAGCCAGTGCCACCATGTGTCTAGTCAGCTAAGAGTTAGTGAGCAAGACATTGCTACCACTTGCAAGCATTTTGATGCTACTCATCAGTTGTTAGTAGTTTATGGATGGGGTTCTCCTACTAGCATTGAATAGGGTGGTAGTTATTTACCCTTGATAGAGATCCACTCTTTATGGGAGGTTATTCAGATTCTGAGATAGGATTATATGCAGTTGGTAGCTGACAGAGATTATCTTATGGAGTGGGGCATCACAGCATATGATGCATTATTGGTCAAGGAAGATAAGGTGAGTGAGCTTACTCAGTAGCTTGAGGTGACTTTTGAGATTCTTGAGAGTATGTAGTTGGCTTTCAAAGAGTCATAGTTTCATTTGGCTGAGGTGACTGCAGAGTTGGAGCATTTGCGGTCTTCACTAGTGCCATACCCCATCCATTTGTATATTGAGATGGTTGGTGGTGAGTACATTCCTACAATGGTTGTTGAGGAACATGTTGGAGCTGACATGCATGTTTAGGATTTGGGAATACCTGGTCTTGATGAGTTTGGGATACTAGTGAAGTTGAGTCTCTAGATTGATTCTTCTCACACATATGACAGTGTGGTATAGTTGGTTGTGCCACCTTTATAGAGAGATCAGTTATGGGATGGATTGGCACCATCTGTTGTAGATGGAATTGGTGGGTTGAGTTGTCCATTCTACTTGGGTTATGATGCTTCGAGAGTTTGTTTCTCATGTGTTCCTGATGATGGCAGTTGTGATTTTAGAGTTTGGTTGAGTTGCATTCGCCAGTTTGATTATGGGTTCCTCTTTATTCTACTTCTGATGATATTGCAGGAACTTGCATTGATTAACAGTAGTGTAGAACATAACTATATTTGGGATCCAAGTGGATTGAGTGGTTCATTGTTCTGAGATTGCATGGGGACAAGCAATTTTAGGAGGGACAGATTGTCATATCCCCTTTTTTTAGTGGACATCGATAGACTTGATGATTAGCCTATTATGCGACCTTCGTAGGCTGATAGGATGGATAGAGGGTCATGATGGATCTTGGATTGGCTTTGATTAGCAAAATTTCTATAGTTGGCTTTCATTCAGGCTCTTTTGGACACATTTGCCCTAAGCTCCTATTATTTAGGGATATTTGACATTCAGTGGAGTGCCTTTATTTTGGTATGGTCATGTGTAGAATCACTCCCTAATTCACCAACTTTAGATGGTTCAAGGATCAGACATATATTGAGGGAGATATTAATATTTGATTGATTTAATCAAATATTAATTATTTAGCCTATTTTTGATTAGAAACCCTAATTCTAATTTAAGAAAACCTAATTAGGGCAAGCATATCTTTTTGAGGGTATAAGGGTTTCTCATGGAGGCCATTATTGAATTATGCATTGATTATTGATTTTGATATTGAAGAATTCTTCTGTGAAGACTGAGCCAAGGGTTCTAGGAGTCCTTTTGCATTAGAGAACATCAACTCTTCAATGTGTGCAATTTAGAGGCTATGAAATATCAGCTACTTTATTGCCAATTTGAGAGATAGCTTCATACAGAAGTTATCACAGAGATTTATAGGTTTGAGAGATAACTTCACACAGAAGTTATCATAGTATTGCAGATGATTTGAGAGATAACTTCACATAAAAGTTATCACAGTGTTTCAGGTATTTATTTCATTAGGTTTTGCTTTCAGTAATTATTTGGATTAAGCTTTGATGTATTAAGGCCATATTCCTTGAGATCTGGTATCCAACATAGAGGCTATAGCATATTATCTTACTTTTGTATGGAATCCATACTGATCTGTGCAAGTCCGTACAGTTTTGTATTAGGTCATATAGAGCCTCAGGCAACTCAGAGACTGACATTGGCATCCCAGTGACTGACATCAGCTGACTGAAGACCAATGTTGGTAGAGAAGTTAACCAACAGAGACCGACGTTAGTAGTCTATCGACCGACGATGGCGACTGTGTGTCGACACAGAAATCAGAGATGTCTAGATTCAAGGTTTGTTTCCAGATTTGCAAAAGATCAGGGTGTTAAGATAGTATTTATAATATTCTTTGATATTCATGATAGAGGACTTATTTGTAATCAACTGGATGAATAATAAGATTAGTGATTTGGCAGTTAAGATATTTACTATGATTTATTTATTTATTTGGAAATTTATTTTGCAAAATAAAGGGATATTACACCTAGATTTGATTTTGATATTTTTTGGAAGCCAAAAATGATCATTTGAGCGTCCAAAATTAGCTTTTAATGATTTTTTCAAGAATTTTATAAATTTAAAAATTGCATATTTGTAGAACCAAAGTAAACGTCAGTTGAATTTCATCCCATAGTCTAATTTTACTATTTAGGTTATTTCAAGAAATTTTTAGAGTCGCGCACACTTGCATGTGAAACTTACTATAAATAGCGGCTGCTAAAAATAGACATTTTTTTAGATTTTAGTTTTTTTCAAATTTTTCATGTAGACTTTAATTTTTGATTTTAGGCTTATTTAAGCATGGTTTGGGTTTGTAATTATTTAAATCAATCAATATGAATAAATTTTAAGTGTTATTTCAAGATCTTGATCTATTGGTAATTTTTTAATTGCTGTTAGTTTTTGGTTTCATTATCTGGTATCAGAGCAAGTTTGAATCTTGGAGGAGTAAAGAATAGTGAGAAGATTATGAGGTATGGGACAAATGAACTGGAGTATAAAAGAGATGTAGAGATAAGTTCAATAATTAAAAGAGGTTATCACCAATCAAGGAAGGAGACAAGGTGGCGATGAAAAAGTAGATAATGATGAAAAAATTTAGTAAAAAAATGAACAGCAAGAACAACCATCATTGATGGAAGAGAGGATGGTTTGAGATTTAGCAGAAGAAATAAAAGAATCAAGGTTGATGTTCTAGATTATGGAGGCAGTTTAAAACCAACTGAGTTGATAGATTGGATGAATAGCATGGATAAATTTTTTGAGTGGAAGACTATGAGAGAAGACCAGAAGGTAAAGTTTGCATGCATGAAATTAAAAGGTCATGCAATGATTTGGTGGGATCACCTACAGAAAAAGAGATAGAGAAAAGGTAAAGAGATGATTATTTCATGGAAAAAGATGGAGAAGCTGAGGGATAAATTTCTTTCTATAGATTATGCATAAACCCTATATAGAAATTTTCAAAATTTAAAGTAAAAATATCACAATATACAAGAGTATATAGATAAATTTTTCAAGCTTTCTATATGAGTGGAGCATGATCAAATAGAAGAGCATATGGCTGCAAGGTATGTAAATGGCTTAAAACTTTTTATTCAAGATGAATTAAGCATGCATAGAATACTTAACATGGAGGAGGCTTGTCAATTAGCTTTGAAGGTAGAATAAAATGAAAATAGATAAAATTTTAGAAGGACATCTACTAGTCCAAGAAGAGGTGGATCCCCTCCAATAAGTGGAAGAGGTAGGTTAGTACCACTAGAGGTGTATTTAATGCCAATAAAGGTGAATCATCATGTGATGCAAAAAGGTAAGATGATAATAGGTAAGGGTTTCAATACCAACAAAGATGAAGAGGATGTCAGAGAGGATGAGGTTACAATGGTGCTAATATATGGTTTTTAAATCAACATATATCTTATATCTATTATAGGTGTGGAGAAGAAAGGCACATAGTATTTGAGTGTCCAAACTATCAAGATTAAGAAAGGAGGCAAGAAGATTACCCAAGAGTAAATCTAGTTGAGGTTGAAATAAAAGAGCAAAATTTTGAAGTTGCACCAGTAGATATTAGAGATAATCTCGTGATGAAAAAACCATGATCGCTCGAAGGAAAGATCAAGTATAGAACAAAGAAGGTGGTGATGCACGGCTACTATCAAATATTTTTTAAATAAGATGTACTTGGAGTGGAAAGGTATATAAATTAATTATAAATGGTGGTAGTTGTGAAAAAAATGATTTTTAAAGAATGATTGAGAAACTAAATCTGTAATGTAAAAATCATCTTCATCTATCATATTTTATGGTTTAAAAAAGGGAATAAAGTTATAGTAGATAAAAGGTGCTTAATCATGTTTTTTATAAAAAATATTTATAATAATGAAATATGGTGTGATGTTATTTCAATGGATGCATGTCATGTGTTATTGAGAAAACCATGCAATTTGACAGGAAAGTAGTTCATGATGCAGCAAAGAACACATACACTTTTTGAAAAGATGGTACAAAGGTAGTTTTGTTACCTCTTAAAGAGGAAGAGAAGACAGAAAGCATGCTCTATACTAAAGAATTATCCAAGATATGAAAGTAACAAGTTGTTATGCATTAGTAGCAAAAAATGAAGAAACAAAAATGGTGTCAATACTAACAAAAGCAGAAAGAGTGTTGAAATAATATGTAAATGTTATGCCTAATAATTTACTAGATGGTTTATCATCAAAGAGAGATATTCAGCATCACATTGATTTGATTTCAAGAATAGCTCTACCCAATCAAGTACCTTATAAGATGAGCCCAAAAAAACATGCATCATTAAATAAATAAGTTACTAAATTATTAAGGAATAAAGTAATAAGGGAGAGTATGAGTCTATGTGCAACACCAGTATTGCTAAATCTTAAAAAATATGGAGGATGGAAAATGTGTGTGGATAGTAGATCAATTAATAAAATTATAATAAAGTATAGGTTTCTTATATCTCATTTAGATGATATGATGGATGTGCTTATAGGACTAAAATATTTTACCAAGATTGATCTAAGGAGTGGCTATTATCAGATCAAATTCATGAAGGAGATATGTAAAAAATTGCATTTAAGACTAGGGATGGCTTATATGAGTGGATGGTGATGCCATTTAGATTATCTAATGCACCTAACACATTTATGAGAGTGATGAATATAATGATAAAATAATATATTGGTAAGTTTTTAGTTTTTATTTTGATGATATTTTGATATTCAATAAGACTAAATAAGAATACTTACAACATTTCAAAATGTTATTGCATTTGTTAAGAAAAGGAGAAGTTGTATGTAAATTTAAACAAATGTAGGTTTATGTAGAATAGTTTGGTATTTTTGGGATTTGTGGTTTCATCAGATGGTGTGAAAATGGATGAAGAAAAGATAAAGGTAAATTTTGAGTGGCCTATTCAAAAAAATATTATAGAGGTAAGAGGTTTCCATGTTTTGTTAACTTTTTGCAGAAAGTTTATTAAAAAATTTAGTAGTATTGTGGCACCAATAATAGATTGCATGAGAGGAAAAGAATTTACATGGAATAGAGAAGCTACAAAAAGTTTTGAAATTTCAAAGAAGAAGATTACAAAAAGGCCAATTTTAGCATTATCATATTTTAACAAAGTGTTTGAGTTTGATTATGATGCTTCATTTGTGAAAATTGGTGTGGTGTTCAGTCAAGAAGGAAAGTCAATAGCATATTTCAGTGAAAAATTGAATAAGGTAAGAACAAATTATTATATTTATGATTTTTAACTTTATGCAATTGTATAAGCATTAAGACATTTGAGGCATTATCTAGTGCCTAAGGAGTTTATACTATTTACAGATCATGAGGCTTTGAAGTATGTGAATACACAAAAAAAGTTGAATAGTAGACATGTAAAGTGGATTTCTTTCTTGTAGGGGTATAGTTTTGTGTTAAAGCATAAATCAAGAAAATAGAACCAGGTAGCTAATGCATTGAGTAGAAGGATAGCATTATTAACTACTATGGTGAGTGAAGTAGTTGGGGTTTGAAGCTATGAAAGAATTATATGATAGTGATCCATATTTTAACAAGGTCATTGAGCACTACAAGAATACATTAATAGGTGGGAAATATTCTATTCATAATGAGTATCTTATACAAGAAGGTTATCTCTTTGAAGATAAATAATTATGCATTTTATTTGGGTCTCTGCGAGATAATATATTAAAAGAATTACATAGTAGTGGTTTGGCTGGACATTTTAGTAAGATGAAGATAATAGCTTTGGTTGAGAAAAAAATTTGGCCAAAGGTGAAGATAGATGTGATAAGTATGTTTCAAAGCACAAAATATGTCAGGTGGCTAAAGGATATGCACAAAATACTAGACTATATATACCATTACCATTTCCAAGAGGACCATGGAGAGATTTGAGTATGGATTTTGTGTTAGGATTACCAAATACACAGAGATGTAAGGATTCAATTTTTGTTATTATAGATAGATTTTTTAAAATGGTTCATTTCATTGCTTGTAAAAAAACCAATGATGCCGCTAGAATTATATAATTATTTTTTCTAGATATTGTGAGATTACATTGTGTTTCAAAAACTAATACTTCAGATAGGGATATGAAATATTTATGTCATTTTAAGAGGACTTTGTGGAAGAAGATGGGTAATAAGCTACAATTCAGTAGTGCATATCACCCACAAATAGATGGATAGATAGAAGTTGTGAATATGAGCTTAAACTATTTATTAAGATGCATAGTGGGAAAGAAAGACAAAGTAATGAGACTTGGCTTTACCACAAGCTGAAATTGCACATAATAGTTCAATGAATAGATCAACAAGAAAATCAGATTTTCAAATTTTTTATGAGAGAAATCCTATGAGTATTTTAGATTTGGTACAATTGCTAATTGCAAATCAAATTAGTGATGATATAAAAGCATTTGCAGAGCATATCCATTAGTTGTAAGGAGTAAAAAGAAAATTGCAAAAAAGTAATGAGAAATATAAATCAGTAGCAGATGTCAGAAGAAGGTCTAAATTATTTGAAGAAATAGAGTTGGAAATGTTTTACTTGAAGAAAGAGAGATTTATAAAATGCACATACAAAAAGTTGAAGTACAAAAATGTTAGACCACATAAAATTGTGAATAAAATCAATGATAATGCATATGAGGTAAGTTTACCACATTATTTTGATATATCTCTAGTATTCAATGTTTTAAATTTATATGAATTCCATAAATAAGATGATGAAGGTGATGAAGATGAAGAGGTAAATTAGAAGCAACAAGTTTCAAATAAAAAGAAAGAAAAAATAGTATAGGTTTTGGATATGAAGAAAGTGAACACAAGGTAAGATAATTATAATAGATATTTAGTGTAAGAAGATAATACTTAGATTACAGAACGGGAGCTAAAGAAGATTAAAAATAAAAAATGGTAGTAGTACAGTCAGGGCAACTCGTAAGAGCTAAGTTATTTTCAACCAGAGGAGAATGATGCAGAAAAAATAGGCCAACCTTTCGGAGGTCATAACTTTTGATCATAGCTCCGTTTGAGATTTTCTATGTATCAAAATGACTGTCTCAAAAATTTTGATTCTTCCCTATGCCACTCTATATACTTAGATTTGAATATGATATTTTTTGGAAACCAAACGTGATCATTTAAAGGTTTAAAATTAGCTTTTAATGATTTTTTTTAAAAATTTCTTAATTTAAAAATTGTATATTTTTAGAACCAGAAGTCAACTTTAATTGAATTTCATTCCATAGTCTAATTTTATAATTTAGATTATTTTGAAAAAAAATTAGATCCATGTGCACTTGCATGTAAAACTTACTATAAATAATAGTGACTAAAAATAGATGTTTTTTTAGATTTTAATTCTTTTTTAATTTTGCATGTAAACTTTAATTTATGAGTTTAGGATTATTTAAGCATGGTTTAGATTTTTAATTATTTCAAGTAATAAATACGAATCAATTCTGAGTATTGTTTCAAGATCTTGGCCTATTGGTAACTTTTTGGTTATTATTAGTTTTTGGTTTCTTTATCTAGTATTAGAGCAAGTTCAAATCTTAGAGGAGTAAAGAATGGAAAGAGGATGAGGAGGTATGACATGGATTAACTAGACTATACAATATTTGTAGAGGTAAGTTCAATAATTAATAGAGGTTATCACCAATCAAAGAAGAAGACAAGGTGGTGATGAGGAAGACATAGATCATGATAAAGAAATTCAGCAAGAAGAAGAGCATCAAGAGTAATCACCATTGATGAAAGAGAGGATGGTTCAAGCTTTGGAAGGAAGAAATAAAAGAATCAAGGTAAATTTTTTTGAGTGAAAGACTATGAGAGAAGATAAGAAGGTAAAGTTTACATGCATAAAATTAAAAGTTTATGCAATGATTTAGTGGTACCACTTGCAAAAAGAGAGATAGAGAAAAGCTAAAGAGAAAATTAATTCACGAAAAAAGATGGAGAAGAAGCTGAGGGATAAAAGTTTTCCTATGGATTATGCATAAACCCTATATAAAAGATTTCAAAATTTAAGGCAAAAAGATCATAGTATACAAGAGTATATAGATAAATTTTATAAGTTTTTCATACGAGTGGTGCATGATGAAATAAAATATCAGATAGCTACAAGGTATGTAAATGGTTTGAAATTTTTTATTCAAGATGAATAAAGCATACATATAATACTTAACATGAAAGAGGCTTATTGATTAGCTTTGAAGGTAGAAGAAAAACCAAAATAGACAAAATTTTAGGACATCTACTAGTCCAAGAAGAGGTGGATCCTCACCATTAAGAGGAAGATGTGGGTTTAAAAACATAAGAGTTTTATTTAATTCCAATAAAGGTGAATCATCACATGGTGCATAAAGGCAATATGATAATGGGTAAGATTTTCAATACCAACAAAGAGGAAAAAGATTTTAGAGAGGATGAGGTGCTAGAGGATGGTTTTCAAATAAACACAAATCTTATGTCTATTATAGGTGTGGAGAAGAAGATCACAAAGCTTTTGAGTGTTTAAACTATCAAGATCAAGAAAGGAGGCAAGAAGATCTCTCAAGAGTAAATATAGTTGAGGCTAAAATAGAAGAGTGGAATACTGAAGTTACACCAGTAGATATTGAAGAGAATCTCATGATGAGAAGAGCCATGATCTCTTTAAAGAAGGATCAAGTACAAAATAAAGAAGGTGGTGATGTATGGTTGTGATCAAATATTTTTTTAACAAAATCTACTTCGAGTGGAAAGGTATGCAAAGTAATTATAGATGGTGGTAGTTGTAAAAATATGGTCTCTAAAGAATGATTGAGAAACTAAATTTACAATGTGAAAAGCATCTTAATCCTTTTAAAATTTCATAGTTTAAGAAAGGGAGTGAAGTTACAGTAGATAAAAGGTGCTTAATCAATTTTTTTATAAGAAAATTTTATAATAATGAAATATGATGTGATGTTATTTAGATGGATGCATGTCATGTATTATTAAGAAGACCATGTTAATTTGATAGAAAACTAGTTCATGATGGAGGAAAAAACACACACTTTTTGTAAAGATGGTACAAAGATAGTTTTATTACCTCTTAAAAAGGAAGAGAAGATAGAAAGCATGCTCTGTACTAAAAAATTTATCCAAGATATGAAGGTAATAAGTTGTTGTTATGCACTAGTAGCAAGGAATGAAGAAACAAAAATGGTGCAAATACCAACAGAAGCTATAAGAGTGTTGAAATAATATGCAGATATTATGTCTAATGATTTACCAAATGGTTTACTACCAAATAAAGATATTCAGCTTCATATTGATTTGACTTTAGGATCAACTCTACTCAATCAAGAATCTTATAAGATGAGTCCAATAAAACATGCATAATTAAATAAATAGGTTACTGAATTGTTAAGGAAGAAAGTGATAAGGGAGAGTATGAGTCCATGTTCAATCCCAGTATTACTAACTCCAAAAAAAGATGGAAGATGGAGAATGCGTGTAGATAGTAGAGTAATTAATAAAATTATAATAAAGTATAGGTTTTCCATACCTTATTTAGATGATATGATGGATGTGTTTATAGGAGAAAAATATTTTACCAAGATTGATCTAAGGAGTGGATATTATGAGATTCAAATTTGTGAAGGAGATGGGTGGAAAATTGCATTTAAGACTAAGGATGGTTTATATGAGTGGATGGTGATGCCATTTAGATTATCTAATGCACCTAGCACATTTATAACAGTGATGAATAGAATGCTAGGAGAATATATTGATAAATTTATGGTTGTTTATATTGATATTCAGTAAGACTAAAGAAGAACACTTACAGTATTGAGAATAGTATTTGATTTGTTAAGAAAGGAGAAGTTGTATGCAAATCTAAAGAAATGTAAGTTTATGTAGAATAGTTTGGTATTTTTAGAATTTGTAGTTTTAGTATATGGTGTGAAAACGGATAAAGAAAATATAAAAGAAATTTTTGAGTGGCATATTCTTAAAAATATTATAGACGTAAGAAGTTTCCATGTTTCAGTAACTTTTTATAGAAAGTTTAGTAAAACTTTTAGTAATATTTTGGCACCAACAATAGATTGCATGAGAGGGAAATAAACTACATAAATTAGAGCAGTCATAGAAAGTTTTAAAATTTTAAAAAAGATTATAGACAAACTAATTTTAGCATTGGTGTTTGAGGTTGATTGTGATGCTTCGTTTGTGAGAATTGATATTGCGTTTAGTCAAGAAAGAAATTCAATAGCATATTCCAGTGAAAAATTGAATAAGGTAAGAACAAAGTATTCTACTTATGATCTTGAACTTTATGCAATTTTATAGGCATTAAGTCATTGGAGGTATTATCTGGTGCCTAAAGAGTTTATACTATTTATAGATCATGAGGTTTTGAAGTATGTGAATACACAAAAAAAATTGAATAGTAGGCATGCAAAGTGGGTTTATTTCTTACACGGGTATACTTTTGTGTTGAATCATGAATCATAAAAACATAATCAAGTAGCTAATGCATTGATCAGAAGGATAGCATTATTAACTACTATGGTGAGTGAAGTAGTTGGATTTGAAGCTATGAAAGAAATATATGATACTAATACATATTTTAGTAAGGTCGTTGAGCAATGTAGGAATCTATTAATAGGTGGTACATATGCTATTCATAATGAGTATCTTATACAAGAAGGTTATCTCTTTAAAGAGAAATGATTATGCATTCTAGTTGGATCTCTACAAGAGAATATAATGACAGAATTCTATAGCAGTGGTTTAGTTGGACATTTTGGTAAGATGAAGACAATAGCTTTGGTGAAGAAAAAATATTTTGGCCAAAGATGAAGAGAGATGTGACAAGTATGTTTCAAGGTACAAAATATGTTAGGTGGTTGAAGGACATGCACAAAACACTAGACTATACATACCATTACCAATTCCAAGAAGACCATGGAAAAATTTGAGTATGAATTTTGTGTTAGTATTACCAAAAACACAGAGGTAATGATTTGATTTTTATTATTTTAAATAGATTTTCTAAAATGGTTCATTTCATTGCTTTTAAAAAAAACAATAATGCCACTAGAGTTACAAAATTATTTTTTATAGATATTTTCAAATTACATGGTGTTCCAAAAATTACTACTTTAGATAGGGATACAATTTTTTTAATTAATTTTAAGAGGACTTTGAGGAAGAAGATGGGTACTAAGCTACAATTCAATAGTGTATATCGCCTACAAACAAATGCACAGATAGAAGTTGTGAATATGAGCTTAGAAAATTTATTGAGATGCATAATTGGAGAGAAGACAAAGCAATGGGTCTTGGCTTTACCACAAACTAAGTTTGCATATGAATTTTTAGTGAATAGATCAAAAAAAAATTAGATTTTCAAATTATTTATGATAAAAAAAATTTATGAATATTTTAGATTTGGTATAATTTCCAATTGCAAATCAAATAAGTGATGATATAAAAGTGTTTACAAAGCATATGCAACCGTTACAAAGAGTAAGAAAAAAGTTGTAAGAAAGAAATGAGAAATATAAATTAGTAGCAGATGTCAAAAGAAGGTTCAAATTATTTAAAGAAGTACAGTTGATAATGGTTTACTTGAGGAAAGAAAGATTTTCAAAAGGCACATATATTAAGTTTAAGTATAAAAAAATTGAACCATGCAAAATTGTGAAGAAAATCAATGATAATGCATATGAGGTAAGTTTACCACATAATTTTGATATATCTTCAGTATTTAATGTTTCAAATTTATATGAATTTCATGTAGAATATGATGAAGGTGATGAAGATGAAGAGGTAAATTAGGAGCAATAGGTTCCAAAGAAAAAGAAAAAAATAGTCGAAGTTTTAGATATGAAGATAGTGAGCACAAGGCAAGGGAATTATAAAAAATATTTGGTGTAGTGGGAAGGTTTGCAGCAAGAAGACAACACTTGGATTACATAATTGGAGCTAAAAAGATTGAGAAGAAAAAATAACAGTAGTACAATCAGGGTAACTCATAGGCACTGAGTTATTTTCAACCAAACGAGAATGATGTAGAAAAAATAGGCTAACTTTTTGAATGTCATAACTTTTGACTCATAGCTCTATTTGAGCTTTTACATACACCAAAATGATTATCTCAAAAAGTTTGATTCTTTCCTATGCTGCTCTATCTACTCAAATTTGATTTTAATATTTTTTGAAGGCCAAACGTGATCATCTAAGGGTCCAAAATTAGCCTTTAATGATTTTTTCGAAAATTTTCTAAATTTAAAATTTTTAAATTTTTAGAACGAAAAGTCAACTTTAGTTAAATTTCATCTCATAGTATAATTTTACTATTTAGGTTATTTCAAAAAAATTAGAACCACGCGTGCTTGCATGCGAAACTTACTATAAACAACAACTGCTAAAAATAGTCATTTTTTTTATATTTTAGTTTTTATCAAATTTTACATCTAGACTTTAATTTCTAATTTTAGGATTATTTAATTATGGTTTAGGTTTTTAATTATTTAAACCAATAAATATGAATCAATTATGAGTATTGTTTCAAGATCTTGGCCTATTGATAACTTTTTTGTTATTGTTAGTTTTTTATTTCATTCTCTGGTATTCAATAAGATTAAATAAGAACACTTAAAACATTTGAGAATCGTAATAGATTTATTAAGAAATGAGAATTTGTATGCAAATTTAAAGTGTAGATTTACATAGAATATT
Organism: Torreya grandis; assembly: GCA_037957365.1. Lineage (NCBI taxonomy): Eukaryota > Viridiplantae > Streptophyta > Pinopsida > Cupressales > Taxaceae > Torreya > Torreya grandis. The sequence goes on from JARHVA010004671.1 coordinate 1,270,093, forward strand.
TTGATATTTATAAGATTTGTAGTTTCAACAGATGGTGTAAAAATAGATGAAGAAAAAATAAAGACAATTGTTGAGTGGTCTATTCCAAAAATCATTATAGAGCTAAGAATTTTCCATGGTACAGCATCTTCTAATAGAAATTTTATTAAAAAAATTAGTAGTATTGTGGCACAATAAGAGATTGCATGAGAGGGAAGGAATTTGCATGGAATAGAGCAATCAAATAAAATTTTGAAATTTTGAAGAAGAAGATTATAGAAAGGTTAATTTTAGCATTATCAAATTTTAACAAAGTGTTTGAGGTTGATTTTAATGCTTCATTTGTGAGAATTGGTGTTGTGTTGAGTTAAGAAGGAAAGCTAATAGCATATTTCAGTAAAACATTGAATGAGATAAAAACAAAGTATTCTACTTATAATGTTAAACATTATGCAATTGTACAGGTATTAATAAAATGGAGGCATTATCTAGTGCCTAAGGATTTTATATTATTTATAGATCATGAAGCTTTGTATTATGTGAATACACAAAAAAAAGTTGAATAGCAGGCATGCAAAGTGGGTTTATTTCTTGCAAGGGTATACTTTAATGTTGAAGCATAAATCATAAAAAATGAATCAAATAGCTAATGCATTGAGTAGGAGGGTAGCATTATTAACTACAATGGTGAGTGAAGTAGTTATATTTGAAGCTATGAAATAATTATATGGTACTGATCCATATTTTAGCAAGATCATTGAGAAATGTAAGAATCCATTTATTAGGTGGGATACATCTATTCATGATGAGTATCTTATACAAGAATATTATCTCTTCAAATAAAAATAATTATGCATTTTAGCTGAGTCTCTACGAGATAATATAATAAAAGAATTATATAGTAGTGTGTTGGCTAGACATTTTTGTAAGACGAAGACAATAGCTTTGGTGGAGGAAAAGTATTTTGGCCAAATATGAAGAGAGATGTTAAAAAGTATGTTTCAAGGTGTATAATATGTCAGGGGGTTAAAGAACATGCACAAAATACTAGACTATACATATCATTACCAGTTTCAATCGGACCATAGATAGATTTGAGTATAGATTTTGTGTTGGGATTACTTAACACACAAAGAGGTAACGATTTGACTCTTTTTTGTTGTAGATAGATTTTTTTAAATGATTTATTTCATTGCATGTAAAACAACCAATGATGTTATTAAGGTTAAAGAATTATTTTTTATGGATATTGTGAGATTATATGGTGTTCTAAAAACTATTTCTTCAGATAGAGATACAAAAAATTTAAGTCATTTTTGGAGAACTTTATGGAATAAGATGGGTACTAAGATATAATTCATTAGTTCATATCACCCATAAATAGATAGATAGACAGAAGTTGTGAATAGGAGCTTAGAAAATTAATTGAGATGCATAGTGGGAGAGAAGCCAAAGCAATGGGACTTGGCTTTACCACAAGTTGAGTTTGCATATAACAGTTCAGTGAATAGATCAACAGGAAAATCATGGAAGAAATCATATGGATACTTTAGATTTGATACAATTTCCAATTGCAAATTGAATTAGTGATGATGTAGAAGCATTTACAAAGCATATGCAGTAGTTGTAAGGAGTAAGAAGAAATTTACAAAAAAGTAATGAGAAATATAAATTAGCAGCAGATGTTAGAAGAAGGTCTAAAGTATTTGAAGGAGAGTTGGTAGTCATTTACTTGAGGAAATAAATATTTTTAAAAGGCACATACAACAAGTTGAAGTACAAAAAAATCAGAGCATGTAGAATTGTGAATAAAATCAATGATAATGCATATAAGGTAGGTTTACCACATAATTTTGATATATCTATAGTATTTAATATTTTAGATTTATGTGAATTCTATGAAGAAGATGATGAAGGTGATGAAGATGAAGTGTTAAATTGGGAGCATCAAGTTCCAAAGAAGAAGAAAGAAAAAAAAGTGTAAGTTTTGGATATAAAGACAGTGAGCACAAGGCAAGGGAATTATAACATGTATTTGGTCCAGTGGGAAGGATTGTAGCAAGAAGTTAACACTTAGATTACAAAATGGAGATGAAGAAGATTGACAATAAAAAATGGAAACATTACAATCAATGTAACTTATAGGAGCTGAGTTGTTTTCAACCAGAGGAGAATGATGTAGAAAAAATAGGGCAACCTTCTAGAGGCCATAACATTTGACTCTTAGCTCATTTTGAGCTCTTTCACATGCGAAAACAACCATCTCATAAAGTTTTATCCTATGTTAAGCCACTCTATCCACTTAGATCTAATTTTGAGATTTTTTGAAGGCCAAACGTGATCACTGAGGGTCTAAAATTAGCTTTTAATGATTTTTTTATATTTATAAATTGTTTATTTTTAGAACCAGAAGTCAAATTCAATTGAATTTTTTATCATAGTCTAATTTTACTATTTAGGTTATTTCATAAAAAAATTAAAGTCGTGCGCGCTTGCATTCAAAACTTATTATAAATAGTGGCTACTAAAAATAGACATTTTTTTTAGATTTTAGTTTTTTTCAAATTTTGTATGTAGACTTTAATTTCTATATTTAGGTTTCTTTAAGTATGGTTTGGGTTTTTCATTATTTTAATCAATCAATATGAATCAATTCTAAATATTATTTCAAAATCTTGACCTATTGATAATTTTCTTGATCTTATTAATTTTCGGTTTCATTAAAAGAGTTTTATAATCATTATAAATATAAATTATATAAATAATTATTATTAATAATTAATTTAAATTATAATATAAAAGATAATAATAAATAATTCATATTAATAATAGTAAAATAAATAATACACCTTAATTGTATACATTAAAAATATGTACATTAAAATTGTACGCTGACATAAATAAGACATATTATTAATTGATGACAACACTATGGATAATGAGAATGTATTAGTTTGATGATAACACAGTGCATGATAAGAATGCAATTCAAAATTAAGTAGAATATCAATAATGTAGTCTTAATTGATATTTTCTGCCTTCTTTTTATATAAATCAACTTGACAAATTATCTTACTCTTAAATTTATATAATGATTTTTATTAGATTATTATGTGAAAATAAATAGTGATAAATTACCTTTATTTATGTAATTCAAACTTTAAAAATTACCTTATTATTATATGAATTAATTATACTTATCGATACTCACTTATGCATTACAATGGATTACTTTTATTATGCAATCCGATTGATTACATTTATTATGAGATATTGCAATTAAATAGAGAGAATAACATAACCTAAAAAAATCAACATTTTACATATAATATAAAATATAAAATTTTCCCTCAATTAAATCAAATAATGTCATAGATCATTATATAGGATGCTATTTCGTAGAATAACTAGTTGAGAAAAAGAAATTATTGACTGCGAACCATGTAGTTTATTGTGACTTATATCATAACAGATGAAAATTATTACATTAATCACTTCTATAATGAGATATTCAATAGACACATTTCATCGATTCAATTCAGTTGTTGAATTGAAAAATTAACATGAAATAGAATTGTAAAGGATATCACAAAAATATTTAATAAGCTTTAATTGTTATTGATTCAGCACAAAGCTACATGAACAAGCTTTAACGAAATATCAATGATTGAATTCCGTTTGATTGAAAGGTAAATCAAATGTTACAATTCAAACTATATAACAACATATTAAGGAAGCATATAAGGTATGCAATTTAACATTTCTATAAATCAGATATAAAGATCGCCAATTATGTCTTCATTTCATGTCAAAGCTCTAGAAAGACTTTGAAATTAATAATATATTGACGAAATAATAATAATATACATTTGTAAGTAATAGCAACTGTAATAAGTATAATTTGAGCTAGTGATCACCCCCGTTTCTATCAACTTTCACATGTGCCACACTATCCACCAACATTGTTGGGACCATCAAACACCTTGTAGCTAGGAACATTGTTACGACAATCACCTCCTATTTTTATATAGCTATATTCACTCACATCTCAAGGGTTGTCCACCAATATCTCAGTGTTAGAATATTGATTTAATTTCTCTACCGATTGCTTTTATTAAAACAAACTTCTAGATTGATGCATAAAATACGTCTGTTGTTAGACTGCTTTAAAGAATTGTTTTAAAGCATTAGATTAGATTATTAATAAGGTTGTTTTAAGGCTTTTCCAAGCTTTTGTAATCTGCTTTATTTCCTCTCTTTATTGAGGCTGTTTTAATAGAATTTATCAAGTTTTTTAAAAGCTGAAGCTTTCTAATTTTCTTAGTTTTTCCAGAGTTTGTTTTTATTGTCAGTTGGTATTGGAGCCAGCGCGTGGGAGAAGAGTGAAACTGCCATCAGAAAGGAAGTGCCAGCTGAATCAGAATTGCAAGGAATGATGCAGCCAGTCAGACAAGACAAATAATTGCTGAGTAGATCATTGCTTTTTAAAGATGAAATCAGTCAACGAATGCAGCCAGCAAGGCGTGGGAGAAGGCGAAGTCTTTCATTGGAAAACAAAGTGCTGTAAACAAATACAGTCAACAACAAAGCGTTGCAAACAAAAGCTAGCCAGTGAGTGGAAAAAGGCAATAGAAACTACCAAAACAAATTAAAAAGAAGGAAACCGACGCTACCAAAGGAAGGATCCTCAGCCAAGGAAAAATCGAGCAGATCTATTTTTCGCCAATTGTCAAAGAACGAAAGATCAGATCAAAGCAATGGCAACGAACAATATCGTCACTCAACGTCAAATTATAATTTTTACAGGTAAAAATTACGATTTGTGGTCCATCAAAATGAAAAGTTTCTTTTGTTAACAGGATGTATGGAGTCTAGTGGAGAATAGATTCGTAGAGTTTGAAGATCAAGCAAGTGGAGAATAGATTCGTAGAGTTTGAAGATCAAGCAACCTATCAGATTTTGACACAAGAAGAAAAAGACCAACATGAAGAAAACAATAAGGAGGATGAAAAAGTCATGTGTTTTATTCAATAAGCAATGAATGAGTCTATTTTCCCTAAGGTTGCAGCAGTAACTAGGTCTAAGAGGGCATAAGATATTCTGGAAATAGTTTATCAAGAAACTACCAAGGTAAAACTGGTTAAATTACAATCTCTCTGGAGAAATTTTCAGAATGTGCATATGAAGGTATCAGAGTTCATAGACCAGTTTTGAGTCAATTTATGAATGTTATTAATCAAATCAGATCACATGGAAAAAAATCCTTGATCAGAAGGGTATAGAGAAGATTCTCATGAGCCTACCTAGTAAGTTTGATTCTAATGTTGTTTCTATTGAAGAATCTAAATATCTTACACAACTATATGTAGATAAGTTGATGGGGTCTCTATTATCTCATGAATCCAAAATCAATAGGAACAATAATTCTTCTTTGGAAAATGATTTTAAATCATAGGTGTCATTTATCAGAGGTAGAGGAAGAGGAAGATCAAGCTTTAGAGGTAGAGGCAGAAATAATAATCAAAGATATAGAAAGAATAGTCTAGATCAAGGTGAAAAAAAAATCAAAGCATTAATACCTACAACTCTAGAGGGCACAACCAATTTACATAATAATCCATAGGTATGATAAATCTGATGTTTAGTCTTATTACTATAAGAAGTTTGTTCATTGTGTATAAGCATGTAGAAAGAAGCAAAAAGATGTAAATAAACAAAATGCAAAATTTTCAAATGTATCTGAAAGTAATTATGGGTCTTTATTCATTAGATGTTATGTTACTTAAGAGAGATCCAATGATATTTGATTTTTATATAATGGATGTAGTAATCATGTATGATAGGAAACAAAGATTTGTTTGAAAGGTTAGATAGTTACATGAAGTTAGAAGTCAAGCTAGGCAATGATAATTAACATTCTTACAAAACATTGTGAAATAAAATATATTCCAAATATTTATTTTATGTCAGGTTTGAATCATAATCTCATGAGTGTTGGTTAGCTTGTGCAAAAAAAATACAAAGTATCATTTAAAGATAATGTGTGCAATATACTAGATAGATTCCAAGTGACAAGTTGATTGAAAATTTTGAAATTATCATTAACCAAGTGTTCTCACTTCAAATTAAAAGTGAAAATACAATCTAAGAAGATCTTGAGACAAACTACAAGAAGTGTTAGGCAGCTCATGCAAAAAAATTACAGTGTGTCATTTAAAGATAATGTGTGTGTTATACTAGACAAATTCCAAGTGAGAGGTTGATTGCAAAGGTCTAAATGATGAGGAACTAAATGTTCTCACTTAAAATCAAAAGTGAAAATCCAAGCCAAGAAGATCCTGAGACAAATTAAAAGGCAAATTAATTAGATCATCCATGGTTAGGCACCTAAGGTATGGACATCTTCATTTTGAAGATTTGATTTTATTAAAGAAGAAGCAAATGGTGAGAGGATTAACACAAATTAAGTAGTCAATGAATTCATGTGAGACTTATTTTTTTGTAAAATAATACAGGGAAATTTTTCCAACAAGAGTGACTTACAAAGAAAAATCCCTATTAGAGTTTCTTCACACTGATATAGATGGATCTATGTAGACTCTGGCATTAAGAGAATGTTTATATTTTCTAACATTCATTGATAATGTTAGTATTAAAACTTGGATATAATTTCTCAAGTTTAAATCTAAAACCTTTAGAATATTCAAGAATTAAAAAGTAATTTTTAAAAAATAGAGTGGATTATACATCAAGGTACTCAGGTTAGATAGAGGTGGTGAATATAATTGAAATGAGTTTCTACATTTTTACAGGCATCATAGAATTAAGAAGTAATTTACTACAAGATACATAATACATACCATGATAAAATGATGTTACAAAGAGAAAAAATAGAACAATCATGGATATGGCTAGGAGCATGAATAAAATGAAACACTTATCTAATGAATATTGGATAGAAATAGTAACATGTGTAGTATATATTTTAAACATACGTGCTACAAAAAATATCAAGGATAAAATTACACATAAAACATGGAGTGGTAGGAATCACATCGTATCTCAATTAAGAGTTTTTAGATGTGTAGCATATGCACATGTGCCAAAATAAATAATAATAAAATTGGATAATAGAGGTGAAAATGTTTTTCTATTGGTTATAGTGAGCAGTCAAAATCATACAAGTTGTACAATTCTATTACCAAGAAGGTAATCATCAATAAATATGTTTAATTCAAGAAAAAAGAAGCTTGGAATATAGGTATTGACAAATTAATTACAGTTATTATACCTCAAAAAGAATCAATAGAACAACGTGAACAAGGTGCGCAAGTTGATCAGCCAAGTTCACAAGCAGTAGGGACTCCAACAACAAATATACAAGGAGATAATTGGGGAGAGATAAAAGCACCAAAGAATTTTGTACAAAGTGAATCATCAATTCATGTAAGTCATCCTACTCCAAATTCACAAGGAAGTAATGAATTATATCCTACACTTACCTCATTAATATCAAAGTATAGAGATAAATAAATAAGAAGATTGAAAAAGATTTATGATCATAGAGAAAAGAATTTAGATTTATATTCAAATTTATATTTATTCTCTCGTGATCCTACATATTTTTAGGAAGAAACTAAGGAAAATTATTGAACCAAGGCTATGGATGAAGAGATGGATTCTAATAAAAGAAAAGAAACATATAAATTAGTAGATCCACCTAAAGGTAAAGACATCATATGAGTCAAATGGGTCTATAAGACCAAATTGAATGTAGAAGGAGAAGTTGATAAGTACAAAGCAAGGTTAGTAGCAAAAGGCTTTTCAAAATAACATGGAATTGGTTATATCGAGATATTTTTTTACTAGTTACAAGGCTTCATACAATAATAATAGTTTAACCATAACAGTACAAAGCAATTAAAAATTTTACCAACTAGATGTTAAATCAACATAAATCTGAATGGTATTTTAGAGGAAGAAGTGTATGTGGAACAACCATCAGGTCATGAAGTGCATGGACATGAAAACAAGGTATACATATTGAAGAAATCTTTTTATGAACTTTGAAACAATCACCAAGAGCATGGTATAGTCAAATTAACTCATACTTAATAAGCAATCGATTAAACAGAAGCAATAGTGAGCCTATCTTGTATACAAAGATCAATAAAAAAACATTATATTTTGATTGTATGTTTATATGTTGATGACTTACTATTTACTATAAATATTTTCGTAGACATGTTTAAGTTAGATATGAAAAAATGATTTGAAATGATAGATTTAGGATTGATGATAGATTTTCTGGGCATTGAAACTATTCAATCAGATATTAGATTATTTTGTTAATCTAAGTATGCCAAGGATATGTTGATGAGATTCAAGATTATGAATTCTAATTCAACACTAACTCAAGATAAAAAAATGCAAAAAAATCAAAAAAGAAGATAAGGGATCTAATGTTGACCCACATATGTTCAAAAGACTCATTGTCCAAATTTAATATACCTCACAATTATAAGACCAAATATTTTTTATGGAGTTAGTTTAATTTAAATATTTATGGAGTTTCCAAAATACTCACATTAGCAAGTTGGGAAGAGAATATTGAGATATGTATCAGGAACAAAAAGACATGAAATATTATATTCCACAACTAAGGATTTTGATTTTATTTTTTATATTGGTAGTGATTTTATAGGTAGTATGGATGATAGGAAGAGTACTTCTAGATATGTTTTACATGTTGAAACATGTTTAATTTCATAGACATTAAAGAAGTAACCTATAGTAACAATTTCATCTTAGACATAATTGGTACAACTTGGCTCATAACGATGATGGCCTGATGTAAAAGAGGCTCTATAGATCCTGATAGATAACCATCTTGTAAAACTTAGCTCGTAGTGATAACTTCTACAACTTTGCTCCTACAAAGGCAAAATCAAAAAATTCTTGGTCCCATTAGGAGGAAACCCCTCCTTTGATTAAACTCCAACAAGTTTAATTTTTGGTGTCTTAGCATTATTCTAGTCTCTTATTTATCCTATATTATCCCTCAGTAGTCCGTAATCCCAATTAATGTCGGATTATTATACCAACTTATTCATATTCATCTACTAGCTACTTTATACACTCACCAATTATGAATGAAAAATAGTAAAGCATCAACATTTTATTCCATTAATATCACATCAGTCCAACCATTTATGTTTTCTTGGGGCTGATGGTGTTAACACATTCTGCATCTCATAATCTTCCATTAATTTGATATGCCAAAATATCAATAACAGTCAAAATAATCAAAAGACCTAAAATTTTGAAAATGCTTACAATATCCCTAAGAGATATAAAGCTAAAAAACTCCTAAACATTTAAAATAGGCTTAAAATCTCTTAAAGATATGTAAGACTTCAATATTAAAAAAAACATTTGTCTTGTCCTAAACCAAGTCAAAAATTCTCAATCTGCCCACTTTTGGGTAACTTCATAATTAAGCCAATTATTTTATAAACCATGGGGATTTGTCTTACCCAAATCCTCTCTATAGGGGTAAATTCATTATTGGCTCCAAATTCCTTTATCCACCCTAGGGGTGTGTCCTTTCCTTTGCATGTATCCTTGATTTGGGGCACCATCTAATTCCCAATTTTAATCCAAGTATCCCTAGGGGTGTATTCTTCTTCTTGTAGAGATTTACTTAAGAGAACCATCCAATTTGCAATTTTAGGAAACGTATATTTGTGTAGGGGGAGTGTCCTTCCCATTTCATATCCTTTCTTGGTGACACCATCTATTTATTATTCCATTGAGTCTTCACACGTAGGTATTAACTTGGTTAGTGACAAGATTCTTTATGTTGCTTTTGTTTTTAAATTTTGTGTGTTTATTTACTTAGTTTCTTGTTTGCCTAATTATTTGATTGTATTATTGTTCATTTACTTAGTACATATGTGTTTATAGGTTTATTTGTTTCACTTTTACTTGAGTCCATCCATATTCATACGTAACATTGTCATCATGGTTTTTATCATAGGTGTGTTATTTTCAATTGTTTATTTGATAGAGAGTCGGTCCTTATGCTTATGAAAACCAATGTTATCATCATTTATTTATAACTATGATTCATAATGTCAATTTATACAACAAAAATTAGGCCAAATATATTTCAAGTAATGGTGCAAGCAATATTTCTCCTTGTTAACAACAAGTGTACCCAAAAATAACCAAATCGTCATGCTTATACTATACAATAATGAGGACGTGCATCTCCATATTAGCAGGAACCCCCAAATTATATTTTTCTTTAGTTCCATCTTCTTTAAAACTTCATGTCACGATTTCTTTGTTTGAGCTCCCTTCACCAATTTTCCTTGTTGAGGCAAATTATTTATACCAATCAATGATCAAACAACCCTACTAGGGAAACTCATTATACTAATGATTAAAAACACTTTTAGGGTAAATAATTATTTAGACTATTCTTACCACTAGACCATGTTGTTTCCTCTTTCTTAGGGTCCATTTGACAACACCATTTACCACTCGCTCCCATTAGAGGGCATCTAAGGTTCATCAACCACCCTCTAGGGCATCAACATGTGCCTCTTAACTCATAACAACATATGGTTTTCAACATATCATTATTCAATATTTAAATTTGTATTCTTAATAACTTTTTAATTATTTGAAAAGTCATTATTATGTATGTATCTCACAATACCTTCTCAAATAAGAGAAAATATGCACAATCCTTTTTTACCACTTCCATATCTAAATGGACATCATATTAATTTCTAGTAAATAGCATAAATTAAGCATAGAAATCACTATGCCTCCTAAATTATTTTGTATATTGAGTGAAATCTCCCTAAAATAGGTTATTGTATCCCCAATTAGGGAAATACATTATACACAGCTATCATCTTCACTTAATTCATCTTGAGTAAAATTATGACTATACAAGAGACATTTTATGATTTATTATGTCGAATGATTCTTATCCTATCAATTTCACAATCACATTACATTAGTTAATTAAGAAAAATTAATTAGCTAATATTCTTATATAATTAAAGTTACATGGAATGCACTTATTACAAATCTAGGAAAATCAATATTCCTATTTATCCTCATCATCCAAACAACTTGCCAATTTAATATTTAAATAAAATGGCAAGGGACACCTTTCTTACAAAGCCTATCCATTTTTATAAATCCTATCATCTTATTGCATGCCTCGTGTTCCTCATCATGAAGATGTAGGAGACATTTTTGGCCCTTGATCCTCACCTTAAGATGGATGGTCACATTTGATCCTCAAAAATTCTTGAAACCTATAAATATAAAGATATTCATACTCTTTCATCATGATTCTTAAGCCAAACTTACCATGCATAAATAATTATAAAGAGATTCACATTCAACATATGTCATGCTCACATGCTTAGCTGACAACAACAAATGAGGCAAAAGTACCATTGACAAAGAATCTTTGAGCACAAAGTTAAACATAACCCTTCTTGGCCAACTTGCAAATCTAACTCACAAGGAAGATGAAGAGTTCTATTTTTGTCTTTTACTTGTTGTTTTTTTGCATGTTCTCTTGATCCTTGAATATCTAGGCTTGAGATGTTAGCTCTATATGTGTTTTTATTTTATTTCTCATATTAACACTTAACTAACCTTTCTTAGATTCTTTGATTATAGGATCCCTTTGACACACCTAAAAATAAAATAGATTGTGTGATCCATTTTTTATATGTCAATATTATTGGGTAAATGTCAAGGGTATCCTCACCCACCAATTTGACTATAATTTATACATGTGCATGTACACCTTAATGACCTCATTATTAAATATGCATGACCATAATATCACACCTAAGAAATTTAAATACATGTGTAGTAATAATACACAATAATAAATATGAGGAAGATAATATTCTAAACTAACACCCCCTTCAGCATAGCTTAGGTGGGTAAAAAAAAGGGTCTCAACAACATGGCCTAATGAGGTACCTAAGTACAATGCAACTCTCACAAAGCGGAGGAAAAGGAGAAAACTTGTAAGAAAAAACTCTCCCCCTGAAAAAAAAAAAAAAGAGAGAGAAAAAAGAAGAAGAGGACTAGAAGGGCCTCTTGAAGTTGATTTTGATGCATCTCGTACCTAATAATAGTGTCCATGTTAAAATATTTACTCTTAGTGTAGGTTTTGGTGAAGATATCATCTATCTGCTCGATATTCTGGCAAAATTTGAGATCAATGAATTGTCCATGAATGAGCTCCCAAATGAAGTGCATATGAATCTCAATGTGCTTGGTCTACTGATGTTGGACCAGATTCCTGTAGATCTAGATGGTGCTTTGGTTGTCACAAAATATGACTATGGGTCACTTAAATTGTACACCAAACTTAGTAATAAGCACTTGAATCCAAATAGTTTAAATAGAAGCATTTACAGACTTATATATTCAACCTTATTAGATGATAAAGTAATAGCATTTTACTTCTTTCTACGCCAACTAATTGGTCTTGAACCAAGTGAAAAACTATATTCTGAAGTGGACTTTTGATGTTGAATATCAACATTTGTGTCTTAATCTATGTATATAATCAATTCAATATCAATGCCTACTCTTTAGTGAATCCTAAAACTATGAGTATCTTGAATGTAGTGGATAATCAATTTGGCTTCTTTTTAGTGTAGGTCATGTGATGTCTACATAAACCTAGAGACTATGCCCATTGCATATGAAATATCAAGTCTAGTGTGAGTTAGATATATGAGGTTGTCAATAATTTATTGATACAAGATAGGGTCAACCAATGAAGAAGTACACTCAACCTCAAGTTTAAATCAAAAAAGAAAGGGATTCAAGGCTAGCTTAGAGACATCCATGTGGAACCATGTGAGTAAATCAAGAGCATACTTGGGTTTGGTAATGGTAATCCTTGAGTTACACTATGAAATCTCAATACCAATGAAGTAATGCAATAAACCTAAGTCAGTCATGGAGAATCTAACATGCAGATCAATTTTCACTACTACAATGGAGGATGAATAAGTCCCTATGATCAATAGGTCATCCACATATAGAACCTGAATCAATAGTGAATTATCCTACCACAAGATATAGACATTTAGATCAAATTACATCTAGTGAACCTAAATCTGAAAAGGAATGAATCTATCTTGGCATACCAAGATCGAGGGGATTTTTTGAGGTTATAGATAGATTTTATAATTTTACACAATAAGGAATAATCTTCTACAATACCTTGAGGTTGCTCCATATATTTCTCCTCCTCAAGGTCACCATGAAGAAAGGAACTCCTCACATCCATCTAATGAACATCCCAATGTTAAGTTATGAGAATGGAAAAAGTGAGTCAAATAGAATTCATTCTAGCAATTAGATTAAATGTTTTAGTATAGTCTATGCTAAGAACTTGTGAAAATCCTTTCGCTACCAATCATGATTTAAACTTTTCCATTGTACCATATGCTACAAATTTTTGTATGATATATCCACCTACATCAAACAAGTTTCCTTATCTTAAGAAGGAGTACTAGATCCCAAGTGTGGTTCCTAATCAAGTAACTATACTTTTCATGTATAGATGTATACCACTCAATAATTTTATATGCCTCATGAAATAGCTATGGATTAGAAGCACAAGCAATGAAAATATGTGGAACACCCTAAAATTAAGAATGAGTGCACTTGACATCCGATGAATCCCCATCCTAATCACTTTCACTCTATAGATTCTATCTAGCCCAAAGAGAACCTAAAGTTTTAGAATTAAGATGAGATTATTCAACATCAAAAATGTGATTATGAATAGAATGAAGTGAATCCTTATCACTATCCTCATCATCTAAACTAGAAGAAGAATATTCATCATTAGGTATCTCATCTAGATGATTTGAATCATATAAATTGTCATCATATCCTAGTTATTCCAAGGAAGAGGGAGAAGAGTCGAGTATGGATTATGATAGACCCTCCTGAAATTGTACACTCATTTTAATGAATAACTCATATGTGGTCAGATGAATAAGCATATATCCCTTAACACCTTTTTCATACCCAACAACTATGCAAAGCCTACTCTGATTTTTCATGGCTTTACATTTCTTCTTATGAATTTGGGTCATAAATAGAATCCAAAGACCTTAAAGTGCTTAACTTTGGGGTTTTGATTGCTCTAAGATTCAAAATAAGTAATTCTTTTCAATGTTTTATGAGGAACACTATTCTGGATATAGAAAGCACAATTAATGGATTCTTCTCAATATTATGGTGTAAGTTATTTGGAGTCTATCATAGATATTTACATTTCCTTTAAATATATATTACTACATTCTACAACACCATTCTGATAAGGACTATATGAAACTATTCATTGTAGATCAGTCCATTCTAAAGTGTAGAACTATTTAAAATGATGACTAACATACTCACCACCATTTTTAGTGCACAAAAACCTGATGTTTTTCCCTAATTTTTTCTCAAAAATACCCTTTAAATCCTTAAAATTGTCAAAGACCTCAAACTATTGTTGAATAAAATACACCCAAGTATACCTAGAGAAGTCATCTATGAAGGTAAGCATGTATCTAGCCCTATTGAATGAAACATTTAGAAGAAATTTAAATGTGAATTAATTCTAAAATTTGAGTGGATATCCATGAATTTCCTTTTTAATATATCTCTTTAGTATGTTTACTAAGCATTTAAGCTTCGCAAGCACAATCATAAATTCGAACACAAGGCAACCCTATCACCATATATTATCGACTGAGTTGTTCTAAGTAGTGATAGTTTCGATGGCCAAATCACTCATCTCATAATTTATTTTCCCCATCAAAATTATTTTTTAATGCAATATTATCATAATTTTATTATGGTTTGATTTCATTCTCAACAATGGAGTTCTACTTTTATTTACTTTTTCATTCACTGTTCATGTTTTTGATTCTCACCAGTTAGGTCTTGGATAATTTTTTCATGCTATTAGAGATATTTTTGGTAATTAACACCATTGGGTTGTTAATTTATTTAAATCTTAATTATTTTTTGAGTTTTTATTCTAACTGAGATTGTAAAGGAGAATCATGTAGATCTGGGTGTATCATCTGTAGTCCTTTCTTCTTTAATTCATTAAATTCATTAGTATTTACATGTATCTTAATTTTATTGGATATATAAGTAACTTTTGTAGATCTGGAAGGAGGATTCAAGATGGTTGGATAACACACGAAATAATTTTTTGTTGATAATAAGGAAAGATCTACAAGTTGTTTTTCTTACAAATCTATTTTTTATTAGGAGGTCAAGTTTAGCAGGAGGTCAAACCTACTCACAAGCAAAACAAACTTTCTCCTCTCCTTCTTGCTTGGCCCAGAGTTTCAAACTCTTATTCTCCTCATCAATGATTTTTAACTAAGTCTGACATCCTTTTTTTATGATATTACACTTTCACTTATGTAATCATTTCACAAATTGATCATTTGTGGATGCATTCTTAGATGAGTTTGACATCCATTTTTATGAGCATGCATTGTCATTTATTCCTTTAATGCATAGATTTCACTCATTTATATGAGATCCACTTTGTTTCTATGTGTATTGTGTGATAGTAAGTACTACACTATACTATTCATTCAATAACCTCAAATAATCATTTTATTTTTGTTTGTATTACATGATGGTGGATACTACACCAAATCATGCACTTTGACAACATCATCTATATACATGGTTTACTGTGTTGATCTATACCTCCAATTCATTGTATCAAAGTGTAGATCTATTATGTAGTACCTTCTTTTCACTATACATATCATCTATCCTTGTTTCATGAGTTGAAGTTGCATGAATTAACTCTACACTTATGCTTATGGTTGTCTTTGGACCTATATAGTATCTTAAGATTTGATGGGTTTTATTATGTAAAAATTATGTGCCAATTATATATGCACTAAAGTTTTGAATGTATACACACTAAAATATAAAGTGCTAATTTTATACATACTAAACTACTAATTATATACGTATTAAAGTGTTGATTTTATATGCACTAAAACATAAAGTGCCATACTACACTTCATCATAGATCATAATTTGGTTTTGCTTCACACTCCAATCAATTATCATGACTGAAAATCTAATGTGAAATTTTTTCTAATAAGCAAAGGTTTACACTGGATAACCATGATTATCTAAACTAAACTAGAATTTGGTGCAGATAAAATTAAGTGGTATAATAGGTGTGATGAATCATATGGTATTTTGTGTTTGTCTATTTATTCTAGCTTACTTCTTTGCATTGAATTTGATAAATCAACATATGATATTTGGAACATTTTGTAACAAATCTTTGGGAAACAAGATGTAATGAGGGGTCATGAGATAGATAGTGAACTCAATATTTTGAGTCTAGGTAAATTTTACACTATACAAGACTTTTTCAGTAGACTTAAATCACTTAAGTTGCAATTGAAATTATGTGGCATAGAGAAAAAGGACGAATAATTTATCCTCTCTAATTTTTCTAAGTTAGGTCCTAACTACTCATTTTTTGTCTATAGCTTATATGCTATAAAATATGCCCTAAAAACTACATGGATTATGCAATCCTTAGATGATTTTTCAAAAAAAATGACTAGGGATCAAGATAAGCTCATCCAAATGGATATATTTTAGTCCTCTAAATCACATGATTATTTGAGTCATGATAAACCAAAGAGTTCAATTACTAAGGAAAAAAATAAAACAAGAAGGAACAAGAGCAATAAAAGGGTCAAAAATCATATGCTAAGCCAAAAATATCATATGAGTCCTCCTGTTCAAGTAGTAAATCCAAGAAAGAGAGGATCACATGCACTTATTTAAAGATAACTAGGCATGATTAAACAAAATGTATGAATAAATAGGTTGATAAACTAACAAAGATGCTTGAGAAAAATAACATCAATGTCCCTGATTCAATCAAATTGAGTTCATCAACACAAGAATATTTTAAGGTAAAATATAGTAGTAAGGCCAAGGCCCTTATTGCAATTGAATATCATCCATCCACATAAATTATTGATTCTGGTGCTTCACATTACATGTATTCTTCATGAGACTTATTCTCATCCTTAGATCTATGTTCTATGTCATTTATTTCATAGGTGATGACACTTTTATTAAATTTTGTGGGAAAGGGTTTGTTTAAAATGATGATGGAACACTCAAATATTCTTATGTTTTCCTTCACAATAAACTAATCTCCTATCTATTTACCAAATCACCCACATTGGATTAGGAAAGAGAGTTGAGTTTACTCTAGAGTCTGTTGTCATCAAATAGTTTCAAAATAATACTATAGTGTCCATTGGGAAATAATATGACCAATATAGGTTGTAAACATTCTCAAACTTTTATCTTGATTACCCTTTTAATGCATTACTACTCATTCTGATAGAGTGAGTTAAATATGGCATGAATGATTTAGCCATCTAAACTATTGCTACTTTGAACAACTCAGTCGATAAGAAATGGTGATAGGTTTGAATCATGTTCATTTTGTTATGGTGTTTATGGAAGGTCAAATACTTGCTAAATATATTGAATTAATGAATCCATCTTGGCATACCAATCCTTGGGGGCTTATTTGAGGCCACAAATAGATTTTTGAAGTTTACATACTAAAGAAGAATCTTTCAAAAAACCATGTGGATACTCCACATATATCTCTTCCTCAAGGTCATCATGAAGAAAGGAACTCTTTACATCCATATGATGAACAACCCAATGATAAGTTGTATAAATGGAAAGATTGAGTCAAATATAATTAATTTTAATGACTTGATCAAATGTTTCAATATAGTCTATGCCAAGAACTTGTTAAAATAATTTTGCTACCAATCATGTTTTAAACTTATCCACCAGCCCATCTACTAAATGTTTTTTTCAATAGATACACCTACATCAAATAAGTTTCCTTCCCTTAGGAAGGGGTACTAGATCCCAAGTGTAGCTCCTAATTAAGGAACTATTCTCTTATCCCAATCAAGAATGTCAGATGCCTCATGAAATGACTGTGGATCAGAAGAATAATTAATGAAAACATCTGAAACACCCTAAAATTGTGAATGAGGTTACCTAACATCTGATGTATCCCCATCCCAATCACATTCACTTTGTAGATTCTATCTATCCCAAATAGGACCAAAAGTCAAAGAATCAAAAGGATATTATTCAAATTCATGAATGTGATTATGAATTAAATGAGGTGAATCCCTATCACTATCCCCATCATCTAAACTAGAATAAGAATCATCATCATTAGGTATTTGATCTGGATGATTTGAATCATCTGAACTACCATCATATCCCAATGAGTCCAAAGGAGGAGGAATAAGTGTCTAGTGTGGAGTCTGATGGATCCTCCTAAAAGTGTACACTCATCTCAATGAACAAATCATGCATGGTAGGATGAAGTAGCTTATATCCATTAACACCTTCTGCATACCCAATAAATATGCAAGGCCTACTCCATAGTTATATGGCCTTACATTTCTTATTATGAATGCATGGTATAGCTAGAGATCCAAAGACCTTAAAATGATTAATTTGGGATTTTAATTTTTCCAATGTTCAAAAGAAGTGATTCCTTTCAATGCATTACGAGGAACACAACTCAAGATATAACAAGCACAGTTAATGGCTTCTACTCAATATTGTGGTACAAGTGATTTGTAGTTTATCATATGTTTGCATTTATTTTTAAAGATCTATTATTACGTACTACAACATAATTCTATTGAGGACTGTATGGAAATGTTCATTGTAGATCAATCACTTCTGAAGTGCATAACTACTCAAAGCAATGAATAACATACTTTCCACCATTATCAGTGTGAAAAATCCTTATGGATTTCCATGACTATTTCTCAATAAGATCCTTAAAATCCTTAAAATTTTCAAAGACCTCAAACTTTTTTGAAATACAATACACCCAAGTATACCTAGATAAGTCATGTATGAAGGTAAGCATGTATATAGCCCTATTGAATGAAGGCTTTGGAAATAGACCAAGCCTATCACTACGAATTTGCTCCAAATTTTGAGTGGCTCTGTATGATTTTCCTTTGTCATATTTCTCTTTAGGATGTTTACCAAGCATTCAAACTCCATAAACATGTCATAAAAATAAACATGATGCAATCCTATTACCATATCTTATCGACTAAGTTCTTCTAAGTACTGATATTTTAGATGGCCAAATCGTTCATGTCATAGTTTACTCACCCCATCAGAATAAGTGAGTAATGTAATATAAGGGTAATCAAGAGCAAATTTTGAGAAGGTATACAAACTTGACTAGTGATTTTCTTTCCCAATGGCCATTTTAGTATTATTATGCATCTCTCTAATGACCATAGAATCTCAAGTAAACTCAATGATCTTGTTTGATCTAATGTAAATATATAAGAGATTAGTTGATAGTGAGGGAACACATAAGACATATTTGAATGTTTTATCATCAACTTCAACAAACCCTATCCCACAAACTCCAATAGAAGTGTCATCACCTACTATAATAGATGGCATAGAACATGGCCCTAAGGATGAGAATAAGTCTCATGAAGAAACCATTTGATGTGAGGCATGAGAGTCAATCACCTATGTGTATGGTTGAGATGCAACTGCAATAAGGTTATTTCCCTTACCTTTTCCCTTACTACTATCTTTAGCCTTAGAAGAATCATATTCTGATGAGATTGATTTGATTAAATTAGGGACATTGATGTTTTTCTCAGTCATCTTTTTTAGTTGATCAATCTGTTTCTTCATAAAAAAAATCATCATGCCCAATTCTCTTAAATTAGGAACATGTGATAGTCAATTTATTAGGTTTCTCACATTGTGTCATGATATATGTCTCTCCTCATCATGACCTTTCCATGCCTCATTGACACACATTAACAAGTCTTGAAAAGGTCATGATGGGGGGTGGCACATAACATGACCCATCGTAATTAGGTAAGGCACAATTAGAGGCACAAGTCCCCCCAAAAATAACAAAATTATGAAAAAGCCAACAAGAGTAAGAAACAAACCAATAATGGGGAATGCTAGTAGGCTTAGGTGACTAAAGAGAAAATAACATCTAGACAAAAGTGCCCTATAAGACCAAGTAAATGTGGGGCTCCCCAAGGGAACAAAAAAGACTCAGTCACAAAAACTGAAGATACACCATTGAGGAAAAAAACCTAAAATTGAGGAAGTATCACCAACAATCAGTGATAATAAGCATAAAAACCAATTATAATAAGATCCACATATTTTTTAAACTCGAGATGTGTTGTGAATATTCTTAAATCTTGATTTTTTTTAAATGTTGCATGGGGAAGATTCAAAATTTCCCATCGTGCTTCTTAGAACCCCTAATAAGCATTACAATCATCCAAGTTGAGGTTACTATTCTAGACACCATAGACCTCCATGCATGAATTATTGAGATGCCCAAATTTCCTAAAATTTGAGTAAATTTATTTATCTATATCAAATATATTTTCCTAGTTTTAGGGTCTCATAATGTACCTAAATCAAATAGACTTAGAAAGACTCTAGTCCATAGCAACTAGTATGCAAACCCTGTTTGAGATCAATATTTTGAAATAGTGGGTACCATGATCAATGGTAACAAGCATACTAAAAATTTTCACAATACTTTTAAGGATCCATTATGTCCAAAATGTAGGAGGGAGGCTAGGGAGTTTGATTCATAAGGGAACCTGATCCAACTTGAAATCTAAGACCAATTTAAATCTCAGGGTTGAAGCATGCTGATTGCCTTTCCCATCAACCATGATCCTTTGTTAATTATTCTCATGATATCTTCTTTGTAAGCAAAAGAAAATAATAAATAGTCATTAGCAAGAGCAATAATTTTAACTCATTTAATTTTAGTCCACTTCCTCCTAGTCCAATTCCTAATTACTTCAATACCGTGACATTCTCCAATGAACTTCCCAACCAAAGAGTTGTTATATTTTTGTTTATATTCTTCAAAAATCTTATCACAGATATAAAAAATTGGATTCCTACTTTTGAGAATACTAGATGAGTATATTTACTCAACTCTCATAGGTTATTTAAAGTACTTAGAGTGTCCCTTTGAATTTTCCTTTCATTTAGTAGTGTTTGATTCTTCAATAAACTAAATTTGGCTTTTTGAACTAACAGCTAAGAAATTCATAGAATATTTGAATTTCCACTTACATGGGTGGGTTAATAAATTCTCTTCCTACCAAATTTTTTAGAGGTAACTTTTCACCAATCATTAAAAATTGAGATAGATACAAAAGAGATACATTTAATGCACCAATGGCTATAACGAAGAATATGCATAGGAATTAGAAGTGGGTGCATGTTACTTCCCAACCTGAGTCACCAAACAGTCACCAATAAAACAACCTTACAAAGAATCCCATCAAAGGTTATAGTTAAATTAACAAATATAAAATTTTTCATTTCATATATCTAGTGTATTTTAATGCCACTAAAATTCATATGTAGATGTTATAATTAAAAAATATATCTTAAAGTATAAATACTACAGAACAAAAATCTTTTTATTTGAGATAGTAACCACTATGTTAATATATTTTCACATTCAATTTTCATGCAATACATTGTATTGTTTACACTTAATAAAAATTCAAAATAATTATTTTTTTATTCTTTTTGTTTCATAGGAAACTATCCATACCCCCAAAATAAAATCATTTCTACTTTTCACTTGCATATCAACTTTACATTTTGAAAAAATGAACAACCATGGGAAAGCTATTAATATCAATGATGCATCAGGATTAATATGTGAATGAAAATACACAAAAATAGTGTCTCACATTAAAATTAGAAATTTAAATCCTTACAAAATCCCATGGACTAGAGAGGGAAAAGTTACTAAAAAGTGAATTATACATACTTAAATGCTAGAGTGGCTCAGGATAGTTTTTCAGCTTTGACGTCATCAGAAATGAATAATATCACATCATTGTGAATTCTTTTGACCAAGAATAAAATTTGTTCTTCAATCAAATACAAACTATAAAAATATACTTAATTTCAGATGGAAAATTAAAATATGAAAAATCAATAAACCCCTCTAAGAATCCATAGAAATCTTCAATCAAATACAAACTATAGAAATATACTTAATTTCAGATGAAAACTTAAAATATGAAAAATCAATAAACCCCTCCAAGAATCCATAGAAATCATACTCATCATGACAACCTATGTTAAACATTATCTTGAATAAGATCATAATATACCATTATATCAATTCCACTTTATAACAATTAAAGAGATTAAATATTCAACTACCAATATAATAGTTGACACTATTGGCATTATTCTATCTATTACTATTATCACCACATTCAAAATTCTATATGAAACTTATGAAATGAAATTAATGTTGATACTATAAGACAACAACTATAATATTAAATCAACAATTTGGGAATTTTTTTGTGCATCAAAAACACTGTTAAGTCTAATTATTTCCATCAAAAAAGGAAAGATTCAAGCATATAATTCAAAACCAATAGGGACCACTTCAAATATAGAATTATTCATCAATATAAATATATTTTCAGGACATAAAATGATCAAATGGTATGAAGAATATGGTATGAATGTGACAACATCATCACTGAGTACAAGTATTATTAAATAAAAATTATTACGTAAATCCATAGTTCAAGGGTTATTATTAAGTCAATTTCAGTTACATTAGATGCAAGAGACAACCACATTAAAATGAAAAATTTTTGTTATCATACTTGCATTTATTTAATTAATAATATAAATGTAAAGCATTTGATTCAAAATGTTGATGCACCTTGGCATTGTCAAAAATGTAACATTGATGTAGAATAATGTGAATATAAATACACATTTAATTTCATATTAGAATACACAATAGTTACAATATATAACAAAATATTTGAATATGTGGTTTCTTTAATTATGGATATCTTAGCACATTAACTTCAAAATATATCATCATCACATGATGAGGTTTCAGAAATTGTCAAAAGAGTGTTCTTTTGCAAGTATCAATTTACACTAGCAACAAAATTAGAGGTGTACAATAACAAATAATATATCCAATGTACCTTATTGAATGCAATTAAAGATTAAACTCCACCTAAATATGTATCTTTACTCAATGCATTCGATGTAATATAGTACATATATATACTCATAAATTCCAAATAGTTGCAACTTCATGTGATTATATACATGCATTTTATAGATAACACAATCACTTTTTTTATATTATATTTTTATTTAAAAAATAAAAATTATGTTTTCAATTTTCCCTATAGTTTACATTCACACCTACAATGATATTCACCTCTACTCATTACATTTTCATGTTGATATCCATAGAAAAAAACCTTATTTTCATCTACTACTTACACACACTTTACACTTTTTCTATTATTAGTTTTAAAATAATTGCATCTTTACACAATACACTAATTCCATATGCAAAACATTGGATTCTATATAATACTTGAAATAATTTATCATCTATTTTTTCCTTCATGATCAACGGCCATCCCTAAAAAATAAATAACAAAATAGAAGATCTCACTTGAATTATACAGCATGCGAGGATCAAATAAATGAATGCAATTGACATAAGTACCATACACAAAAACAAATATCAATGCCCCATTTATGATCCTACTATTGATAAACTCAATAGACAAGTCTATAAAAGGATATATCAACCCCCAACTTTATTATATTGCTATTCAGAAACCCCACAAAAACATCCATGAAATGATATATTGTATTTTCTCAAAAAATGTATGCTTAGTTTGTAAGGAATTATATCTATGAATTCAAACATATATTCCCATGATGAACATACTTTTTATAGGTGCATTATAGAGAGAAACAATAATTGTTTCTTTTCTTTTAATAACATGGAACCAAGTATAAACTCTAAAATGAGATCTACTCTCATTCAAGTTGAATAAATAATCATTATAGGAGTTAATATAATATTTAAATAAACCCATGTACATGGTGGGAAATAAAAACATATTGGCCACACTATTATCTTTCCCTAGGGTATAACTTCTATTTTTATGTACCAATCATGCTAGGTTGAATATCTAGACATCCTAGTGTTAATAATTATTGGCTTACAATAAAAATCATAAGAATGTTTTGTAAGTAAATCACATGTCATGCATGTCATATAATATAAAATTGAAAATGACCCCTATTCATAGATGTACATCTTGACCTTCACACTCTTGATGCACTACTATCTTCACCTACTAATATTGCCTTTACCCTTTATCATATCACTATGGAAATTGTAGACATGCAAATCAAAAATCTAGAGTTATATGGATACATGAATGAAACTAGAAATATACAAGATAGAAAAATAATTTTTTTTGTAGCATCTCTTCAAAATGCATGAAGAGAGGTTTAAAAAATAATAAGTTATGTAAAAAATTCCAATAGTATATTACCATATGTAATAAATTAGACAAATATTAGTAACTCACCCATCGATAAATATAACACAAATGGTTTTTTTATATATAATTTCATTCTCTATTTCTAATAGGAATTTACATGTACCAAAATTCCCATATTATAATATTTTATCTCCACAAGTGTGTTATGCACTTACTTAATTACAAACACTTTGAAACCCATCCACACTTTCAATACTTGTTTTTAAACCTAATGATGTGTCATTGAAGCCAAGAAAAATTTACTCTATTATACAAAAAAAACATTGACAACAATTTTCCTGTTATAACTTTTTACCTACACCAATATATAACACACTTTCCTTATGCAACTATTGCAAAACAACTAATTCATTTTGGATCAATGCTTAGAGGTCTATGCTCATTTTGTTCTATGTGTATAAATTAAGTAATGGATATGATCACATAATTGGTATCCCCAACATTTTTCTTCATATTGAGTGCAATAGACACTAAGTGGCTAGATATACATAAAATCACATCAGCATCCTGTACATCCCTCCCAAGCAACAACTATCATTGGGGGAACCAAAACCTAGTTTCAAACCTGCATCTTACATCTTCATATATGGATAAAATATTTACAATATTTCATGAATAAATCATGGGAAAATATCTCAACAACAAGGATTACTAATATAGGTATTGATATTCAAACTGTTTTTCATCTCAATACATTAAAAAAATCCCTACACAATCATAATTTTTTTAAAATAAGTATGAGCGGGAATAGGGAGGATATGCACACATAAATGAATTTTTAAGGTTACACAATTCCCCTAACATGTACACATTAAACTCAAAAAACCCTCTTCAAGTAAATTCTACAAGCATATTATTTTATCAGTACATAATAACATGGAAAATAGATGGCACTAGAAAAATAAATGATAAAATACACTGATCCAATTTTAATGATCCATTTTTACTCAACAAAATTACATATTTAATGCCAATGATCAAATATGTTATGAGAATATTATAAATTGGGTTCAACTTCACACCAAATACAATGAATCTACATGCTTATGAAAAAGAGAAACTACTCCACAATGTAGATATAAAGATATGTCGCCATTACAAATGATTTCAATCATGTTCATCAATGATGAAGGCCACAAAATGTATTTTCAAGCCCATAATGATGAAATATTAAACATCCAAAACTTAATTGTTCCTCTAATATAGTGTGCATATGTTGATTTCTACCCAATTGTCTCCTTCCACAACAAAGGTTGAAAGCAATGCAATGGCTGTATACAATAAGTTCCTCATAAAAAGTATTTTTGACCATGACATAGGTACATAAAGGACATGCCATATGTTGGAAAAGCTCCATATAATAGTTAGTAGTTGAACCTTTATTACCCTATCTATTGGAAAGAAAATATTTAAATGTTATTTTTAAATCACATTCAAGGAAGGAAAACTACCATCCTTTAATAATTCATATATAAATCTACCTTACTTTATAGATACATTACCACTCATTGAGGCCACATGAACATGGTCTTTCAAAAATCATGGGAAAACTAATTAGTGTATAAATTGAGCAATTCAATCAATTTTCCACATATTCCATCATTTCTATTTTATTATATTTATTGATTCACCATCACATAGATATTTCTATTTAAAAAACAAGACATCATTACACATTAGAAAAAAATAAAATATTCCTACACTACATGGCATGTTAAGTGAATAACTAACAAATAAAATGACATTGACAAATTAAGCAATGGTGAGAGTAACATGCACAAATTTGTATATATGGAAATGTAAATGCATGAATGGGATCTTTTGTCTCACATGCACCCATTAGGAAATATTGTAGTAGAGTATGCCAACATGCTTGGGCTTCATAAATTTCACATAAATCAAAGTTTAAATCATTTAGATGTATTAATTAAATTACATATAAAAATGACACAATTAATAGATTCTCAATGTACAATCATTCAAATTACAGATGTTGAGTACTCAAGTGAGACATTTTCAAATGAGCTTTCAGGTTAAATAAAAAATAACCTTTAGAATTATTCTACACCATGCCCAAAATTTAACACAAGCTCCACTACTTAGGATGATTATTAAAGTAACAATAGGTATGTGAAAACTATACCTAATTATTAGCATCAAACATGGCCTAAATGGAATTTGATAAATAATTGGATCTCTCCTACTCCTCAATTCAACTAATGTCACAAAATTTAGCATAGAATCACAAATAATACATTTATGCCTTTGCATTCTTATCCAATGAAAGAAGGTAATTGAGGGACAAGCACTGAAAATTTTCCAAATAAAAATGAGACATATTCAATATGTGCTCATTGATGAAATGAGCTTGATAGGCTGAAATCTGCTAAATAATACAAACATCTGACTGTGTGAAGGTTTCCCTCAAAACAATAATAAATATTTTAATGGTTGCTCAATTATACTTATTGAAGACTTAAGAAAAATTCTCCCATAAATAACATACAAATATATGCAGGAAAATCATTTGATCACACAATATAGTAAATATTTAACAAAATAGTAACATTACAAAAAAAATCATTAAGAAGAATGCACAGCAAAAATACTATTCATTAAGATATTAACCAAAATCAAAAGTACATAACCAAAAAAACAATATCGGAATGTGATCAAGTCAATGAAAACATCCATCATGCCTCCAAATGAACAAAAATATTAAAAAATTTCCACACATTTATATGAAGCTAATACTAGAATGGTCTTATACCTTGAGAAGGGGCTTATAAATACATAAGGTTGATTAAAATCTTAAAACATAAATTATGTTCAGGGAAAATAAAAAATAAAAAAATCTCTACCTTGGCCTTATTGTGAATATGCTCTTGGAAGACTTTGAGAGTGGAATGGATAGTACTAGTCTCCAAATCATCAATTGCCTCTCTATCCTACCATATTATCCACCATAACTATGTGAAACTCTATATAAGTAAGGGATGTACCTCATCCAAGAAAGATGAATATAAAATAAATATGTTAAATAAATAAAATTTAGATAATTTAGAAAAAATAAAGATGAAAACGTGAAGATATTCTTATTATATGAAAAGTATATATATAGGTTGTATATGGAATCATTCAATTATATTAAATGTCATCATCTCTACCTATATTTTAGAAATAAACATATAATTAAAAACTAATTTGATATACCCTATCAGTTTTGTGTAGTCTCTATCCATGACAAAGGTTGAATAGAACATAGAGAATTTAGGTTTGGTCTTATAAGACCATATAAAATTTCACCCTAAATTGTTTTAAATGGTAAAGATACAGTCAGGTTGAGCTTTCCCATTTAATATTGTGCAAATAACTCACCTTCACTCAAAAAAAAATTCAATTAAACCTGCATAAAGATTTACCTTTTAACATGAACAACTCAGGCTTTAAATCTTTGGAAATAACTATGTAGTTCAACGTATCCTATATCAGACCCTTTTGGGCTCTACCATTTATCTTTACACTAAGATGAAGTATTAACCAAGCATAAAGACCATTTTGGGCTTCATGTTCCCCACTACTACAGTGAGTGACACTTACCAAGTTTTATACCTATTTTCCTACATACTGCTATGTACTTCAATGAAGAGATGAAGACCCAGTCAAACTTTACGTCTCTGATTAACATAACGCATGATTATAAGACTTGTTATAAAAACAAATTGAGTAGTGAAATCTACATATCAAAGGATCATTACAAGCATTAACATTCAATACCAAATTGGGTATGAAACACCCAATTACAACTACATGTTGGCAGCTTTATTTTGCACAACCCAATTAGGAATGGTAATCCAAATTATTAAAGGGATGAAGAAAGATGAAATCCAAAACATAAATGGTAGTTATAAAATATATTACTAGGAAATGAATGCAAAATCACTTTCAATACCAAATCAATGTTGGAGAACCTAATCATAACTCCCTAGTATTTGAAGTTGCTTGAAGACGAAATCGGATATACTAGTCCTAATTTCAAGTGTTGAAAACAACTTTGAGAAGATGAAGTTTGTCACCAAAACACCAAGGCAACATAACTTTGTAGGATTGATGTTGAAATCATAGGTGTGATTTACCGAATAATGTGCCAAGAATAAAGATCACTTGCATGGAGAGCAAGAACTTCCTCCAAACACATAATCACACCAAAACTGAGACAATGCAAAATAAACAAATGAATGTTGAATGCACACCCTTTTTTTTAGCAATGCACACTTTTGGTAAATAATGCATCACTTATACCTCATCCTTTATGTGAATATCATCACCTATGGGCTACTCACAACTCACATACACAATACTATTATGAAATTCACCATTAGGCTCTACATATAGAAGCCTCTCTTCATTTCTTTCAAGACAATTTGCTATTTTGTGTACCTATACACCTCCTTTATACTTCTAAAATTTGTCTTTGGATACTCACATGATAGCTCCCCATACTGATTTCCCTTCTTGGAAATATTCTTCTCACTAACGCTCTCAAGCCTCTTCACACAAAGCTTCCTCAACCATCCCAACTATAATTTTGGGTGTAAAAATTAATCTAATGTCTTGGAAACCATATGCTTCCACTCACGAATCTTCTACTTACCTTTCAATTGTCTCCTCACTTGGAGATTCTTCCAAATCATGGATGAAACTCCACACATCTTCTTACATGCAACCTTCACCCTCATAGGTTCAAAAACCTTCTCTTGCTCAAAACACATCTCTAGCTTAACTACCCAAGTCATGGGTTGTTTTGGGTTTTATTTTCCACAAAACAAGAAAAATATAAAAGGATTTACCCCTTCTCCACCATCATCATAGTTGGTCTCTTCCATATACTAGCTTCTTTTTTGTTGATTTATTAGACTCTATCCAAAGCATCTATCCACACTTGTAGGGACAAAAACCCCACCATCAACTCTTCATCATCACCACATAGTTGCACCATCATCACCAAATTCATTCTTTCCCATCATGTCCAACCTTTCTTGGAACACTTTCAACATCTCTATCAATTCACCCATCTCACATTCCCTTCTCTTGTGTTTTATCTCTCACAATGAATCCATAGGCTCCTCTTTCATAACTGAGAGTGGACTCCAAATTGAGTCTTGTTGACTATTTTCAATCACCATGAGGGGCAATATCCATTTTCAATTCAAGGATTCAACAGTCATGAAAGTTTCAAGGTTTGGTCCAAGTTCATGAAAATTGACAGGTCTCAAAAGGAGAAATCAATACTTCACAGGGTTTAATTTGCAAGTTTTGTGAAAGGTTTGGTCTTCATGTCTTTTACAGTAAAATAGTCAAACAAAAGTTTTGAAGGACAATTTTGAGAGCACAAGTCATGAGAATTAGTTCTTATGAAGATTAAGGTAGAAACAAATATTGCAAACCCTATAAAAAGCTTGAATAAATTTGCATGAATATTTATAAATGTTCCTATCTTTGAGAAAAACATTTAAAATATTTTATATCTTTACTTGGTGCCATGTGTCAATCTCCCAATGGTGAAAATATCCATCAAGGAACTTCTTCTTTCATAACACAGTGGAGTAAGATACCTTTAGCATTGCAATAATATAGGATGTTATAATTAAAAGACATATTTTAAAGCTTATTCATGAATGTAATTTTTTCATGGGAATCAATATTTAGAGCATAGGTTTGGTGTTCAATAAATTGAATAATGTCTTGGTGTTCAATAAATTGAATAAAGTGAATCTTTTGGTTGAATAGAACTTTGTCTGGATGAAAAAGAGATGTTGAGGAAGTAAGTGAATCAGTAATAGAATTTTTATCTTGAGGGATAGGCTTGATGGTAAAAGTATCAAATTCATTAACAAGGATAGTGGATAGTTGATGAAAACAATGAGATTTTTTCTTTTACATTGAGAATCACCATTAGCCTGGTAGAAATTAAATTGGAAATTACCCAAAGCATGTAGATATGTGATGTCTAAATCAAAGGCTACTCTCATGGATAAGATTAAGGCTTGGTATTCCACCATGTTGTTAGTGACATCAAATGTAATTTGAAATGTGAAAGGGATAATTTTCCCAAGAGTACTAGTGAGGATACAACCTACCCTAGCTCTCTAAAGGTATTTGGCACAATCAAAATTAAGGGTCCAAGTATCTTCATGTAAATAGGTAGTAATTTTAGGAAGTTTTTGATAGCTAATTTGGTTTAATAGTGTCAAGGAAGTAGATGAGTATTCAAACTTACTCACTTCAAGCTTAGCAGTGAAGTTATGGAAGTAATCTTTAAGAGATATGTCTTGATTAATATCATTAATATAGATAATATTATCATCAAGAAGACTGTTAAAGGTGGTCAGTAGTCGCTATAGGAGCTGATGCAAGTTGATTAGCCATGATTTATCTTTTTACATCTTTTTTTGTACTAATTTTAAGATCAAATTCCATTAGAATTACCATCCACTTTCCAAATCTATCTTCAGCGAAAAAGGCTTTAGAGAAGAAGTGATGGATTGGATCTAAATGAATAAGAATGTAGGTGGTTTGATAAAGCATATAATGTCAAAGCTTTTCCCTAGCAAAATGTATGGCAAGGAAATCACATTCCACTTTTGTATAATGTTTCTCATAGTCAATGAGACCACGGCTGATATAATAGATGGCATATTCCATTTTGGTATCATCATGTTTGGCAAGCATTGCCCTAACTAATATAGGTGTGTAAGAAGTAAATAAGATTAACAAATTATTGTTATAAGGTGGGTGAAGAGTGGGTGGGTGAATCAAAGATTCTTTCATATTGTCAAAAAAAAATTACAAGGATCCATCCATTATAGGCTAGTACATTTTTTAAGAATAAAATTAACATAATAGATATGGTAGTCTATTTCAAATGAACAATCTAATTTCCCTAAATTTACCAAGGTAAGTAAGAATATCTATAATGGAATGCGGGATGGGCATGTTAACAATAACATTGATCTTGGTAGGATTGACATCATTATCATGAAATAAGACTATGAATCTTAATAAATTTCTAGATGTGACATCGAAAACACACTTGTATGGATTTAGTCTAACTTTATATTTAATGAGGTGATAAAAAATGATAGCTAAATCAGAGAGATGAGACTTGCATCTCTTAGAATTAGAAATAAGGTCATCCACATAGGTTTCTATGATCTTATGAATAAGAACATGAAAAATATGGTTCATTTCCCGTTGATAGGTCGTTATAGCATTTTTGAGGTCTAATGGAATTTTAACATAAAAATAGGTGTCCCATTCCATGGTGAAAGTTATCTTATGTTGGTCTTTGATGACAATGTAATTTTAATTATAACCTGATAAAATATCCATAAAGGACAACATTTCATAGTCGGTAGTGGAATCGATGATGGCATCGATAGAAAGTAGAGGGAAGTTATCTTTGGGTTAAGTAAGATTAATATTATGGAGATCAATGTAAATGTGAATGACCATGGTGGATTTATTCTAAATGGGGATAATGTTCGAGACTCATTCTGAATAGTCCATAGTCTTGATAAAATTATCATCAAGAAGTTTAATAATTTTTGTATTGAATAAATTAGAAACTTCTAGTGGAACTTTTTATTATTTTTGTTGCACATGTTTGGTGTCAAGATAGTTGATGTTGTTTTGCACCACGATTCTATGGTAAATATCAGGCATGTCCTCGTATGACCAAACAAAAGTCTCATGATATTTAGTGAAGAATAATCTTAAGTTATCATGTTTAGTTGGTGTGAGTTTGTGAGAGATTGTAATTGGTTGAGGACATGATAAGGTATCATCTTCTATTTGAGTAATTTCTTTGATAAGCATAGCATTTCCATCTTGGAAATGATATGTTGCATTAGTTAAAAAAGAAATGGGATTTACTTTAGCATCAATGATAGCAATGAATTTGTTGAAATAAGGAGATTTCTTATATAAATTATTGAGTTTGTGATGTTGCCAATGTTTTTGAGGTTTACAGACATGAAGTAATTCAAGGATATCTTTATGACTAGGCAAAGTGGGAAGAGGACCATAATACATGACATATACTTTGAGATCAAGAATTTGATTTCCATGGTGATCATATTTGGAGTGTATTTGATGTATATTGATGGCCTTAGCATCTGATGTAATATTAGGAGTAGGTGGAGTAGGGGAAGAAGGTTGATCAAATTTGATTGGTTTTTCATTAGCATCATTGATGGGGTAATAATTGGATGTAATGATTAGGTCTATAGGTGGTATAGAAGATGCAAGAATTTCTAGAGGTTTTGAAGATAAGATTTATTTGACCACTTGAGGAGTATCAATGAGTGTAGAATTAGTAGAAGGCACATGACCTTCAGGTGACAATTAAAATTTAGTGTAAATGGTATGCACATCATGATTAATATCATGTATTTGAGATATTTTTTTATAACAATGTTGAACATCTGAGTCTTGTGATTGAGCTTGGGCCATGATGTAGTTTTTGTCATAGGTTAGAGAATTGTACATGCTTGAGTTTTGAGAGGAATTTCATAAGGGGAAATACCAAGATCACTGAATTTACATGGAGACATGATTAAAAGATCTTGCAATAATTTGGCCATTCTATAATAATTATATTTAAAGGCATGTTTTATGTAATAGGATTCCTGAGCATTGCAAGGAGGGGAAATAAGTGATCTCATCACTAAAAGTCATGGTGTGATCATGAGGAAATAAAGAATGAGCAAGCCACTCTAATATGTAAGGAGTTAGCTTAGTAGTGTTTCAAGTATGTTGAAATTCATTAGGTTCATCATCATTTTAATCTATAAGAGGGACGTGTAAATATGGATTTATGTTGACAAATTTAGGTAAGGGAGCATTATTGATTATTTGAATGGTAGGAATGTGATATTCAGATTTAGGATTTGGAAGTTGAATATTCCAAGGGTTACGATAAACTTCATGTTTATACATTTTTCTATTATGAAGTAACTTGATACATTGGCTATCAGAAGAGGTAATAGCCCTCATTCTATGATTCCATGGTCATCCTAAGAGTATGTTGTAAGATAGGGGTAAATCAAGAAAGATAGCCTTAGTTCAAACATTTTTAGGTCTGATTGTATCAGGGATCAAAATACAACCAAGTGGATTTTGATTAGTTTTATCAAATCCATGACATGTTAGGTGGGTTTTCTTGAGATGATCTTTATTATAGGCAATTTATTGGATGAGCCATAAAGATGTTACATTAATATCATACCCTTCATATACTAATACTTTATTGATAAGGGTGGTATTGATAGCTATTTTAATGAATAAGGTGGATCATTGGTGCAAATGAGGATCTCATCGTTAATCATGTCTTCTTTGACAAATTCTATAAAAGGTTTCAAATAAGGAGAAATGGATTCATTGGTATGTATGGTGGTTCTTTGAGGCTTATGAAAGGGTGTTTTTTCTTCTATAGAACATGGGTGTTTAATTTATTGCAATTATTGTATGGGGAACTTGTGATGATAAGGGAGGTACAAACTAACTCCATAAAAGGAGTCTTGTAGGGCATGAATTTGATCTCCTCTAAGAAGTTCCAATGGGTTATTTAAAAAGAACTAGAATGATGTTTAGAAGGTAAGATAGATTTTTTAGGAATAAAAGTGGTTATCAGTTCAAAAGAAGGAGATGGTTCTTCATTAGCTACTAAAGTTACGTGAGTGGTTTTAGCATATGTGAGGAATTATTCTTCCAAAGATAGTTTCTTAGGTTTAGTGACAAGATATTTTTGAGCTTGTTTTTGGTGATAATTGACTTTGGCTACATTGACATATTGAGAATTATTGTAATATTGATCATAGTCGACATCAATGGCACAAACATCCTTGTTAGCTTTTTAAGAGTTAGATGTGGAAAAATATTTTTGGTTATTACAAGAAGAAATTTTGGGAGCTTGTTCTTTTTGAGAAAATAGTGTTGTACTCTTAACAATGGAGTTGAATCATGGCTTTGTGATTAAAGGAATCACCAAACATATATGAGACAAAAAAAATGTAAGCCCTCTACAAGTTTCATGGGAATGACTGATGTTGGTGTGAAACCAATTAAATTTATTAGGATCATAGAATTTAGGAGGATTATTGGGATAAGTAAATGGTTTAGAGGGTGCTAAAAATTATTTCACTTGTTGTGCAGTCAATGATGTGTGAGAAGATGGGAGATTATCATCTTTATTAATTCCTTGCTTAGTTTGAGGAGAATTATTGGTTATTTCACTGGTAAAATTCTAAAAATATCCCTTGAGGAATTTGGTATTAGGTTCAAACCATTTCATTAATAATTATTGACGTTTGGCTTGGTCAAGAGCTTCATTAAGCATTTGAGAGGTGAAAGTTTGAACATTATATTGAAGAGAAGGAGTTAAGGAAGTTATAAAGAGTTTAAATAGATTGTCATCAGTTGTGTTATGGTTGGCCTAATGGGACAATATTTCCATCACTTAGTAAAATCATGAGTTGATTTAGTGGGAGATTGCTAAGCATTGATGAAATCTAAGGCAATTTTCAAGAAGATTATTGTGTTGAAAATTTTTAACTAGAGGATTGACTAAAGCTTCTAATTTCCATATAGAATGTTAGGGAAGTTGGTTGTACCATTTCATTACATTTCCAGTGAAGGTTTTAATTAGAATTTTAGTTATGATGAAAGTATTAGTTTGGATACACTCTTTTTAAATATTGTTAAATGCCTTGAGGAAAGATGCAAGGTCTTAAGTCCCATCATACTTAATAGTTGGAAATAATGAAATGGGGTAATAGATCATTTTGTATGTTTTGAAGTATCTTATTATTCATGATAGGTTAGCAAATGACATTTTTGTGGCATCTCTAAGAGGTGGAGGAATAAAATTTTGGTTATTTTGAGGGAGTACAACCAAATCTTAATTAGACATATTAATTAAATGATATTGTAGTTAAATCATTTGGGAGGTGCTACATATTGTGGTTATTTTTTGAATGATCTATGCAATAATTTGGGTTCTACCAATTGGTGGGTTGGTGTTTGTAGGAAGACTCCCTAAATTGGTATAAGGTGGAGGGTTGTTAGATAGACTTGTGTCAATTACTCCCACATTGTGATGAGATTAGTCAAGATAGTAACTGTCTTGATAAGTACCAAAAGGATCTAATCCACCTACCTCATCTTGAGGCATGATTTAAACCATGTTTCAATCTAAAAATGAGGGAGGGGAAGAAATACTCCAAGAGTAAGGATTCTCTAGGGAGATAAAGAAATGAAGGAAAGAACACCACATATAGTATATAAATGGATTTAGGTTGTCCAAAAACAATTTGATAGGGAATTTCATGATGTTTAATGAGAGAAACATAATTTAGGAAAGAAGAAAGAGAATTATGGATAGATTTGTCCAAATGGAGAACAAAGTCGGCCAGATAAAAGAACAGGGTCATCCAACAAGGGATAGGTCAGCCAATAGGTACCAAGTCAACTAGGTCAATAACGTACACTTGGGACATGCTAAAAATAGTACATAGTCATGTGGATCAATTGTGTACTACCAAATATGGGATATAATAGATAGATAAGAATCCACAGTCATGAAGGTTGATTATGTATTATTGGCAGGAAGGTGGAACATTCTGTAAGAGACTGTATCAAATAATATGACAATGTTTTAGAATAGTAAACTTTTTGTAAAATAATTAGAAGCGAGAATGAAATCAAACACAAATAACTAGATCAATGTGATTAATCCAATCGGGTCACATAACACAAACCTTGCACCAACAAACTTGCATGTAATTTAACACACAATTATCAAAGAGTAAATAATTAACTAAAAAGTAAATGCTACCTAATTGGTCATCCCAAGTTTTATTTATAAGTGTGAATCTTGAAGCATAATAATGTGTCCCATTTTTTGGTACAAAGGGGATAGCAAAAAATGAAAATGTGAACATTTCTCAATTTGTATAGACAATAGTGACTTAACCATATAAAATGTGAAAATGGCATAAACAAATTAAATGTTGCATTTTAAGTGTAGATTACAATTATTTATTTTTTTGAAAAAATAAAAAATAGATTTTTTAATACCTAAATACATAGTGTGTATGTTTCATATACAAAACATTTTATTGAGTCCTTAATTTCTCCTCGTAATTTTCTCTAAACATTATATTTTCTCAAGATTTCTTGCAAAGAGGTCTTATAAAAATCGACATAGTACAAGATTATTTTTTTATACTTTTTTGATTAAAAAATAGTTTTTTATTATTTTTTTAAAGATCAAGGTAAGGAATATAAATTGAGTGCAATGATATTTATTAATTTTTTTTCCATTGGAACAATTACATTAAAATTGAGTGCAGTGATATTTTTTAATTTTTATTTTCCATACTCTCTTATTTTTTCTAGTGCCTCAAACATATGGTACTTCATTTTATAAAATAATTATGTTTTACTAAATAAGTGAAAATAAATATTAAATATTACTAAAATTTATAAAAATTCATATTATTAGAAAGCTTTTAAAAAGATCTATTTATATGTAGAGCCACATGTTTTTATTTTATTTTTTCATCCTAATATCTGGCATCCAAAGTGGTAATTTTAGGCCAATAGTAGCTTTCCACTTAAATGGGTGAGGATTTGATGCCACATGGGGTTAAAATGAAGGGGGTTATAATGAAGGAGGTTAGAAAAAATGGGGTTTTAATGAACCCACTTTGTTATAACCCCCTTCATTTTGTTCAAACCCTTTTTATTCGAACCACCTCAAAATAAATCATTTCAATTGGCCACTTTATTTCAATTAATTAAATGCATAAAGTAAACATTTAAAACCCTTTGTGTGAACCTCCTTTGTTTAAACTGTCTCCATTTTAACGTCCTTTGTTCTAAGCCCATTTAAAAAGTACACATGGGGCTTAAAACAAAGGGGGTTTGTTATAACCCCTTTTTTTAATTTATATGGACTTGGTCATCAAGTGGGACTCATTTACGTCCATTAAATTAAGATTATTATAAAAATTTTATTTTAATGTGATAGGAAAGTTGGCTAAAATAGGTAGATAAAAAGTAGTCTACATTTGGTTTCAAGACATTTGGGTTGAAAGGAATCTATATTGGCAATCGTATTGGCTTGGTATTTGGTCCTACCCCCTCACTTCATAATCTCAAATAGATAAGGTGTAGGGTGTTTTGACAATAGATAAAATTAATGACATATTTATACTCGTCCAGAAAACCAATTCAGCTTCCCCCTTAGTGTTGAAATCCAAGTAAGTAGGCCTTGGGAAGACAAATGTTTAAATGAATTTTGAATGTTAATTGATTTGATAGTGTGTGAAAAAGAATAAAATCATGACACTAAAATGGCAATTTAAAAAAAAAAACACACCTATTTAAACCATGTGAGTTACTCTAAACATGTAAACAACTAAAAAATAAATGTGAATTAATTACTAGAACATAGTTGTTGATTTCTTGATTAAAAATAGTATAGAGTTAGTTCAGGTGACACTATATGAAAATAGTACAAAATAGGGTAGATTGGGTCATTTTTATTCTATAAAATCATGGTCTTTAAGAATAGAGTCGAATAGTTTGACTATGTTTCTCAAATAGAAGATAGACTATAGTTTTAAGTCGACTAGTTTGAGTTAGTTAGTTGTAGGTTTACAATTTTAAAGACTACTAACTTTTGAAAAATAGAACTCAAATAAATAATGAAATGATAGAGAGAGGGAAAAAATAAACCTTGGTGGGATTAAATATGATTTAGATTAAAAAATTTATACTATAATGCTTTAGTTACTGCTTTTAAATTACGTAAACTAGGTTGATTGGTTCGACTAAGTTGTACAAAACCCTATATGTTGAAGAAGAATAAGGAACAAGATCAACCTATTGAATAGCATTCATTGACCTATATGTTGGCAGATAGAATTATCAAATATAATCAACCTATTTGATAGTGTATGCTAATATGTAACTGAAGAAAAATAATGTGTCGAACTATTCAATCCAGTAACTAGTAGTTGATGAAGACTTACATAGATAAAATAGAGTCATTTTGAAGTGTCTGTGTGTTAAACCTATACATAAAAAGTTAGAAATATATTAAATGTTTCAATATAGTAGTGTAAATATAGAAAAATATAATAAAATAATAAAAATGATGGTGTGAAATAAACCCTACAAGGGATAGATTTACATCGGGTTCACCAGAATGTAAGCAAAAACAAATGCAACTAATTTCTAAATTAATCATAGCTCAAATAAGATAAATCCTACTTACATTTATGATTATTTACACATTATATATTTTGGGTTATGACCAAGATGGATCTAATAGACCTATCTAAGGGATCTCTTACCATAATGATATCACTAGGGAGGGTTCTAAAGCCTCCAATCAATCAAAACTATGCTATAACCTTGACTAGGTCCTATGTTTTCATATTCACTAAACTAATAACAAGTAAAGTAAAAGTCTAATATAGTGATCACCAAATATTGTGGCACAAAGTGGGGGTTAGTAAACATAAAATTAAACATGCATAAGAGAATCATATTTAATTTATGTATAGGTAAGACCCTAATGCATGGAGAGAGAAATATATTCAAAATCCATTACTTATGATACTTCTATCTACTAAAGAGAGGAGCAAAGTTAGAGATACCTTAAAGATGAACCTGTTGAGACTCAATCTCTCCCTTGACCATAGATTATTTGCAATAGGTTTTCATGGTTTGTAAGGATCACTAAGAAAGTCCAAAGCATCCAATACTTTTCCACATGACAAGATTCTTCTCCAAGTATAAACCATAAGCTAAGACTCCTCAAGTAGAATGGTGGAAGAGAATATTGTAAATAAGAAAACAATAATATTTAAATCTTTTTGTCCTTTTTAAAATGAGTAAATGAATGTATTTATATAGCTAGATCTAACCATAGTCCTTTTCAAAAGTTTAGCCGATAGAGTTGACCCAATCGACATTGTATCATTATTGACAAAATCAAATTAGGTATTGGTCTAGGTCAGCTACGGGTGAACCTAGACACTAAATGATTTTTTTAATTAGAGTACAGAGTTGATGGGGCCGATAGTGTATCATAAATCATCATAAAAGAGTTTAGGCTAGGGAAGGACTAATGAAGGTGGAAAATGACTAGATGAGGGTGTAAAAGAGGAGGCTAAGCTTAGGGAAATGTTTTTAGGAGATAGGTGTATAGATATAAAGTTTTATTAAAAGTAAAATAATCCTAAAAATAACTAATGGTCTACCCCCTACTTCACCCCTTAAGGTCTGTATTTGTAGATATTGAGACTCGACAGGTTCCTACAAGATAGAAAGCATCAGCAATCGATAAAGTTTGAAAATATTATGTATATACAATGATCACATATATCCAAACAATATTTATAGGCTCACCTTAGTTGGAATACCTATAAAATGATGATATAACTATGTCGATTAAATTGATGAAGTAGAAGATGCCCTGTAAAGAGTAATAAACTAGGTCAATTAGATTGATCCAATTGTCTATAAAATAAAATAACCTACATAAAGCACTAAACTAAGTTAATTGGATCAACTAAGTATTAATACTTAAACACAAAATTTTATACTAAGTTAATAGAATTGACACAATAATATGAAAATTAAATGTAAAAATATTCAAGGGTTAGTTTATGTCAAGTTCACCATAATGTATGCAAATGAAAAGTGAAGTTGATTTACAAATCAGTACTAACTCAGAGAAGATAAATCAGCTAACTATACCACTAGTGATACTTAGATAATTAGGATCATGACCAATATAGATCTACTAAACCTACCTAAAAGGATATCTTATCATATAATATGTCTAGAGAGGGTTCTGAAGCCTCTAATCAATAAACACAACATAACAACCCTAACTAGGTATAATAATGCAATAATAAATTAAATTAAATAGAGTGCTCACTAAAGCTTGTGTCACAAATGGGGAGGATAAACATAAATAATAAACATGAAAATTAAAACTCTACTCAAGACAATATCTAGGTAATCCTAAGTAAGGAGAGATAATACATAAATTATCCATTATTCATACAAGATTTATCTACTAAAATAGAAGAGTAAGAGTTAATAATACTTACCTTAAAGACAAACCGATTGAGCCTCAAACTCTCCTTTGTTAAATGGTGTTTTACAAGATATTGTTGTGTATTGTTGAAGTTAAGGATGAACAATGGGCTATAGTTTATCCAAGGATCTCCTAATGAATCTCAGTTTTTCATAAGACAAAGGTTCTCCTTTAGGAAGCATGAAACCCTAAGCAATGACTCCTCAAGAAGAATGGTGGAAATGTAGATAAATAAGTGTAAATGAATGATTCTCTCTATTTGAATTGAGATGAAAGAGGGTTATATGTAACCTGATTTGACCCTAATCCCTTCTAAAAATTTAGCCAACACAATCAACTCAGTTGACCTTATTAGTTGGAAAAATAGATCCGTTAGGTCCCAAAATAAGTTATCCTAGGCTAAATCTACCCCATAACATGTGTTATTCCCAAAATTAGGTCAACCCATTTGACTACATTCAAAAACTAGTAAAAATGGTTCCTCTTAGTTAGGGGCTTTTTGAGGTAGTTAATTACTTAGAGAAACATCTGAGAAAGATGTCAAATCTTAGTTAAACATATAGCAAGGAATTGTATTATTTTTAGGTGATGGTATAGGGAACAAAAATATTGCAAACCATCAAAGGTCTGCCCACCCCTTTCCTAGTCCACCCTTTAAGGTGTCCCCTCAAAGAGGTTGAGACTCGATGGGTCCTTGCAAGAGAAAGAACAATAGTAACTAACAAAGTTTTAAAATATTATATGGATATAATTTCTGTATAGAGTTATATTAATTTTTAACTTTCACATTTAATGTACCTTTCTTTAAAAAATAATCACTTTGTATCCACATCATATTAATGTATTACATTAGGATTCAAACATATTTTCATGTCAAATACATATTTTTGAAACTAATAAACCAAGTATTATTCTAAGGTGAAATCCATAAATTAGCATGTCCATGAAGGGCCCTTTTAATTAAAGTTTAAATCTATGAGATTTTGTGATGATCTCATTGTAATCACCACATGTATTCATGTTTATATATCAAGTTCATTTAAAAATATGTATTTATGATTTATTGTATTTCAAGATATGATTGTGGTATGTTGATATATTTTGTGCACAAAAAAATTTCAATATATCTACACATTTTTTAGGCCACTTTGAGAACAAAAGAAACCTCCATGGGTCTGTGGACTCATGAAGATTGACATGTGTTTTGTTTTAATGTTTTATAATTATTAAAATTAATCTAATTTTTATCAATTTTTTAACTATTGTATATTTATTTATTCTTTATATGAAACTTATAGATGTGATGTAAAATTGTTATAGTGAAGATCAATATTTAACGAATCCAATAACTTTGAATAAAGTCACTTAAAATTTGTTAGACTGTGTGAACTTGAAAAAATGAGATACTTCCATGTCCACATGAGTTTTCACCTTTCACCTTTGCATTTTTCATGGCTAAATTTGAATCCTTCATCATTTATTTCCTTTATTGTGTCTACTTAGAAAATAGATGTCACTTAAACAAAAATTTGGTTCTAAAAGGAGCCTAGTTAAAGTTCAAGAATAGTACACCTCAAAATCTTATTTTAAGGTCATGAAGGTTCTTTTCTTGTCCATATTAGTTTATGTTTCCTATTTCCTCCAAGTGCTATTGCACATTGTTTACTGAGTAGTGTAGTATTTTATCATTCCTCTAAGTGTTGATTAGTCCATTTCTTATTGTTGTTTCTTTCTTGTGCATTTTTTAAAGTATTATCAGTTATTTATAGGCTAGTCCACCATATTATAGCCATGGTTTTACTTTCAAAAATACTTGTGATTAATCTTATGTGACTCTTATGCCTAATAGATGCATAAAATAACCGGTCTATGTGTTTAGGTAGGAAAACACACCTTGAAGGTCACCTAAAATGTTCACTATTATAATCAACCTTGGTCTCTTGATAGATGAAATGCTTAGGACAACTCTATTTTCTACTAAAAATAGTTAATAAAGGTCACATTAGCCCTTAGGAGGGCTACTTGGTGAATTTAAAACATTAAAATGTGTTTTTAATGCAAAATTAGAGCAAAAGGGCCTAAATGTCATTCATTTAGGTCATGAGAGGGGTATAGCCCTCAAACAGGGTCATTCATTTGGGTTATTGAGAGCTGTACAAGCTCTTTCATATTTATTAAAACCCATATGTGGTGTTCAACGACTTGGTTGAATCAATCCATCCTCCTTACTCTTCCCTCCTTGTTTGACTCCTCTAAGCTCCCAATGTAGTATTGCTTGTATGTAAATCCAAGAACCATTTTTTAAGTTGTTCCTCAGGCCTTTGTATACACTATAAAACCATGCTAGATGTTGAAATGCCTTGGATACTTTAGGGACCACCTAACCCTTATCAACCCATTAACAAACTCATCAAACCTTGAATCTAGTTAACTATTTAGCTAGCTAAACTCAATAATTTGCTAACCTAACCATTTCCCAAACTCTTTCAACCCACCTTGACCCCTTTGCCTCTATACACTCAATCATCGATGGTCAACTTAACCATCGATAGTTATCTTGACTATTGATGATCAGGTCCTTACCTCTCTAAACTCATCACCAACTGTGTGAGCTAGCAAGGCACAATTAAATATGTTAACCTTATATGATGCTAATAAATTCCTAAGTATTTAAATCATCATGTGAACCTATTAGGGAACCTTCTATCTTCCATCTCTCTTTTCCTATAAA
Organism: Torreya grandis; assembly: GCA_037957365.1. Lineage (NCBI taxonomy): Eukaryota > Viridiplantae > Streptophyta > Pinopsida > Cupressales > Taxaceae > Torreya > Torreya grandis. Next base: position 1,313,573 of record JARHVA010004671.1, read on the forward strand.
AGGAAGAGAGTAGGAGGTAAAATGGATCCATAATCATCACAAGCATCCTTGTACATAAGTATTCAAGACATTAGCTAGTCAGCCAATCTTCTTGTAGAAATTTAGCAACAACAATAGAGATTTGAACCTCTATCAAAATTACTCTTGAGGAAAAGTAATGTTACTCTACCAAAATTTCTCCAGCTATCAAGCATCAACCATTTGGCAAACAACAGGTATAGTTTATGTTTCAGTTCTATTTGGGTTCTAACTTCTAGGATTGAATAAAATCTATTATACATATATTTAGACCTCTTTGTCCTTAACCAAACCCCTATCTAACCAATCTCCCATTATACAACTCTTTCTAAACACTTATAGAATCCATAGACAACCATCGATGATTAGCATAACTGATGATGGTCACCCCCACCTTCGATGGTTACCCAACCACTGATAGTCAGCTTAAATATCAACAATCATCCCAACCATCAACAGTCATTATCATATGAAATAAAAAGTTATTTATAACCCCTTACCCCCAACCAAATATGAATTTCTATGTTCCTACCTATTCATAGACTGCTACCTAATTTTTTGAACCTAACCTTATCTATTTTAGCACTAGTATTGACCCGCTTTTTCTATATTTAGTCATTTTCTCTATCAAGCATTCACTTTCTTCTTGTATTTCATTTTAGTAATTTTTTTTATTTGATGCAATTATCTTTCCTTTATCTTTTTAAACTTAATTTTTATCAAAGAGTGGATTGATAACCTCCTAGTAAGCTCACGCTTCTTGGATCTATCTCACACTAGGAAGTCCACCTAACTATCTTACTAACAACCCTTTTTGTTAGTGTTTTTTTATCTACAAGTTATTCCTTTTGACACAAAGAGGAGCTCTCCCCACTCATTTTGATTACATGTGCATCAACAACTAGGTATTTTTACCACACCCTTATTACTAGTTTCTTGTCCTCTTCCAAAATTAAGAAATGAGAAAAAATAAAGAGACATTTTGGCATGCCTAATGGGACCCTAATATCATCTAGGTGACCCTTTCTTCCTTTATTCTTTGCTCATACAATGAAATCTAAAATTTCTTTTAGGCTTAAAATAAACCTTATATACATTGATTGCTTGCTTGTTTTAGTTTATCTAGTAACTTAAAATCAAAGTAATTAATCATAGTTTCACTCTTGTTATCACACACTTTACCAAACCACATAATCAATCCACATATAAAAATAAAACTTGAGACAAACCCCAACTAGGATTTCAACACCTAGCAATAACCTTACCTTTTCTCAACCATCCTACTTGGAGATCATTACCAAGGGGAGAACCAACTTAGATTTTTGGCTGGGTATAAACTCTAAAATTTAGTATATCTTGGCTAAGCAACTGATACCCTTAGCACTGAAGTGTGTGAATTAAGGGGGTAGGCCCCAATATCAAGCCATGTACTGGAATTCAATATAGATTCTTTTTTAGAGCCTTTAATACCTGACACCAACCTAAGATTTCCTCTTTAGTACTTAATCTACAAACCATATTTCCTCTTCACACTTTCTAAGGCATAAGCCAAAAGTTATCTAAAGAGAATCCTAACTTTTAAACACACTTTAGTGTATATTTTGATTGCCTTGAGATTATTTTCCTTTTTCTTGATTTGTGTTAGAGTTATGAGGCTTTTAATCATTTCTTTTATTTTCTTCACATGGTCTTTACTATAAAATAGTTGAGGAATCAAACCAACAAGGAATCACCATCTTCCTCTTCCTCTTCTTTAATAGAGTATACTTCTAATGTTGAGAGTTCTCATCTTTCTCCCCTCATAACATACCCTAAATAGTTGTCAAGGGTGATGTAGATTTCACTACCTTCCTTGATAATAACCCTGTATCCCTTCAACATTACCTCAACACTTTAGCTCATTGTAACCCTATTATTTTTGTTCCTCATACAGATCCACCTTATGTTATGCCTCCCCATCTTATTGTTGGTGCTACTTTTACCCAACCTATGATCACCCAAGCATCTTCTTCCAGAAATATCCCATCCACTACCACCACCCAAACTAAATCCAACATCCCAACCAATAGCCAAACAACCCCTACACTAACCAACACCTCTAATGTAGTGGCAACCTCACCTCTTGCTACCCATACCTCATCCACCATGGTGGTATATTCTACCCTTATTTCCACCATTCCCTTTATCACCACTAACCCACTGATTTTGACTCCTCTTTAAATTTTGGTGATTTCCATGCCTCCTACCCTTCTACCTATTGGTATGAGAGTTACCACTCAAACCTAGCTAGCTACCAACCCATCTATACTTCCAAATCAACCCATAACAAATACCCATGACATCATACCAATATATTCCAAATCCTCAAGGATACATAATACCTCTACCCAACCTTTTATGCCCATCAACCCTTATGTGGCACCATCCCAACCTTTAATGACCACATACCAATATGTGATATCTTCTCAACCTTATACCACTTATCCATATATTTCCACCACCCAACCTCAACCAAACTTACCATCCAATTATGGATCTTCCCAACCTCAAATAGATTTTCTCAAAATGTTAATGGATAAATGACCAACTTGGATTCATCTATCTCTGGGGCCCATAAACTTTTATCTTATGATCAAGTTTGAACTTAACCTATCCATCCATCTGTGCTTATCTGATATTATCCTTCTCAATGGGAACTACCCAAGTTTTCTAAGTTTCAAAGAAATAATGACTCCCAACAACACTTGAGAGCATTTTTCCATTCTTTCTATTTGATTACATATGAAGATGTTTTTCTCCTTTGTACCTTTCCCATGTCTTTATCAAGACCAGCTTTAGATTGGTATAGTCCCCTCACCAAGCACTCCATCTTTTACTTTTCTTAACTTGGCCAAGTCATTTTAGATAATTTATCAATCAATATATCTAAAAAGGTCTCTATTACCAACCTATACTCCATTAGGCAATTTGATGATGAATCAATTATAGATTTCATATCTAGATGGAGAGGTCTTATCAACCAACTTTCTTTCTTATTACCCTAACCTAAGTTGTTTAAAATCTTCGCTTAGGGTTGTGCGAAACATATTTCCCTTACTCTTCAAGTTTAAACTTTCAATACTTTTGATGGGGCTTTCACCATGGTACATAAATTATAAATTAGAGCCATTGATGAGGGAAAATTGAAATTATGGAAAAAAATTCTAGTTTTAAATCCAATGATCCTTCCTCAACAAAAACCACCCATCAATATAACAATCCCAATACCAAACCAAAGGCATCCACCAAATCAGTTATCCTTAAAATTACTCCACCACCAACTATCAACCAACCAAAGCCAACCATTTCCTCTAACTCTTCCAACCAAACCAAACCAAAATCAAAATTGAGTTACCCCAGAACAATATACTCTGATAGGAGAGTTGTATGCTTTAGTTTTGGATAACTTACTCGAATCAAACATCATATAAATTCCTCTCATTAAACCTCCACAACAATTTGATGCTTCTCGCCTGACACGTGGTTGATACAATGAGAGAAATCTTTGAACTTTCCACCACATCATAAGACATGATGTTAGTAGGTGCAAGACATTTAAAACAATTGTCCAAAACATGATTGATAAGGTATAACTTGAATTTGATATTCCCAATGCACCCCCAAATCATTCCTTTGAAATATTTTTTAAAGCTTTCCCTAACCATGCCCTTTCTACCAACTATGATGATAACAAATTGGAATCATCTCACGTTCATGACATCCATATGGTTAATGTCATTATTAGTGATTGTATCTTTGATGAGAAAATTACCTCAATTACCTATTCCCCCATTCCACTCATAAAAGTAGTGGATTCACCCTTTATTCCTTTGAACACCCAAACAAAGGAAGCAACCACCCCTCTTCCTTTACATGATGAGACCATAGACATACCCACCTATCCTTTGATAGAAATACCAAATGAGGCAACCATTGCTTCAACTACCTATTCCCCACTCCACTTATTGAAGTGGTGGAAGCACCCACCATTCCTTTGGACACCCAAACAAAGGAATCAACCATCTACATTCCTTCACTTGAGTCCATCAAACCTTCTTACCCTATCTTAGCACCACCCATTATCTCTTTACAAACCATCCCAAAATAATAGATCACCTTACCTACACTTTTCATGGAGGAAACATCCTCCCAAACCTTGGAAGCTTCTATTAACAACATGGGTGAAGAAACCATTTCCACACTTCCACTTATGGGCTTAACCTTTGAAGCTAATGACCAAGGAATCAAACCTGTCTACAAAACATTTTCTATATTGGTCAAAATCTAGAGTTTACTTCCCAACCCAATTTAGATAGATCCATCCTTTGGCATCATCTTGTACTCCCTTACCAAAACAAACCTTAACCTTCAATCTCACATTCATCCACCATCAAACCTATAATTACCTCAACGCCATCCTCAATCCATTCTTTTTTCAAAACCATAGGAGAACCATCCAACCCACCTCTATCTAAAATTTTCAAATCACCTTACACATCTCTAACCAAACCCATCAAGAATCTAAGAATACTTCCTACACCTAGCCTTGCTCACCCATCTTTTAAATTGGACTTAACTCTGTCTAGTCCACCAAATAAAACCCCAACCAAACTAACTAATAAGGTGGATCCAACTAAACTCCCACCTCAAACTTGATCCATGCCACCTCATTCACATTTACCTTTTATCTTAGTACCCCATCCTTATACTATCCCAATTACCTATTCCTCATCTAGTAAACTCTCTCCTTTTTCTCTACTTACACCTACCTCCACTAGATCATCAAACTTCCCATCATTCTTAACTAACTTATCCACCTCTACCTTCCCACTTGTATCTAAATCATCTACCTCTAAACCATCCACCTCTTCCACCTCTAAACCATCCACCTTAAAAATAAGCACAACCAAGCAATCCCAACTAAAACCACCTACTAAAACCATTCCACTACCTAAAACTTATGTGGTGAAACCTACTTCTAAGAAGGATTTCACTCCTAAAACCAAGAACCCCACACCCTCAACAACTTTACTTAAATCTTAATCAAACATTCTATAAAGGTTGTTACAAACCTCTTCCTTAAACCTACCACCTATCAAACCTTTCAACCCTTCACATCCTAAACCATCATGGTTCAATGACAATCTAATTTTTTTATACCATAGGACACATTGACATGACATGGAGAATTACAAAGCTTGCCAAACACTAGTCCATAGCTTATGGGATGAGGATGATTTTTTATCAAAATGAATATCCCCTAAAATGATCACCAACCCAACCACTTTCTCAACCCATCCAACATTTGCCTACACCTCGAATCTCATTTAAAATTGAGGAAGAACACCAACAACCATCTAGCCCAACACCTCAGTTAATCCACACTATCAATATGGTTACCTGATCTAGGACCCAACAAAAGGATAATAGAAAATCCAAAGTCTCCATACCATGGACATACCCTTCCATACCTCAACCCTCCAACCAAAACCAAACACCCTCACCTTTACCTTCACCTTCACCAAAACATAAAATATCCATTTTGGGTGCTTCACCTTCCAACCCTTTTGAATCCATCTAGTGAGTAGTTCTAAAATAGCTTCACCAGACACTGATGAATATGAGCCATTATAAACTGATCAACACCTCACCCCATCATTTCCAAGCATTGATAGAGGCCTTAAAATCTATAGAGGTTCAACTAGAAGATCCTTAACCTCTTGCATCCTTTTGTCAAAAACCTTCAACTTTATACCTTTGTTACCTTCTAGGATTAAGAAATACCTTATGTCTATTCTAAGGATCTCGATCCTCCCCTCTTTGTCATAGCATACATCAATCAAACCTACATCAATAGGGTGATGATTGATGGAGGAACTAGTATTTACATTATCTCCTCTCATGATTAGGACCAACTTTAATTGCCTAAGAATATGATGTTCAAAACTGTAGTGGTCCTTCACTCTTTCAATGATATCATGGCCACTATCTTGGGGATAGTTGTCCTCTATATCCACTTGGGACCTTGCACATGTATTAAATAGTTTTACATTATAAAAGGTGATTTCCAATACAATGTCTTACATGGACACCCTTGGATCCATACCATTATGTCCCTTATACCTTACACCAATGTGTTGAATTCGAACATGAAGGTCAAGTTATTACCATCAAAGCTGACCCTAGTCCTTTTGCATCATGTAACATGCCATATCAACCTAAAAATGTTCTTATTCCTCCCTCATCCACCTCACCATCAACTAATAACAACTCCACTCCTACCATCGATGAAGTTTCAACTAGCTCATATATCCCTTCTTCTTAGATCCCTATAGAGGACCCCTTGGATCCCACATTCCAATATCTCTCACTAGAGGATTATTATCTTCCAGCTTTGGATGCTTTCCCTACTCCTTAATAATATGGGAGCCTAGACAATGATCCTCATTATGAACCCAACATTAAAACTATCATCCATTTTGGGCCTCCCAGCCATCAAACCAAATTAACCTATGGGGACTTGATCATCAAATTCTTGCTCCTAATACTACCTTTACCATCTGACCATTTACCTCTAACTTCTCCTATCCAAAAAAATTGACATTTTCAAAATTATACCTTCATAAGTGTGCTTATAAGGGATTTAGCCTTGGTAATTATGAACATGGACCTCACGAGTTACCTACCATTAAAACTCAAAACCCTCATGATTTATTTGGCCTTGGGTTTGTACCACTAGAAGAACCCACTGATTCACCAAAACCCATTATCACCATTGAGGAAAACATCCCCTCTTCACCAACCCAATCTCCTTCAAAGTCTGAGGATATTCAAATCATTCCACCTAACATTTTTTGATCAATATTGTTAGTTTAGGCCCCTAACCTATCAAAATGGCAGTCAAACTAAAACTCTTTCTCTCATCCATCCTAAAATAGTAGAAAATGATTCTCCTACCATCAACACCATCTAATATCAAGACAATGATTCCATTCTCACCTATCTTGTTATAGTGTATTATTCTATCCACAAATCCCTTCCTCTTAAAAACCAAATCATGATAAATAAATCCACTATCAATGTTAACTTGGGTACTCAGGATAACCCTCACATTTCAAATATTGGTCAATCCCTAGATTTCATAGAGCAACAAGATTACCCTTCTTTCTTTTGTGATTGAAACATAGAATTTTCTTGGTCCTATCAAGATATGCCCAAAATTGACCCTTCTATATCCCTCCAAAACATTATCACCCATCCTAATGTTAAGTCAATTTGGAAAAAGCTTCATAGGATGCACCCTCCTAATGCCCTTCTAGTCAAAGAAGATCTTTAGTATCTCTTTTTTGTCAACTTTATCCAAGCCATCGATTATCCTCAATGGGTTTCTAACATTTTTCCCATTACTAAGCCCATAAGAATACTTTGCCTCTGTATTGACATTCATGACCTCAACTTGCTTTCCCAAAGGATGACTTCCCTTTACCTAGCATCGACCAACTTGTTGATCCTACAACTAGCCATGAGATGTTATCTCTCATGGATGGTTTCTCAGGATACAATCAAATCTTGATTGCCCCTAAGGATCAGCATAAAACTTATTTCATCATACCATGGGGAACCTTTTACTACAAGGTCATGTCATTTAGTATGAAGAATACTGGATCAACCTACTAGCGTGTGATGACCTACATCCTCTGTGATCTCACTATAAAATCATAGGGGATCATGTGGATGATCTCCTTAGGAAATCTAAATATTTTAAGGATCACCTATCCATTCTCACAATCATCTTTGAATGCCTCACCCATTTCAACATTAGACCCAACCCCGAGAAATGTATTTTTAGGGTCCTATCTATAAATCTTCTTAGATTTATCATATCTCTTTAAGGAATTGAGATAAACCCTACCAAAGTTAGATAAATTTTGGAGATTCCTCTTCTTACCCACCTTAAGCAACTATGTAGCATGTAGGGGAAGATCCAATCCATCATTTACTTCATCTCTCAATTATCAGATAAATGTCATCCCTTTCACCATCTTCTCAATAAAGTTACATCTTTTAAGTGGACTAAAGACTTTCAACAATCCTTTTATTCACTCAAAGGGTACCTTTTTCTCCACCCATTCTTATCCCACCTAAAGAGGACTAACCCTTATACCTTTATATTTCCACCACTGACCATTCCTTAGGGGCAATGCTCGCTCACCATGATGAACAAAAAAAGAGTAATTTATCTACTACTTAAGTCAAAAACTTATAGAGTATGAGACTCGATACACCCATTTCAATAAACTTCACCTCACCTTAGTTTTTGTGGCTTCCAAGATTCATCATGACCTCCTCTATCATAAAATTTTTGTCATCACTATAAACCAACCCACTCAAGTACATATACTCTAAACCATACCAAAACCAATGTATGGTTAAGTGGCTCATGCTTTTAGCTAAGCTTGACATTGAGTTATTCTAGTAGAAGTTAATTAAATGGAAATTCATTATTGGTCAAATGGCTAAAGCTCCTCTACCAAAAAACTAATTTTTTCTTCTTGCATTTTTAGACAAGTCCATCATGACTCTTTCTCAAGAGGATCCCACCTACCAAATGAGTTCTTAGATGGCTCTAAATTCTAGTGTGGTGGGGGTACTAGAGTTATTCTCATTCCCCTTCATAGTGAACCTTTTTCCTTTTCCTTTAAACTTGATTTTGAGTGTACTAACAATGTGGATAAGTATCAAGCACTAGTAATAGGTCTCCAAACTACTCTAGCCTTATTAATTAAAGATGATTTGTGTCTTTGGTGATTCCCAACTTGTGCTCAACTAGGTCAATAAATCTTACCAATGTAAAAATTATGTCTTGCAAAAGTACAAATAGTTAGTAGATGTACTCTTACCATCATTTGATCATTACCATATCTAGTCTATTCCATGATCTACTAACAAGTTTGTAGATACAATGCCTTCCCTTACTTCCCAAATCCCATCCACACCTTTTGATTCTAAACTCTTTATTAACATGCACTATTTTATCAATCCCTCTTATATCCATTCTAACCTTCCTACCATTTGTAGTGTGGAAACATCTCCATCGAACATTTAGTATGAGCAAACCTTTAACTATCTTAACCTCAACATCATCCTCCCAACCTCTCTAGGAATTCCTAAAAATACTTTGTTTAGAGTACCTCTCGATATACCATAGTAGGGGGAATCCTATACAAATGTGGTTTGAATGACCTCCTTCTCATTTTTTACATAGTCATGAAGCTTCCCATGCTATTATGGAAATGCATGATAGAATATATGTGTGACACTTTAGTGCCTTATCTATCACTAAATGTATCCTTTGCCTTGGCTACTATTTGCCCATCCTCAACCAATACTACTATGATTATGTAAAGAAGTGTGTTAAATGTCAATAGCATGATAATTTACATCATGCACCTACCCATGCCCTTCAAGTATATAAAGACTATTTTCCCTTTTCACAATGATGACTCGATCTCATTGGGGAAATCAATCCATCATCATCATCACTAGGTATTTCACCAAATGGGTGGAAGATATTCCTCTCATCTCGACCAAATATGACAAGATAATCAACTTCATCAATCACCATATCATATATCGTTTCAGCATTCCTCATAAGAGCATCACTGATAATGGAAAATCCTTCAAGAAAGAGCAAGTTGAAGTTATTTGTGATGCATTTAACATCAAATTAATATTTTCCTTGCCTTATCATCCATAATCAAATAGACAGGTGGAATCCTCTAACAAAACCTTCAATAAGATGTTAACCAAAATAATCAATATTTTAGGTTAAGATTGGTACTTCCATATCCCTTTCACTTTATGGGTCCATCACACTAGCATTTGAACCTCTATAGGTGATACCCCTTTCGCTCTTATCTTTGGAGTAGAGGCAGTCTTGCCTCTCGAAGTCTAGATTCATTTTCTTCACATATTCTTACAAGACATCATTTTTGAGAGATACTATCATCAAGAACATCTAGCATGAACTGAGCTACTTGATGAGCATCATCTAGTAGTGTTTAACCATATTCATGTCTACCAAGAGTAAATCAATTACACCTATGACAAGAGCCTAAAAGAGTGATAATTCAATACTGGAGACCTTGTCTTAAAGGAAAACCAACATGTAACTAATATAGAGAAAAGTAAAAGAGGTAAGTTTGCTTTCATTTAGCTTGGACCTTACATCATAACCCACAAGTGTGGATTAGGAGCTTACTATATTTCTCCTCTCAAAGGAAACTAGAACTTGAGCATCTTAATGCTTCACATTTGCATCCTTTATTTTGTTAAACAAGTATCAAACTTAGTTGTCTAACTTAAGCTCATCCCTTGCTTTATGATATTCTCACCTTCACTTACCTATCCCTATTCCCTTTAAGGAAAATAGATTACAACATAGAACCATGTGATTTAAAGATCATAGTTATAGCCTAATCATAAATATGGGTACCATGGATCCACGCATAGCATGGTTCTCATGGATACTTTTCATCTCTAATTAGATATAATCCCATGATCACTGTCTCTCAAAAACTACCCCTTTCACCTATCATTAACCTTTTAAGCTAAAGTTTCTACCTAATAAATGTAAACCTCTAATCCTATATAGACTCAACCATGTGTAAACCTAGCATCAAAATAGTCTGGGATACCAAAATATCACTTGGGTCACATATCTCTAGTATTGTAGACTGCTCCCTTAAAGGACAACTACCAAACAAACAAACCCAAACTTATACCACTCCCTTGAAAGATGGATAAGTCAAATGGGTCAAATAAATCATTTGAAGCTTCCCAATCGATCAGCTTCACAAACTTATCAAAAAAATCAATAAAATACCTTATATCAAAATCAGAATAAGTTATCCTAAGAAAGCATTAGTAGACTTCCTGCATTGATTAGTATACACCTTATATGAAGACATGGACTTGTCTAATAGGGGTAGGTGGTTACCTATAGAAGGATAAGGTTACTAACCCACATAAGGTTACCTTACCTATCAACCCATTTACAATTTACCTATCACCCCCTACTTATACCACATATAAATCAAGGGATTATGAGCTTACTTGGCACAATGTGATCAAGACACCTATTTATCAACCAAAGCATGTTATTGTGAGGGATTGTAAAGGCTTATGTTCCTTAAGCCAGTCTTACATCAAGGTTTTTTTGTCCTTACTAATGAAAAGGCATCATGTTTTTTCCTTACCTTCTTATCATTGGTTCATGAAGACATACATCTCATTATTCCCATCTTTTTCCCCATATTTAGTTTGTTATCTTACTTATTTTATGTGATAACATCCATAACCAATGAAAAAATCACATAATATAAACATCATCTTCATAATAAAACAACATTGATAACCATAATCATCAACATCATACCCATAAATACAACAAAACATCATCCATAATCATCACATGCCTAAGCTACTGAGTCCAAATCTCATAAGCATAAAGCATATCACCAATAAAATATGATCACAACCATAACTATAATCTATGAACCATAAACATCATATACATCATATCATAAAAATAAATAATACATGTAATAGTGTGTATCTCTCTCTCAAAACATGTACATCTCACTACATCGACACATAGGTTGGTACCAAAATCATGTACATCTATATCTATACATCATATCATATCATGCCCCTAGGGCACTACTACCACTATTCCCTCCTCACCTACACTACCACTACCATATGGTTCCTATCTTCCTGGGATGCCTAATTATGCACTCACTGACATGACTCACTAACCTGAAGTCCTCACAATTGCCCCACTTACTAAATTGGCCCTATACTCACCCCAATGGGTATCCAGTGGAAATTATGCTATAATTATGGCCTCATAATACCTTAACTCCTATATTATGCCCAAGTAACCTGCCATAGGGATAGTACCTAGTGGTCTGACTAGGGCTACCATTGTTCCTACCCTCTATCTTAGTGTATCCCTCTCTTCAACCACCAAACCTAGTGAGGTCCTTGATTGATCTCTCTCAATAATAATAGTGGCAACCTAACCCTATAATCTATGCTTGTATAGTATCTAGTACTACCTTACCTATTCATTTAGACCACCATCCTATACCTATGCACCAACTAGATCCACATCCATTCCTTGTCAACCCTCATCATCCTAAACAATGTTGGTCACTACATATTGGGCCTAGTATTATGCTTCATAACCATCAACAAAACTAGCATCATTTATCCCTACTCTAATAGGTATCTCCTCATTATCTAACACCACCTCTGTTAGTTATGTCTTGAGTAACAAAAAATATGCATCCTCCCTCCTATACCTTAGAAAAGGACTTGGAATCCCCTACACTAGGCCATATTCCCTTCAAAATCTATCAAATGAGATGAGCTTAGTCTCACCCTCTCTCCTCCTATAGATCCATCTCTAGCTCTATAGAGACAATATATGATACCCATAGAGGGCCCACCTATGAAATCCAACATATGGCCTATAAACCACATCACCCACAACCAAACCCTCCAATGCATCCTTAAACCAATCAATATCCCTCACCCCTCCTCTAAATCCTATCAATGCATAGTCTCCCCTCCATTATAGGAAACCCACTCTATAGTCTATATAGACGTGACCATCCCATGGTAGCCCTAAAGGTCTCAGAACCCTAATGTACTTATATGCCCAACAATGGAGCATGAACCCCACACTGATCCCATACCTCTTATGAGCTCAAAATACCAATATCTCCCTATAAATATGAACCATCAAAATTGGTGCCCACCTGAACACCATCCTCCTAAGCAACATCTCTACCAACATACCCAACAACAAATAGGGAATTTGTCTACTACTCAAATTAGGCAATGTGAAATAGGACACTACCATCATCAATATAGTCATCAAATGCCTCTCATCTGAAACCCTATGGTACTAACCAAAACAACTTGAATGCCACTTAGCATGGACCCAATCCTCACCATATAGTAGTTTTATCTACTCATCCCTCTCCTGACTCTCAATATGGTATATCAACTCCCCCTGAATGGGTAGTCATGTAATCTTGTGAACATCCTATAATAGGATGGTCATCTCTCCTATCAAGAGAACCCACATTTCAAACATTTTTTAAAACACCGATACCTATGTGCCAATTTTTTGAGATAACCTTTCTCCCCCAAACCAAAACCTAAACTTTTGGAAATTACCCTTCTCTAACCAACCATTAAATCACATCCACCTTGATGTTAGCCATTTTTTACCTGAACACTCACATATTTTATGATGACCTTACTTTGGTATTTTTGACCACATCAACCAACTTAGCCATGTTGAAAATATGTATTTACACCACCTCATTCACAACCAAACCATTTGTGTTTTTCAAGGAAGCACTTCCTAGCTTAAATACCTATAAAAACATTGACCCTATCTAAGCCTTGATAGGAATAACTTGATCAACCATGACCAATTCTATGGACTAGTTACCCTATCACTTTCACTTCTAGAAATGACCTTATTTTTACCAACATTGGCAACCTTAGTCTATGTGTGATCTCAGCTATCACATTTTGTCACATTTTGTGTGCACATTTGCATTTGAAATTCCCAACCACCTTTTTTACCAACCTCATGACTTACCATACACCACTTATAAAATCTCAACCTAATTTTGGCTTCACCTCATCGATTCTTAGTTTGAAGGGGAACACCTCCTCCCATACTCAAGGCAACCAGAACTTTGACCAAGCAATCCATTTTTATTTTTCAACTTGTTGATTCAAAGTTACATAATAAAAAGGGGCAAAATGTATACACTAGAAAGCCATGCTAGATATTAAAATGCCTTGTATACTTTAGCGACCACCTAACCTTTTTCGACCCACTGACCAACTCATCAAACCCTAAGTCTATTTAACTACTTATCTAAATAAACTCACTAATTTGCTAACCTAACCATTTCCCGACCTCTTTCAACCCACCTTAACCCCTTTCATTCTAGACACTTGACCACTAACAATAAGCTTAACCATTAATGGTTATCCTGATCATTAAGGGTCAGGTCCTTACCTCTCTAAACTCATCACCAAATGTGTACAAGCTAATGAGGAATGATTAAATCTATTCACCTTATATGGTGATTATGAAGTCTTAAGCATTGAAATCAACATGCCAACCTACTAAGGAACCTTCCATCTTCCACCTCTCTTTGCCTATAAAAGGAGGGGAATAAGAGATGAAATGGATCCATAATCATCACAAACATTCTTGTACATAGGTATTCAAGCTTCCAGCTAGCTATCTAGTCTTCTTCCAACAATTCAACAATAGCAATAAATATTTGAACCTCTGTCAAAATTATACTCAAGGTAAAGTATCATTACATTACTAAAATTGCTCTAGCCATCAACCATAAACCATTTGTCAAATAATAAGTACGGTTTATGTTTCAGTTCTATTTGGTTTCTAATTTCCAAGACTAAATAAAATTTATTGTACATATCTTTCAACATCCATATCCTTAACCAAACCCTTATCTGACCAATCACCCATTTTTTAACTCTTTTTAAACACTTACAAAATCCATAGAGTACCATTGATGGTTAGCCCAATCACTGATGGTCACACCCAACTATTGATGGTTACCCTACCATCAACATTCAGCTTAACTATCAAAAATCATCCCAACCATCGATGGTCACTATGGTATGAAATAATAGCAAGTTATTTCTAACCCCTTACCCCTAACCAAATCTACCTTTCTATGTCCCTACCTATTCATAAACCCCTACCTGATTTTTTGAACTTGACCTGATCTATTTTAGCACTAGTATTGACCCACTTTTGCTATATTTAGTCATTTTTTTGTCAATCATTCACTTTGTTCTTGTATTTCATGTCAATACTTCTTTTTATTTGATGCAAGTATGTTTCCTTTGTCTCTTTCAAATTAATTGTTATTAAAGAGTGGATTGACAACCTCCTAGAAATCTCACATTTCTTAAATCTAGCTCACGTTATGTAGTCCACATAGCTATCTTACAAATTACCCCTTTTGTTAGTGTTTTCTTATTTATAAGTTATACCTTCCAAGACAAAGAGGAGCTCTCCACATTCATTTGGATTATGCACACATCAACAACTAGGTATTTCTACCACACCCTTATGACTAGTTTCTTATCCTCTTCTCAAATTAATAAATAAGTAGAAATTAAGAGAAATAGCATTAACTTTTATTAATGCCCAAAAATTCCATAATAGGATCAATTTAGGTTTGTAAACATAACTATGGTCATGGTGACTTTCAAATATGACGGTAGACACAAAGTTGAGTTTTTTTTTAAGATCTTCTTAAGATTTGTAGTGTCCTAAATGGCCCTCAAACATAAGAAAGATCAAAATTATATCCCCTCATCATCATCAATCCTCAATAGAGCTTTAAGGGAGAGGGAAGTGCACACAGTCTTCAAAATAAGGTAGAACTAAGCCAAAACCTAATATGTAGGCATCTATACGTAAATTTCAAGGACATGCCATCTTAGTTATTCAAATGCATGGTAGATTATGGATTTTATAGTATGGAGGAGGCATAAAATTTTCACATGCATGAATTTATAATATAAATAAAAGAAAAATGGATATGAATAATTATTAAGAGTGTAAAAAACTAGTTGCAGGTAGGTTTTGGGCAAACTATTCAAGGCATATTCATGCTTCTCCTTTTGCATGACTCAGATCAAGTCTTGGGGAAGGTGGAAAAGGTTTTAAAGATTCTTACAACCATTTTATGACTAATATAAGAGGAAGGGAACACGTATTTTTTCCAAGGAGATAGTAGGCAATCCCTAAACCCATGCTGAAACCCTAGCTCATGTTTTTACATTTCTAAGTGTTTTCAAAGATCTAAAACCATAAAGATGGTTAAAAAAAATTACCCAAAGCTTTATCAAATGCCATGCGAGGTTTTTAGACCTATAGGTTAGATGTTCATGATCCTTAAAATTTTTCAAAAAGTTTGTATATGTATAGGATAGTGGATAGGGGTTTTAATGTTGCAAGTTTTAAATAACCTAAATATAGGGATCCACAGGAGTCAAAATAACCTTACTGACTATCAAAAACATTGGAATACCTATAGTAACAAATGAAGAGGTTTGATTTATGCCAAAGTGACCCCAAAATTAGTTATAAACTTATACACCTAAAAAAGTTTTGATTTTTTTGATATTATAAAAGCATAAAGTGGAGTACAATAAGGTCTCAAGCATGTGCAAAAAGAATCTTTTGAGCTCTTTAGGCAAGGTTTTATGATCATCAAGAGGACATATAAATGTTTTAACCCTCTAAGACTCATTTAAGGACACATGAATAGAGGAATATCTAGGATGTGTTTGTATACAAGTTGTTGAAGAAGATCTTAAGCATGTAGCATGTTTTAGATAGGCCAAATTGATAAAATGAAGGTTACAAACCTATAGAAAGTTTCATATTGTCCTTAATACTTGTAAATAGACTTTATGTTCATGGCATATAAGGCCATTGAGTAAGGTTTCAAACACCACAAGAAAACCTTACAGACCCATAGACTTCTCTAGGCCTATCAACCCAAAATAATTAATTTCAAGCATGTCAAGGGATATAATAAGGTTATTATATGAGGTTTAACATGTTTTTCCTATACTGCATAGGAAGAGTCTTAGCATATATTTTTTACTTTAAGTGACATCAACACATATGATATAAAACTCTTTAAGGTGATCCCTTGGATTGCCTTTACCTTTTTATTTTTCAAATTTAGGGAGTTTACAATGTTTTGGAAAGGGTGTTGTCATGTTGTTTACATCATCTAGGTATGGATATATTTCCTCAAATATGTATTTTTTCCTAGAAAAAGTACCATCCTACAAGACTTTATTATATCCTTCATATTTTACCACTCTTGAATAAAGTGTGATGAGATTTGGTTGTCTTGGCTTGAAGTGGTAGAAGTATTGAATGTTTGACCAGTAAATGGGTTTACATATGTGTTGGATGGTGGAAATTAATATGGATTATGGGGTGGATTTTTTATTGTTGTATAAAATTAGGCATTTTGATCATGGTCTTAGTCATGTATTTCCCTAGCTATCCAAGTCAAAATTAGGCATGTTCTAGAGGGGCACAAGCCTTGACTAATCCTATGGTGCTCAAAATTTATCACTCAACTGTGTTGACATCAATTGACTAAGCCTTATGTTCTCACCTGAAGCAAAATAGAGAAGGGACTGGGGCCTGTGTTGGGCTAGTTGTGCCATAGTCTAACTCTATTCTTCAAGGGCTTAGGTTAGTACAATGATGGTTATGCATTCATGGGTGTAATCCTTGGGTTTCATGGACTCAATGGCATTCAAGCTCTTGAGGGCCAACTAGGTATTTGGTTAAGCGTCTTAGACATAGACTTTCACTTATGAATGTGTATCATTTCAAGGTATTGATTCTTAACCATACTTAATGCATTTAGTATCTTAGGTGTGGGGTTCATCACTAAAAGGCATGCCATGAATGAGTTAGGTTAGAAATTTCTGAGAGCTCAACCATACATCTAATAGAATAAATCTTGAAATACAATAAACATTCACAAAGTGTTATTCATTAATAGAGTTCAACAACAATACATGTATAGTCAATATAAATTTAGCAAATGCTTCATATAATCTGTTAAAGCCCCAAGCTCATAGGTAAGCTTGGGAATTATGAAGGGGAGCATCAAAATTCATCCCAAATTAAGTTCTAATGTTGATGGCAACTATCTAGTAGCAATTTTCTAGAGCTTTACTACTCCAGTTTATTTCTCCTCTACAATAAAACTTGGCTTCTTTTTATAGGGATTTAAAGCATCCTAGGATCATAGGGAATGGAGCACACTGATCACTAAGTTGGCACTAGAGGTACACATCCCACCATATCTACTAAGATTTGTCTTTAATGCATACTCTTTATCCCATGTTCCTACTTCCCAATACTTCTTGATTCAAAAGGATTCACTTATCTTTAATGGCCAATCATTGTCCCATGTGTTTGCTTCTGAATGCTAATTGATTCAAAATAGAGTTGTTAATTGCTATCTAGTTAATTATACTAAAAGTCAAAATAGTAATCATCTTCCATGATTTCTTTGTGCATATGTGTTTATGAAGATGGCACAATCCCACTATTTAGCTTGAAAAGAGGCCCAACATTACCCCATACAAAAATGTTAGTCCACCCTCAGACTAGATGTCTAATGCCTTAGCTACGCAAAACATGGGTGTACTCTACTGTAGTTCTACCTTGAAGTCTTCATATCCCTAAATTATGATCTTGATTTATTCAATGGCACCATCAATGTCCATAGAGGTAGACTTGAGAATGAACACGTTAGTGTGGTCTACTTATTTTTTAAAGGCCTTTAGCTTTTCCTTTACTTTTTTGACGCCACCATCTAAAATGGATCATTTCTCACTCACCTTTGTTTTAAAGGCATAAAATAATTCTTCCAAGTCTTGCTCTTAGTTTTTGAGCTAGGGGCTCAAAGTGTTAACCTATGCCATAATCTATGCGCACTCAACCTTTCTGATAGTGAATTCTTGCTTCATCGATGCATCCTTCTCCCCTTTCACATTTTGGAGGAGTTCATCGATTATCGAGGCCTATATGGATAATTTACAAAAGATAAGATCAACATCTTCTATGCCCTCTTCCCATTTTGTAAAGAGGTCTTCTACCTCATCAAGCTTCTTATTGAGCTCTTTCTTGATGGCATCATAAGGGTATTCTTCCTCTTTTGGTACCAACTTCATTCATGAGAGAATCGTCTCCACCAAAACACATACCTTATCCACCTCTAAAAGTTTATACCATCCAAAAGGGATGGCTCTACTTCTTCAACATGCTCAACCAAATGCTTGCTTGAGCTTCATGGCATCAATTTATTCCTTTGTATTCAGTGTTATATTCCTCTATTTTGTGGAATGAACATCATTCACAATGTTCTTGTGCACTACCTTAGAGTATATTTTAAGGAGGGCATTAGTCAACCTTACTAGGTTCATATCCCAGGGGTTCACAAGTTGGTAGTCATGTCCCTCCTTTGGTATTTTATTGCTTCAAATTGCTTTCATCAACACCTCAATGTGAGGCTCATATATGTAGCAATCAAGTATAATGGACACTTAGTGGTGCATCAACATTATGGAAAATTTAGGAGGCATGTACTCCAACATGTGAAAATCTTCATCATGGGTGTACCCCTTCTATGCTTTCTCTCTATAGCTTGGCTCAAATTCTTATTTTTTGATGACCAATTCCATCTACTCTTATTCCTCTCTACTAGCACTATTGCCTTCTTCAATGTTTTCTTCTTATTTTTCTTCCAATAAGGGTTCTTCTTCTTCAAGTTTGTCCCCTTCATCTATTTATTCCACTTGCTCAATGTTACCTCTCTATCTTATCGCTATAGGGGTTCTATTTTAGACTTGTCTCCTTTGTTTATGTCTCCTTTCTGTGGCTCCATGATGTGATTCTCCTTAGGTTCCTTCTTGATGCTTGCCTATTTTGTCTTTACATTCTCTGTTTATTCCTTTAAGGCACCAACATTACCTTATTTTTCTCTAGGTACCCCTTCAATACTAGGGCATGCCTATCCTATAGCTTCTTTTGTTGGGTTGGTATGGGCATTAAGGGCCTCTTTGGATGATTTTTCTTGTATAGGCTCCATGCTAATAAGAAGCTTCTTCTATTTCTCTTTTTTGGCCCATTCATCCTAAGATACCTTCTTTTACATTTTTATCTTTTTGGCCTATGCCTTGTACTTTTTTTCTTGTGACATGAACTCCTCAGCTTTAACCCTCTCAATCCATTCCTTTGTCATGTCGGCCTTCCTCATTTCTTCCCTTCTCTTCTCCATCTCCTGCACCTTATTATACACATCATTGAGGCCAAGCTTCCTCCACACTTGTTCCTACCTCTCTTCTTCACTTTGAGGTAGTGGGGGAGATCCCTCATTAGATGAAGAGTCCTCTTATTCAGGTATAATGTATACTCATTTCCCTAATTCCACCTCTTCCATCTCTTTTTGCTCCTCTTGCACTTCTTGCACCTCGATGTCCACCAAGGTGATATTAGGCATTGTAGAAGGAAACTTTGGCTTCTTTTTCTTCTCTATTAAGATAGGAGAAGTCCTTGGTGTAAACTTCATGCCACTTCTTGTAAGGGTGAATAGAGAGGCTTCATCACTAGAGGTGATCTTTAACTTGATGTGCTCCTCTATCTCCTCAAGTGTCTCCCCCTTCTTCTTGGGAGTCTTCTTCTTTTCAGTTGGCACGAGCATTCCTTCAATGTCAATCTTGATGGGGGATGGTTGGTTTCCTCAATGTTGGGGTCCTTCATCCGTAGATTCATCTCATACTATAACATATGGATGTGCTTGAGTATGGTTACTTATTAAAGGGGGTAGATGTCAATGTAATCCAAATCATCCTCTTCATCCTTGGTCACTTTCCAATATGGGTGTACAAACTAGTGCCATAACTTATTCCTTTCTATGTCTAATTACCTCATTGAATTATCTAACTATTATGCATTGGGGATCCTTTTAAGTGTATCCCTAAAATATTTAGTTATGAAGGTATATGGGATCTTCAGCCATCCAGACTTGTTACTAGTGACCAATACCAAGAATACTACGTAGAAGTATTGCATAACGGTAAAGGTCACCATTCCATACATGATCTTGGGGAGCTCCTGAGCGATGCACCACTCTAGCCGAAAATCCTCTATATACTTATTTCACCACCCCATTACTCAATTTTTGTACTTTACATTAAAGAAACTAGGGAAAATTAAATCCTTATACTTCTATGTTGAGGAGTCATTGTGTTCAAGGAAAATCTAGAGATTGTCCTCATCCCCATCTGGGACTCCAATCTCCTCCATGACTAATAAGATTATAATGGACCCCCACCTAAAGGTCCCATTTATCATGTTTTAATCCAGCACATTATTTATAAATTCTTTAGCAATAAATTTTACAATATTAAACTTTGTGCCCTATATCATATGATAGGTAATGTAAAGGTAAGATTTTGTAACATCAATCTACTGACCACTGGGGTAAAGTTTTAAAATTACAAGGAGCATCATCACCATCTTACTAGGGTCATTACAATATTAGATGGTAAATACAAAGCCCCCTTCTAATAATTTAGGAGCTTCTCAACATGCTCCACCTTTTTATCATTGCTCACCATTTCATAGATATATTTTTTGGTAATTGGGAGCTTGATTATCCTTCTAATCAGGTATGTCAAAATCCTAATGCACCTCCATGAAAAATATATGTGGTCTTTATGGACTCATGAAAGAAGGAACTTCATGAGTTCCTCTAGCTTTCCAAAACATGATAACTCATACAACTAAGTTACATTAGAGGTCATCAATCTATCTCAGATTGAGATATCAAAAAAAATTATGCCCTACTTTGTCTTGTTTCCTATATCAACCATCAAATCCAATGCTAGGTCTTGTAAATGGCTTGTATTATGGAGGTTATACTCCTTCAATTGGTTGGTGTGAATAAAAGAATGCAAATGTTTCCTTACTAAGACTTCTAGTGTAAATTACATCACCTTATAATATATCTTTATTAGGGTCTCAGTGTTGACTTACACGATGTTGACTCATTCTACTAATGGCACTATTATTCTTACAGCATCCACTTTTCTTCTATACGCTCTTGATTTAGATCTTATTACTATAGACATGATCCCTTATACTTCTTACCCATCTCGAATCTACTGGTATTTAAGTGTGGTATGTTTGGTTTAACAAAGCCTTGAATTGTTAGTGGCACTTCATAATCACAATATCTATAAATGTATCTTTGGCCTTCCAGCTTTGTAGGCCATTAATGGCATCCTAAGCATCAAATTCTCTTTTTTATTGAATAGTTCTGATGGAAATATCTCCCCACACCTCTCTATACCAGTCTCAAAATGAATGTAATTTCTACTTCTTCACAATAATTCACTTTTGGTGCCTGTAGGTGCTCAAATTCTCACTCTATTAGGATTTTTGTGCTTCAGCTATCTGGTTCTCCTATTTTTTCGCTAGTTTGCTCAATGTCTCAAGTTCACACAAAGTTTGTAACTAAAACTAGTCTATCACTTGATGTTTTATACCCTACTTTCATCTACCATATTTAATGCAAGTGCTTTAAGGTGTGGTGATGTCTAATTTTTTTTAAACAATGTAAATCCATGAAATCTATAAAAATCCTCTACCACCAATGCATTTAATATGTATTTTAGTGCCTCTACCATTACCTCATTCAATGCTCCTAATAGTATTTGGATGAAGTGACTTATGGTTTAATTGGTCACTTCCCACTCCATTCTAGGTGGATGGTATCTATCTTTAATGATTTTCCTTTTGCATTTTGCTTACTTGGTGTGACTTTCACCTTTCTTCTAGTAACCTAGGTACAACACCTCACATGCACATGATTCATCCTCCTCAGTTCCATCTTCTCTTCTTATTGTTCTTCTATTTCAACAATGTTTATCTATCTTGGTTAGTTTCTTATGCTTCATCTTGCCTTAGCCTATCCTACCCCATATAAATCCCTTATGTTAGCCCTCTAATGCTTGATTCTCCTCTTATGGTTCTCTTATACATGATCATTTTATATGTATTCACTATCTCTCTTGCACATGATCATGTTGTACATCTTCACTTGGATCTTATTTATTCTAAGTATGGAAACCTCCACTCACTTAGAAGCTTAGGTGTCTAGCCTCAAGTGCTTAGAAAGCAAATGGGTTTAGCTCACCTGATTGGCATTATGTGGGGAAGCACCATAGTAGTTCTTCCTTAGGCCTCTAATTGTCCTACAATATATATCTTTTGCACATAGATCTTGATTGTCTTTTTCTTGAGTCTAGTGAGTTTCATGTGCCCACCACTTAGATGTCTAGACTCGGGCTCTTTAAAAAGCCTAAGGGCTTGAGTCACCTAATTGGAATTATACAAGAAAGGAGAGACAAACTTCTACTTGGGGTTAAAAGCACCCTACATCTAAGATCTAAAACAAGGGTTTTTAATGTCCTCTTTTTTTCTAAAGATGGAAATCCTCACTCACTTAAAAACTTAGGTGTTTGGCCTCAAGCACTTAAAAAGCATCAGTGCTTGACTCACCTCAATGGAAGTATGAATGGAGTGTTAGTAGATTTTCTTGATGAACTTAAGAGTGTCACTTCTTTACTCTTTACCCTACTACCTAAAGAATAAAACAAAATAAAAGGAACTATTTGGCTTACGCCAAATGTTATTTTGGTCATCTCAACTCAAACTAACTAGTGACCAAGAAGTTGGTTCTCTCATAGTGTAAACATCATCCTATTACCAATATGGCTTCAACATGTTGCCATTGAAATGCTCGAGTATTTGGCCATTCAATGTATGCAACTTGCATGCATCTATCTCCAATATGTGGTGAATGATATAGGGGCCCGTCTACCTTATCTACAATTTTCCTAGATGCCTGATATAATTAGAGTCATAGATAAAAATAAATACTCCTTTTGTTAGAACCTTTTTCTTTTTATGCTTGTCATTCAAGAGCTTTTATCATGCCTTTTCTATCTATTATCTCCACTTTTCTTGGCTGCATGTCTCATTGAAGCACTCTAATTATTATAACCTTGTGTTCAATGACTCTTGATCATCTAATTGACCAATGAATGTGATGTATAATGATGGGACTAAGAACTTTATTGATAGTATTGCCTTAGTGCCAAACACCATTCGAAATGGTTAGCTTTGTTTAGGTTCTTGTAGGTTGTGTGAAATTCCCACAACACTCTCAACACTTGATCGTCCCAATATTTGTGACCAACATCACATATCTTTATGAGGCACATCCATAATATTTTAATTAATACCTTAATTATTTCATTTACTTGCAGATGATAATGGTTCATTTTATGGTGCACTACCATATACTTGGCCAATAGGATGTGCACCATTCCATTAATAAAGTGAGTTCCCCTATCAATTGTTATAATAAATGGGCACCTTAATTGGCTTATTATGTTTCCCAAATGAAACACATAGTTATGGTGGTTGTTTAGTCTTTTATTAGTATAACCTCAACCCATTTAGTGAAATAATCTATAGCCACTAGATTATACCTTATACCTATGCATCATGCTACAAGATTTATCATCCCAACAAAAGCAATGGCCCATTTCTAAAATGGCACCTAGGAAAGATTGGGGATGAGAGGCATCTCATCCAAATGGTTAGGCTTCCCTATACACTGGCATATATCACATAACATGGCATGGTTTTTGTATCTTGGAACAGGCTTTCCCACCATAAGAATGAATGTATCACTTTTTATGCCATTATCTCTCCTACACATTGGCCTCTTGATATCCCCTTATATACCTTGTGAAGGATGGAATCCCTTTTGTGCTCTATGACACATCATCATAACACTTCATCTATACTTAGTTTATACAATTCTCTTCTAATGAGTTCAAGGGGGGTATTATGAATTTATAACTATTTCTTCTCCTTATTTATCATTTTCTAAAGTGAAACTTTAGCTGTTAGAAAGGTGGAAATATTTTCCAAATCCTTGGGTACATGCTGGACTTTGTATAGTTATGCGTATGGAATGTCATCCTTAATAGGCACTACCACATTTCCAAAATTGATGTGAGACAAATGGTCTAGCCCCAAGTTCTACTTTTTAAGCTTAACAACAATGGAGAACTCAAACTCCTAGAATTTAACTATCTATCAACATATATACCTATGTAAAATAGGCTTATTCACTAGTACTTGAGTGCCTCATGAGCAGTAATAAAGATGAATGGGTTTTCAAATAAATATTGTCTAAATTTTTTTTAAGGCATAAACCATGGTGATCACCTCACATTTTATTTTTATGTAATTCTGCTCTATTGAGTTCACTTTTTGATAGTAAAGGAGATGGGATTATCTATCTTACCTTCACCAAATTATGCCAAGATGGCACAAATCATAGAGTCAAAAGCATCAACATGGACATGAAAATTTATTATCTAGTCAAGGAGTTATAAAACAAGTACACTAGATAACCTGAGCTTTAGGGTCTTAAAGGCATCTTCTTACACTCTACCCCATTAGAACAATCCATCCTTATGCAATAGTTATTCTAAGGGTGTCATAATATTCATATAGTTCCTTATTAATTTTCTATAATATCCATAGTGGCCAAGAAAAGCATGAACATCTTTTTGTGTGGAAGGAGTCTAGAGTTGAATGATGATGGCAATCTTCACTGGATCGATGAGTAAACCATCCTTATAGATGATGTGCCTAAGCAAGGTTCTAAATGGTGTTACAAAGATGCACTTTTTTAGGTTCAAAGATATCTGAAGCTGCTTGTACCTCTCAAACATTAGGCATAGGTTATCATAATGGTCCTTGATAAGACCATACACTGTCTAATCATCTAGATAGACTTGGAGGAACCCATGGATGAAATCTTTGAGCATGGTGATCACCACTCTAGAGAACATAGTTGGTGCATTATTGAGTCTAAAGGGCATCACATTATAAGAAAAATAACCCCATTTATTAACAAAGGTTATTTGGTATTATCCTCCTTAATTTGGACTTTGTGGTAGCCATAGAACCCATCAGTAAAGTTGTAGATCTCATAGCTTGTGACACCTTCCATGAATTCAAAGATGAACAGAGTGAGGAAGGGGTCATTTAAATAAGTGGCATTCAACATTTTTTAATTGATGAAAATGTGAATGCACCCATCCTTATTGATTCTTATTACCATTGGGCTCACCCAATCAAACTCCTACATAGGGTAAATAACCCCTACAACCAACATTGCATTGATCTCTATTTTGACCTTAGTGCAGAGGTTGGGATTCATTCTATAAGGGTGTTTTTTTACTAGTATTGCACTATCAATTACCTTTATTCTCATCTTCCCAAGGCATGGGTGCATGCCATTAATATCCCAATAAGTCCTAGGGAACAAATATTAGAACTACCTTAAGAGGTCTGTGATGTGTGTCAACTCTATGTTAGACCAATAAGTACCTAGAGTGGCCATCTTTAGCTCTCCTTCTGCACTAATTTCCACTTTGATGGTATTTAGTGGTACACGGTATGGATCATTATTCTCTTGGTGTGAGTCCTAAACATTTTAAGTTACCTTTGTTGTCTTTATGTGAATATGAGTGGGTCTTCTTCATCAAGAGTGTTATCATCTACTTGGCATACAAGATTTCTTCTAGTGATTAGTGTTTTCTAGTAACACTCCTTCCAAGTTTTATTTTATTCTTTGCTTGAGTCTTTATTGAGCATCTATTCCTCAAAAGAATTTGGGAGTGCTACCCCTTTTCCCCTGAACATGGTCTTTCAAGCACTCTTTGAGGTTTGTGGTATCCTCGAACACTACCATCTAAATTATTTATAGTGGCTCGACCAACTCCAAGTTATATGAATAAAAAGAGTGTATAAATTTCTCCTTAAGTGCCTCCCAATTGGTTATCTCTCAATGTGTCTCATTGACCATGTACCATGATCATGCCCATGTCTTCAAAGTCCTATAAAAAGCATGCACCCATAAGTTATTTGGGGTAGTCACATCATAGTTAGTACATATATCTTCATATAGGTGCACATTTACCATGGGGTTAGAGTCATTAGAGTACATTGAGATATTAAATTTCTCATTACTCCTTTCAAATCTAGTGGAAATGGATGATTTTACCTCTAGCTAGGTTGGAAAATTAGACCTTTGCATTGCCCACCAATGCCAAACATTGCTTCTCAAGGTATACACTAGTGCACTTATTATGTATATCTCTTTGGGGATGCATGCTTTGAGGTTGTTGACATACATTTCCACTAGGTTTTTCTCTTCAAATTTTGGGAGCACTAAAATCTTGCCTATGCTTAGGTGAAGTACTTTATTTCCTTTCTCCTCATGGTGTGAGATCCATTATATTAGAATGTGACCAATATGGACCCAACCCATCCTCACAAGCTTTGGTGCCTTTATGCACACCAAATGGAATCGACAACTAGTGGCTTCATAATCCTCTATAACTCATCAGTCATAAGAGACATTAGTGGTGTTTGAAGTTGACTACCTTTTCTCCCAAAAAAGTAATCATTGATCAAAAGGATGGAGATTCTCAATGTCCTACATCGTGATGTTATATATGGTTTATCACATCCTTCAAATCAACACTTTCCACATAAGGGGGTCTTTGTTCAATTTAAAGGGGGATAATTACCCTTTCTTTACCATTTTTGAAGGTCATATATCACTTCTAGAAGTGCACATTTGCATTATTAGCATAACATCAAGGCCTTCCTCAAAGCATTAGGTAATTATCCTATTCAACTAAATCAATAACCTTGAAGTTAGCATGGAATTTAGCACCCATAATATCTACAATTGTGCTTGTTAAAATTTCAATCCTCTACACTTAGGTCTTATTGGCCATGAAGAGTATATGTGGAGAAGGTCTCAAATTTGGCCTACCCATCATTTCCCATGCATTCTTGTTCAAGATATTGACCTCTACAGTAGTGTCAATCAACACCTTGTAGATGGGCCATCCATCGATGGTGGAATTTATTAGAATCTCTTGGTCATACTCTTCATTTTGAGTATGCCTTACTTCATGTGCCCACTCCATATGCAGTGTAACAACTTTAATTTTATGGGGATCATCAAATTCACTTAGCTTTCTCCTTACATCACTTCTATTTATAGGAAGTACAATATCTCTATTAACTCTTATACTTTAGTCCCTTGTCTATTTTGATTTCTACATGAGGCGGTAGCCTATGCTTATATATCTCTAACTAGCTAGAGTTCCCCCTAAAAATTTTGTATTATGCTCATGGCTTGTTATAGGATGTCTTTCTAGCATACAAGGTAAAGATAAGACATATATTTTAGTTCAGGCCATGTTATGTGCTTAGTACATCTTGCTTTGCCATATTCCTAGCATACCTCTTATGTTGGTGTAGTTGGAAGTTAAGTGGTGAATCCACTTCACGTGGTTGCCTACACTTTTATTGACTCCATGCATGCTACTTGTGCCTTTGAAGCCCATTTCATATCTTTAATTTCATGCCTGATCATCCCTACACCCTTGTTGGCACCCATTTTTCCTTAGGTTATATTTTTGTACAAGTTGGGCTATTCCCCAATTGCATGTGATCATCGACAATACCTACAAATTAGATGCATCAGGGAATCATGTTAATAGTACTCGGTTAACTTGCACTTGTAACATGATCATGATGGGAATCTTCCTCCACCACATCCTCCACCTTACCCCTAGCACCTCTTTGGTTCCCATACTAGCATTTTATTGTCCATAACCCTCATTTCTCTAGTTCACCTACCCTTCGATTGTTGTAGATGTTTGTCATGCACCTCTCTCCATGCTTTGGTGCATCTCATCAATTATTCAATAGTCAATTATGTTGTGAGGGTGGGCATTACATAAATTATAATAAATGTTTGTGATGACATGATTGGCATAGTGAAATAAAGGGTAGTTATGAACATAATGTGCCTTATGACAAACTTTATAGCTAAGAAGTAGTGTGTGCACATTCCTCTAAGGGTAGTTTTTTCTATTATAAATCTCTATCTTAAAATTAGTGGACCATAACCTACTTTGAGCATCTTACAATGAACTATTGGTCAACTTATATAGTTGGGAGGCCATAAACATAATTTGTGCCTCCATGAATGGGATGATTCCTATATCAACACTCCCAACTATCTTAGCTTTGAGTGTAGCTTCAAGTGCTTCCCGAGGGTTTATGAATGTTTTCATGGATAACACCCTTCATAAGGGTAATATAAATCTTCCAAAAAACCATTATGCATGCTGGGAAGGGTGAATATCATAAGGGATCTTGGAAAAGAGGGTCTTTAATCTAACATCATATAAGCACACACTCACTAACAATTCATGGTTGATATCTTTGAGCATGGTGATGCTCTCCTATTCAAACTTAGGTATATCAAACTCCTTAAAGAAGGATCCCTTTAGGGTGTCATAATCAACCATATCCTTATTAGGATAAAACTTCCTATACCAATTATGGGTTTGATCAATCAAAGTTGTTACAAAATAAGTTACCTTGTGCTTGGACTAGGTTATTCCCTAAGCACACCATTGTAATTCACACTTGAGCACATGCTCTATGACATTCTCCACACCTCGTTACTCAAGAAGGCATATGGACATATCATAATAGATCTAGAGCTAGGGAGTAGTCAGTGTTTGGTGTACTTATTCTCCTTATACTTGTCCTGACATTGCGCATGAAAGGCCTCTAGTCACTAGGCCAAACATTGATACCATGGTTAGTATTGGCACTATAGAATATGATGGTACTATCTAACCAACTAGTGGTACAAGGCCACTCCCTATAGGTTATTACCTAGGCTACAAAACTAACATTGGTTAAACTAGGGTACTTGTGCTCATATTCTATCGTTTCAAACTAGAATCTCAAGTTCTAAATTTATCTTCACATACCTCCTCTTATAGGATAACTTGTTCAATCATAAAGTTCTGGTCCAAATTTTTAAAGTGATCAAAGTCTAAGTTGACAATGAGGTCAGTTTTTAATATTATGTCTTTCTATGTGGGATCTCGTGTATGATATTGCACTACAAGTTCAAAGGGGATAGGTTAATCTAGCACATATCCAATGGTCAAGTTTTTGATGGACCCTGAGCATTCACCCATCAACTATGGAGCTTATCCAAGGCTTTAAGGGCTCCTACCTCTAGGCATAGTTATCATTCAAGATATCCTTCCCCATGCCCTTATCACTTGTTACGAGTCTTCTCAACACTTCTAGGTTTCAAATCTTCTATCATTATGTGCCTCCTCTTGTTATAAGACTATCTCTCGAGCTCTTGGTTGTCAATCTACTCATCCCCTTTCATTTTACCTCACCTACCCATCCCCTTCTTCCCCATTACACTTCTCATACATGAGATGACTTTATCCTTACATCCTCACTATTTCAAAGTTATAATCCACCGTCAAATTCTTGAGTTCGATGTTAATTTCCTTCATAAACATGCCTCTAGGCTTGTGCAAGAACTGTTATTCTACTTCTTCAAGGTAAGAGTACGTCGATACCATGAACTCAAGCATGTAGCTAGTAAGATCCCCTTTCCACCATTTGTTTATGGCTATAGTCTAGGTGGAATTTAAGTTCTCAAGCCTATCTAGGCACTGTTTCATCCACTTGAGGGTTGTCCATAGCTTTGAATTCTATGGGTAACATAAGTATCCAACCAACATTACACTTGCTATGGTAGTTTGCAAAATAAAACCTCATATAGTGTATCATATAAGTGGTTATGGACCCCATTCCTTGGTTTTTACCCTTTATAAGTTGGATGCCTCAACACAAAGATATCTTCCACTCATTTTATCCAATGCTTGATGTTATTGAGGGAGAGTTGGATCATTATCTTGGTGCACAACTGTAGTAATAAAATTCAATAAGGATCCTAGCAATGGAACCAAAATTTTATATAAAAGTAGGTGTTTTCAATCATGGGCCTAGTTATATTTACACATTGAATAATCTTATGATGTTTAATATTTATCACTCGACTGTATTAGCATTAATATACATAAGGCGTAAGCCTTATGCTCTCACTCAAAGTGTAGCAAAGAAGGGACAGGGTCTATGTTGGGCTAGTTGTGCCATGGTGAAATTATATTCTTCAAGGGATTAGGTTAGTGTAATGATGGTTGTGCATTCATGGGTACAAGCATTAGGTTTCATGGGATCAAGGGAATTAAGGCACTTGAGTGCCAACTAAGTATCTAGTTAAGGGACTTAGGCATAGACTTTCACTTAGGCATGGGTATCATTTTGGGGCATTAGTTATTAACCATAATGCATTTTTTATCTCAAGCATGGGGTTCATCACTAACTATAGGATCACCATGAATGAGTTAGGTTATAAAATCATGATAGTTCAACCATACATCTGATAGAATAAAGCATGCAATCCAATAAAGATTCCCAAAGTGTTCTTCATTAATAGAGTTCAACAACAATACATGTATAGTCAATATAAATTCAAAAAATACTTTACATAAGCTACTAAAGGCCCAATATCAAAAGAATCATTGAGAATTATAAATGGTAACTTCAAAAAACATCTTGAACTAAGTTATAACACTAATGGTAACTATCTAGCAACAATTTGTCAAAGCTTCACTACTCTAGTTTGTCTCTCCTCTCTAACTAAACTCAGCTTCTTTTTATAGGGATTTAGAGCATCCTAAGATCATGGAGAATGTAGCATGTTGATCACTAAGATGAAATTATAGGTACATATCCCACCATCTCAACTATGTTTTGTCTTTAATGCATAGTCATTATCCCATTTACTTGCTTCTTAATCTTGCTTGATTCAAAAGGAGCCTCTTGTCTTTAATGGCCAATTGTTATCCCATATGCCTACTTCCTAATGCTGATTAATTCAAAATAGATTTGTTATCCACTAGTCAGTTAGTGCCACTAGAAAACAAAACAAAAATCATCCACCATAATTGCCTTGCACCTAGGTATTTACTGAGTTAGCACGAGTCCACTACTTAGCTCAAAAAGCGGCCCAACATTGACAAATTGGTTTGTGTTAAAGGGTGGATTTGAGTCTGTGGGATTTATAAAGTGGGATGGATTTGAGTTGAAATATAATGGATTTGTGTTGAAGGTTGATGAATTTTTTTTGAAGGATTGGTATTGATTTTTGAAAGTATTTAGATTTGGTGGATTTGTGAGGTGAGATGGACTTGTAGATGAATTTGGATTTGGGTTGGATAGAGAACTAAATATGAAATATGTGATCAAAGAATAACTCTAAAAATGAGAGAATTAAATTTTATTCATCTCATGTAGGAATTTACTATTTCATAAGTCAACCAATAACTTAATTGTGTTTTAATT
This sequence comes from Torreya grandis, assembly GCA_037957365.1. Taxonomy (NCBI): domain Eukaryota; kingdom Viridiplantae; phylum Streptophyta; class Pinopsida; order Cupressales; family Taxaceae; genus Torreya; species Torreya grandis. The sequence goes on from JARHVA010004671.1 coordinate 1,345,728, forward strand.
ATATAAAATTTGAATTATATCCATTTAGATGTTGTGTGGCATATTTTTATAGGTTTAAACGTGGTGTGTATCTTATCTATGAATAGAAAACATGGGTTTTATAGTTTTATATCCTATTAAATCAAGATATTGTCCTAATCATTCATGTAAAATAATAAGAGTAAAAAAAGAAAAATATGTTAAAAAAAAAATATAGATAGTGGTCGCATGTTTTTTGAATATTTGTAGCATATTTTTTATATATACTTTTTGATATTTTGAAATAAAAAATGCAACATTGTAAAGTATATGTGTATCAAATTAAATTATTTTTACCCCTAGTTGATGATGGTCTTAATAATATTTATTATTGTTAGGTTTAAAATAAATTATTTAAAAAAGAAATTATTTTATGTTCTTTTGTGTATATATATCGTTTGTAGTGTTTGGGTTAAGAGAATTTGTATCAGAACGACAAGCATTGGTATTATTACAAACGTTTAATACTTAAATAAAAATGGAATTTCTTATTTTCTGAATGGAGACACTGAAACTAAAAAAAATTATGAATATTAGAGATATGCCATATTCACTCACTTTTAAGCAAATATATATGCCACTATGTTATAATTTATGATGACTTGCATTTGAAACCTGCCTTTTTGGCATTGAAATTTAGTGTTATTATTACATTTGATGAGTTTTAATAAGTATATATTGTAAAACTGATTAAATTTCAATGTACAAAAATTAAATATGAAATGTAGGCTTACTGTTGTTTTGTGCATAATTAATATTTTTCATTTTTTTCAATGATAATAATGTAGTTTGTTTGTTTGTTTGTTTGTTTTTTTTTTCATTCATTCAGGACCATTATAGTATAAGACTTACATATTATTAGATTCAAAAGCACTATCAGTAATCCAAAATCTATATTAGACACAAAATATAATTGCTAACACCTACTATTATTTTTTACAAACCAAAATTAGTACACCAAAAATTACTATAATGCATGCCGTAGTTAATATTGCTCCAAATACTATGTTTCCTATTATCTAATTAAGTATTTATAAAAGGCAATGGTAATAAATTTTAAGGGTGTTGGCTATGAATGAGCTTTAAGAATATATATATATATATATATATATATATATATATATATATATATATATATATATATATATATATATATATATATATATATATATATATATATATATATATATATATTAATGTTACTTTTTTGGAATTTATTTTGGTAATAGTGGCAAAGTAAAAATATGTGTAATATGTTTTAACAAGGTGGCAAATAAATTTCATAACCAAGTTTAAAATGGAAAATTTTATGTAGTGTTAAAATGAAATTATTAGCAAATAAAATAATATGTTCAATCATGTTTAGAACATTCATGTGAAATAATATTATAATGATCACCAATAATAAGTCCTTTTATTAAATATAGTGAAGATATACCAATGCATCAATTAAGTTTAATGAATGTTTATGATATTCCTAAAATGCCAAGCAAAGCTATGGTAGATGTTATCAGTATGGTCATGTCAATTTCCACCTTGAGATTTCCAAAATACCTTCGAAGTCCCCTAAAAACCTTTACTAGGGAGACAAGCCTAATAGCATGCTTCCACTACCTCTTTTAACTACCATGTTTGTCATTGCTATTTAATGCCTTTGTTATTTGTGTTTGATGGTCCTTGTCTTTATCATTATTCTTTTATGCAATCATATTTTTATTATGGTGATAATCATTGTACAACATTAATTTTAATGTTTCTTTGATATAAGTTTGTTTTCTCTAGCCTTTTTTTATTTTAATAAGAATTACATTCTAGTGTGTAATTACACCCTCCTATGTTTTTTATTATTGGGATTTTACTAATATATTTTATTAACAAAAGTATAATTTTCAAACCAATTTTTTTGACAAGAATCTAATCTCATAACCTAATGTAAAGGGAGAGACTAAAAAATTTTAATTATTTTAATTAAATATAAAATAACTTTTATTTTTTGAGTTCAATAAAAAAAGCTACCTCATCTCATTACAAAAATACAACTTACAACATCGTTAACTTATAAAACTTTTAATTAACTCAATGATTATATGGTCAGGTGAAGCCTAAGATTCATCTCACATGAGACAAAGGAAAACAATATGCCTTCTCCCAATTTTCTTTAGCTGATGTAAGGAGTTAAAAGGGATGGTTGATTTTAACAAATTTCTTGCACCAATTTTCGAGGCCATCTATAAGCTTCCTTATATTTTTTAGCTTCCTTAGACTACAATACATGTTGGGCTAAGAAACTAGAATTTGGTCATTAACCTCATAGGTAGAGATGGAGACATGGTGGTTGAAGATTAATATCAAGAAAATTTGATTATGTTTGTATCCACCTAACATGCCAATCATTCTTCAGCTCCAGTTTCAAATATGTTTTTCATTTATCAAGTATTTTTTGGTATATTTCTTTGTTGTCCAAAACTATCAGCCTTGTTTATATTATTTTTATTTCTTATTATAATTAAATAATTTTTTATTAAACCCATATATAGCTATTATTTGGCCAACTCCTACCACCATCAGTTGCTTTTAGCACAATAAGGTATTTCTTTTTCACTTTTTGAAATCAAGATTTATAGCACAAGTAGGATATTATGACCTAAATGTACCAAAATTATTATAATTATAATTGAAATTTATTTTAATTAATAGAAAAATGATATTTATCGCAATAGACCTACAAAAAAATAGAGAAGGAAGCGATAAAAGCAGAATATGGGAGGGAATATTTTGGCTGCGTAACCCTAATAAAAATACAAATAAAAATAACCACGAAGGCACAAGAGATGTTCAAAGAAAACAAAATTTTAAAATTGAATAACAAGTAAATAGAACCTTAATAATGGTATCTGACAATATCCTTGAGATTTTGAAGTGAGTTGAAAATCGACAAAGGAAATAGGGTATGGCCCCATTGGCTTAAGCAACCCCATAAATATTTGTTATTACTTAAGATATAGATTCTTTTGGGGAATATGGTCAACATATGCCACATATTCATCTTCTATCATCATATGTTAAATCTCATAAGAAATGGGAAACCATAAGATGTAGTTTCAAGATAATAAAATAATAAAAAAAATTATAGAAAAATAAAACAAATCCTCTTCAATGATTGAAGGATAAGCACAAAATGACTCAAATGAGATTGGAGGATATGCACAAAATGGGTTTGTTGACAAGACCTTGGAAACTCTAGGGAGATTCAACTAGAAGTTGACAGAGGTGCTCAACATTTTGCATCTTCAACTATTGGAGACATGCAATTACAAGAAATGAAATTTGTACCATAATAAGAGCTTTGGAACAGGGTATGGGCACTCACTAAACCATAATGGAAATGAGATTTTTTATCATTTTTTGTAGCTTCAAATGACTGTAACTTCCATTTGTTTGATCAGCTCACTCACATGTCTCATGCATGAGTAATTGCATGTTTTTTTAATTATTTAGATATTTATTAATATAATAATGTATTTTAATATATATTTTTTATATTAGTTTTAATATAAATATTAAACTATTATATTTTATTACATTATTCATTTTAATATATTATAAATTATATATATTTATACTTTTTTAGATTTTAATTTATATTATATTATATTTTAGTATCGTATATTTTAATATTGTATATTTTCATATTATATAGTTTAATATAATATATATTTTAATATTAGTAGATTCATCTCATATGATATGAAAAATTAAATGTTGTTTTGCCCATTCAAACATGGACACGTCTCATAGTTTGGGGATGCTTAGTGGTTTACTGCTCCAATTTCTATTGCCAATTATCCATGCATGATGGAGAGAAGATAGGGAACCTACTTCTATGCACAAAGATGTGGCAAGGACCCATCACAAAAGTATTTACACTCTGGAATATCATCCTCTCATCACCAACATAGTTGATGATGGTTCTATCACTATGATTAATATCAATGTCTGATTAGGTGTTAGATCCATGCTTCTTATAAGAGCTTTGGTGGTAGATTTCTATTTGGGACTATATTGGACCATTATTCCATCATCCCTCACATATCTACTCATGAATTTTTTTGGTTACCTAGGTCCTCTTTTTAACACATTTTGTTTGCGTCTCATATTTATTGGTTACCCAAGTCCTCTTTTTAATGCATAATGTTTGAGTCTCATGACAAGTCTCTCTACGTGTATATTTTATTTAACTTAACAATAATATAATTAGACAAATATAGATTTTTCACTATTTATATTCTTCAAATCATGAACTATTCATTTTTCTCATTGAATCTTTCAAGATAAAATTAATTTTTCAAGTGTATTTAATATTGACTAATTTTTATCATCTTGAAAATACCAACTACTTTTATACTCTTTTTAAATAATATTCTTAAACAAGAAATCATATATTTTATCTTGGCTAATATTTATCATCTTCAAGACATCAATCATATGGAAAACTTATGAAAGGAATGTCGAAGTTTAATTAAACATAGCTTGTATGTGATTTGGTGACACTCAATAGTTTACCACCCCAATTTTTATGGCTAGATATTTAAGCAAGATGGAGGGAAGGTAGGGAACTTGTTGATGGGGGTAGAGATTTGGCAAGGGCCCTTCATAATAGGTGTTTACACCATGGAATTTGACCATCACAACAAATATAATCCTTTCCTCACTGACATAGCTAAGGATGGTTATATTGTTGCAATGAATATCAATGTTTGGCTAGGTGTTGGATCCATGCTTCCCCATATAGGAGTTTTGGTGGAAGATTCCTATTTGGGACTATACTGAACCATTCTTATATAATTCCTCATCTATCTAATGCATTATATTTGAGTCCCATGACAATGATCTCTCTCTACATGTATATTTTATTGAACTTAATGATAATATAACTAGGTCATACCTTCTATTAGATAATTTATCTAATCCCCAAGTCTTTCCATCTTAAAATTATTATACCTTATGGAATAAACTATTTTGGATATAATTTTTTCACTATATGTAATTTTCAAATCATTAACCACTATTTTTTCTTAGTGACTCTTTGAAGAGAAAAATAATTTTTCTAGTGGTTTTCATCCTGGCTAATTTTTGTCATCTTGAAAATATCGACTATGTTTCTACACTTTTTAAACAATATTCTTAAAAGGAAAATCATATATTTTATCTTTTCTAATATTTATCATTTTTAAGAAACCTATTATAGGGCAAGACTATGCTAGGAACGTCAGAGTTTTATTGAACATAGCTCATATGTGATTTACTGCAATAGATGATTACCCAAAATAGAATTATTTTCTCATTAGGATTTTATATCAGGGGAGTATCTATTTTTTGTAATGCTTTTTCTATGGATTCTTTAGTTCCAAATAAACTCTATAACATTATTTGATTTCCCTAATTCATGATTTATGATTGATAATAATTCAATTGTTCTTGATTTATTTGATGGTTCCTTTGTATAAAAAACATTACTGAGTTGGGGAGTTCTATGTGCAGATAAGGAGATATGCTTACCATGATGATATCAGTGTAGATGACATGGAAAAAGTGATGGATTGATCATATGTTCAGGTATAAGTTGGATTACATTATAAAGAGTGTCCTATACCCATTAGTCAATTGGTCATTGCTCAAGATCTAGATTTTTAAATTAGAGATAGATTGAGAATTTTATGTTTAATATATATCCATAATTTTACTTAATGACATGTAAAAAAATAAACCATATGATTTATATTTAATATTTTTATTACTATGGTGAAATGAAGGGGGAATATTTATCTCATGGTTTTTTGGATGCTCAACAATTTACAACCTCAATTTGTGTGGCCAACTATGCAAGCAGAGGAAAGTTAGGGAGACTGCTTCTAGGGTTAGTGATGTGGCAAGGGTCCATCACAATAGGTATTTACACCATGGTGTCATGACTTTATCACAATATTGTTTATGTGTTGCTACATTTACTCTCCACTTCATTCGAGTCCAATATTTCCACAAACATGATTGATTCTTATTTGACTCATGGTTTGTGAAAATTTTAATAACTAAAAAATAAAGGTTAGAAAAAAACACTTTAGGTTCGATTAAATGTAAATTTTAGGGATTTTGTTTTTGATGCAGAGCTCCACACCCTAAAACTTAGAAAGGGTGAATGTTTCATTTTCTAGCATTTATATGAAAGGAACTCTGAAAAGGAGTGTAGTTAAGGATAAACAAATGCATTTGATTGTTTTGTTTTTTATTCAAAATATTTATTTTCTATATAAAATGCCCAGGGAAATCACTTTTGGTGTAATGCTATTAGTATATTTAGTATAAATTTCTTTGAAGCAATCCATGTTTTGTTCTTTTTAGGGTTTATTTACATGTGTGGCCACAAATTATGTAACTGGAAATATTTTTATGAATTCTATATGTCCATTTATATTTTTTATATCCTTGGACACCATTATTGATCCATTGCATTCATGTTATTTTATAATGATTCAATCCACCAACATTTTTGCATGTTATAGAGAGTTGGCAACCATTATAGACCTGAATTTACAATATTTAAAGAGGATTAGAGAAAATGCCCATAATGAAAATGAGATTTTTGTCATATGTTGTAATTTTAAGTGACCGCAATTGTCATTTGTTTGACCAACTCACTCAAATGTCTCATGCATGTCCTGGCCACTCTACAACTTAACTATGTCAAAAAAATTGTTAAGGTGGAGTGTCAATCTCAAACTTTCTTATCGCAATGTACTTAATGGATTAATTTTCTTACCTACCTAATCTCGGGTCTCATTTTGGTTTTTATCACTTTATATATTTGTGTGTTTATAATATATTATATTTCTAATAATTGTAAAGATGTCAGGGGGAGGGTGTAAAGATGTCAGGGGGGGGGGGGGGGGGGGGGGGTGTTGGCGGCAGGGGTTGGGGTTTGTTTTATGTTCTTTATTTCTATTACAGATTACTTTATCAACCTTGTATCACTTGAAATAAAGTATTATTTAATTTTGAGTTTTCTTCTAATTATTCTTTTCCCTATTCAAAATTACTTTATAGTATTTTATGATTCTAAACTCAATTTGTGACGTTAAACTCAGTTTAGTAGACATCTAAATTTATTTATTTATTAAATATTTAATTTATTTAGTTAATTTAGTACATATCTAATTTATTTAATTTAAAATACAATATTTTTAATTTTAAACTCAATTTAGTAGATATATATTTAGTTAATTTAGAATACAATATTGATATTTGGTAACAAATAAACCTGCATTCAATTACTCCTCCTCTTAGACAAAGGAAGCCTTTTACATGCATTTAATATAGTTGACAAGTGGCATATTCGAATGAGAAGGATCAAATTCTTTGTACTACTTTGAATCATTCTTAGATGATTATCTTAAAGCATGTTCCCCTCCTTACAATGTCTCTATAGGCGATGAAATAGTTTAGATAGATTTTTCATGTTGGCATAGTATAGCAACATTTAAAAACATGGAAGAATCTTTCTAAAGTTTCAGTTAATTTTTTTTTTGTTTAAATTTTATTTGCACAGTTGAAGTGGCCAATCTTCTTCAAGATTGTTGAGCCATGGGATTTCCTACATGCTTCCATGGTCTCCCTATCTCAACATTTCTATTAAATTTTTTCTTTTCCATAGCTTAAGGGATGGAATATTTTGGCTTCTTTCTTTGGTTTGGCTAGCCAAGCCTCTATACCCTGATAGCTCTTATTAGCAAGATTTTTTCTAAATTGTCCGCAAGTTCAGGGTAGTGGTGGCATCTTTTATTGACTATTTTCTATTAGGTTAATGAAAGACTCGACATTGATGTGGGAGCAATATATTGAGGTTATGGAGTATATCTTGTTTTTATTGCAATTGAAATGAGTACCAAACCTTTTGTAAAGTTCATGCCACATGGATGGATAAGGAGGCATTGCTCGTGATAAAATATGAATGTCACAAGCAACCATCAATAAAAAGAAAAGATGGTCAACCGGCAATCTTCCCCAAGGGGTAAGGAGAGTTGATAAGTTTAATTCTCATGAAGTAAGAGGTGCCCACATAATACACTTAAAACATAAATAAAAGGAAAATAATTATCAAATAAAACCATGTAAAATAAATATACACCTTCAAGACAACTGTTAGTATAAAAGCTCATTCCTAATATAGACATAAAGGCTTGTAATAGATGTAGTCAACCTAATATAAACCACAGTGGTCAACTAAAACTAATGCTCGTTAAAGCATATAATAACACATTCTTTTTATCTATCTATCTATCTATCTATCAATAAAGGCTCGTAATAAATGTACTCAACCTAATATAAACTACAACTGTGAACTGAAACTAACGTTCGTTAAAGCGTATAATAACACATTCTATCTATCTCTCTACCTATGGATAGAATAAAAAATACTTATTCCATAAATAGGTTTTGCATGTCACTTAAATCAGAATACGAACATTGACGTTTCCTCTGTATATAAATTACTGGGTCGTGAAGAGGGGGTTTGAGTCAGAGTTGAAAGATGGAGATGGAGATGGAGATGGAAGGAAAAGTATCGCATGAACTCCCTGAAGAAGAAGTGGTGTTGTTGACGATCATGGTAAGGCTGCCCCTTCGAAGAAGCCTTGTGAGAATCCCAACATTTTGGAGAAGATGGAACGAGATACTGTCTTTTTCTTCTTACAGCTCTGCATTTTTATTTCAATCCGCAAGATATGGGTCCATTGAAGTGCAATAATAGGTGATACAAGGAAGAAGAGATATTTACAAAGTTCCTATTATTAAATTTAACGGATATTCTTATAATTACATAGAGCTTCCATGCAATGACATGTGCTGTTTGTCTACGAGTTTAAATTTTGCTATATGCAATGAAAGTGGTAGGGATCTTTGGAAACACCTCCCTCTCCCTCGCATCACCGTTTTTGCCTATTACTTCAATGTAAGTGCCTGTTATTCTTTGACGAAGTAATGCATTATTGTGGTGGGTGATTATGCACAAGCCATTGAAGCATATGATTTGTAATCCAATTCGTGGAATAAATTAGAGGATTCTATTGTCCCTTTAGAGGATTCTATTGTCCCTCTAGGGAGAGGTGTTTACTCCCAAGGTAGATTTTACTGGTTGAATCAAACTTACACGGGAAAAGGTAATAAATCAAACAATAGAGGCGAGTTTGCAGTGTTGAATCTTTCTGAAAGGCGTTGGACAATAATTCCACCCCCAGCAGATACTACTGAGACAGACCATCCTAAAAGTTTTCAAGTTTTTTTCACAAATATTATGATACTACTGTGATACAGACGAAGAGTTCTACGTTCTATTGGCAATTAGCTGGAAGTGATGGGCAGGTAGCATTGGTTGATAAGAAATGGGGTATGGCGTCGAGTGGATATTAATTTGCCTAAACAAATTCTTCAAGTTGCAATTAATAGGAGCTGATGCACCTTGGTTATCGGCGATCAGAAAATACTGTTCGATAATGAAAATAAAAGAGTCGCGAGGAAAATTGGATTAGAAGAGCTTGATCCACAGCTTGGGATGGAGGAGACAAATACAAGCTATATAGTGCCTGATTTGCTATTGCTTTTCGAGTGCACCTACATATGGTGGCCTTGGTAGCGATGAAACATTTAACACGAAAGAGAATAAGATGCTTTTATTTTGTCTAATCGTAATATCCATTATTAGAATTGCCTGTAATGACAATGGTATATAGCCATTCTAAATTTTTTTCTTTCTTTTTCTCTTTGTTTTGGTAAAATAGAGCTTATAATTTTATTATAAATAAAGCATGTACAAGATTATTTAAAAAAGTGGTAGAGAGTAGGTCATCAAAGTTACACTGGACCACGTTTAAGATATAAAAAGTCTAAAACCACAAAAACAATGATCTTTCACAATACAAATAGAACAATTGAAATTATTAGTTTATCTTACATTTATTCCCTTGCTTCCACATTACTTAATTACTACCATCATCCTCCTCGTCTTTTCTCTTTAAACTCTCCTCAATGTTCTCTTTCTCTTGCCTCAATTTTTTTTCCATATGGCCTCTAGTTCTTATAGTTATCTCTTCTTCTTCTTTTTTTGTCATTTCGTTGTACATATGTGAGCTTTGGATGTTAGTTTCACTATTATATCATCTTCTTTATGTGACCTGCTTCAGTGTTGAAGGTCAATCGATAGGAATGCATTGAATCATTGAAGAACGTGTGTCATGATACCTTTAGTATGTTGGAAATCCTATTGTGTAGATATTTATTTTTTTACCTTTGATGGTATTAAATTATTTTGTATTAGATTTTAGTGTGTATGTAAGAATGTAGAGCTTTGCTCAAATAATACTAGTAACTCTTAACCATTTTCTACATTACCATTTTGTGTTTTCTCTTCAGCTCCTTTTGTTTCTCCCTTGATCTTTTTTTATGTTTGGTCAATTACTTTGTTGCTTGTCCTTTCCCTTTGACCTCTCCTGGTTCGGGCTCTTCTCCCTTGTTCTTGTTTTTTCCCTCTGCCTCATTTGCCTTAGCCTTTCTTACCTTGTTTTTGCCACGAAGTGCCCTTCAGAAAAGGTTCCGAAGGGCCACTTCCCTTCTAAGTGCCCTTTGGAACTTTTTCGAAGGGCCCTTCTTGGCTTGCCTTCCCCCCAAGTATCCCTTCGGACTTTTCCAAAGGGCACTTTTTTCCTTGAAGTGTCCCTTCAAACTTTTTCAAAGGGCACTTTTTGTTCAAGTGACCCTTAGAAAAAAATTTGAAGGGCACTTTTCCCCCCAAGTGTCCCTTCGAACTTTTTCTAAGGACACTTTTTGTCGAAGTGGCCCTTTGAAAGAGTTATGAAGGGCACTTTTCCCCCCAAGCGTCCCTTCATAACTTTTTTGAAGGGCATTTTCGCCCGTTTCCTCCAAGGTTATCCTTCAGGATTTTTCCCAAAGGGCCCTTTGTCTTTGAAAATGCCCTTTGAAAAAGTTTCGAAGGGCCATTTCCCTTAGAAATGCCCTTCATAATTTTGTGAAGGGACCTTGTGCCCTTTCCCAAGTGTCCTTCGAAACTTTTCCAAATGACACTTTCCCAAGTGTCCTTCAAAAAAAGTTCTTGAAGGAACTAATCATTGCCCAGAAGCTAATTTTTCTGAAGGAATTCTCTCTAACAAATTATCTGAAGGAATTAATTCAAAAAAAATTTCCAACCCAAATGGAATCTCATGACATCCTGCAGGATGTCAAATTTGATGCAATCAACTAGTTGTTGGGATTCAAAGACATGACATGCCATAAGATGTCAAATTTAGGGTGGTCAACTATTGTTGGGATTTCAAGACATGATGTGTCGTAGGACATCAAATTTAGGGTGGCCAACTATCCCATACAATTTAAAGACATGACGTGTTGTAGGAAATTAAATTCAAGGTGGCCAACTAGTTGTTGGGGTATAACTTGGTGGTATGCCACAAGACATCAAAGTTCATGCCCAAAGTCTTCAAATAAGAAGTGAAGTAACTAGGAAAAGCTAAATGAATTTGTAGTATAAATCAATTTTTCTAACATGCTTTACTTATGACTTTTAAAAGTAGAAGCAATCAGAATCCAAAAAACTTTGTAGTGTAAATTAGGTTTCCCAGTATGCTTTGCTTATGACATTTATAAGTAGAAGCAATCAAAGAAACTGAAGGAGTAAGCAAGGAGTAAATCCATTTAGAAAATCTAAAAGGGTCTTAAGCAAAGCAAAATTGGGTTTTCAAAAGAGCTTTGCTTATCACTTTTATAAGTAAAAGCAATTAAAAATCTCGAAAGAGAAAACATAGTGCAAATCAAGTTTCCCAGAATGCTTAACTTATAGGTTTTATAGTTAAATCCATTTGAAGGCCTGAATGGGTTTGTAGTGTAAAATATAGAAGCTTTCAAGAAGAATCTAAGGTTTTCAATAGTGATCCAAGCCATTTCTTATGGAGGGTCATCTCGCCATTAGTTTTGCAATGATCTTGGTCATTTTAAGAGGGAAAATCAAAGAGAAGGACAAACTTTAACTAAATGAGAGAACAACTAGAATCAGTTTCACTAAGATGGTGATGGCAAACCATTTTGGAGGCTTCTATTTTGGCACCTAAGATCTCTCTCTTCTCTCCCTCCTTTTTTATAAATCGGACCATTGGACCCTTTTTTATCATCCAAAGATAGTACAGTGAAGGCCTATTGGTAAGTTTTGTCATTTCCTTACCTTTGAGAAAAGAAGCATAAGTCTATTTTCTTTCTATGTTCTGGACATTTACCTAGGCATGAAAGAGAAACAGAGTGACAAAAAGTGATGTTTTATCCTTCTATTATCTGTCCTTCATGATTTTAAGCAAAGAGTTGATCCAAAAGGGCATGTAGAGTGCACTCTAACTATATGAGATTTTGCATATGTGTAACCCTTTTTCTAGACTATATAACTTACCTTTCTAGTTAATTACCTTGTTTTATCTCATCTATTTTGTCTCTATATTGAAATACTTTTGTTCAAATCTTCCATAACGTGAGGTATAGACTATAGTTTGTTGTATTGTGCATAAGTATAGGGCATACATGTGGATACTAATTCTTGTATCACCATTTTAGACTAGACTTTTTATTTATGCAAACTTTTGACTCTTTTTATTCATATAAGCTGATTCAACATTTTTATTGCACTAAAAGTTAATATAGGGAGCTAGCCCTTTTGACCTAGAGGTTTATTTTCAGTTATAGGCACACTCACAAGCCTGAAAATATCTTAACATTGCCCAAATCTAGGAGAGGACTAAACACTCTCTCCTAGGGTGCAAGATTTGGAGACAATAATTTTTGCACTCCCAGTAAGACTGAATAATATTACTAAATCAAGGTGAATGCTATTCTTGATAGGCCTAAAGTAGTATAAATACCTTAACCCAACATTTGGTGACTCTAAAAGGGTGTGAATCCCTTGTTCTAGAACAAGTTTTATACATTATCCTACATGGTCCTCACAAGGTCCTCAAGATATTTTGACCAAGCCCTTTTAGTTAAAGCTCTTCCTGAAGAAAAACACCCTAAACCACTCCTAGCCCTATTAAATCTTTAGCAAAGACATTTTGAGGAAGAAGAGGAAGAGGTTGAAAAAGTTCAAGAAGAGGAAGAAGTTCAAGAAGAATAAGAAATAGAGGATCAAAGGAGAAGAAGAAAAATAATGGAAAGAGGATAGATAGATAGATGTCAACTCTTCCCTACTTTTAATACCCAAAACTCAATAGGGATTCTTGCATATGACTCCATCCCTCCAAATGCTACCAAAATCTTCCTAATTTCAATGGGGAGGGTACTATTACCCCATCTGAACATATTAGAGACATCTCTAATTTTTTCAATTTCCATAATGTTACTAGGGCCAACATAGCCATTAGGTTGCTTGTTATGTCTTTAAAAGAAAAAGCACTTGATTGGTATAAAACATTAGAGGGGAAATTCATTACAAGTTGGGATGACTTTGGAGACCTATTGGTGACAAGATTTGAAAATAAAAGTGCTCATGCTTCCCTAATACATTAGTTGAATGTAATAAGAAGAGGTTGAAATGAATCCATAGGAGATTTCAATGAGAGACTTCAAAGAACATGGTATAGGCTGCCACCAATCATGAGGCCTCCTCCTAGTTTTTTAATCTCAAGATATCTCAAAGGGATTAGTACTGATGTTGTTATTTTGTAGTCAATGGAAGGATTAACTCTTCCAGATGCATATGAACTAGAAATTAAGGCTAAGAATAGCTTAATTTAGGTTTAAAGACTTCGTTCAAGAGTTTCCATGCCTTTATTTTCCCATAATTCATTTAAAGATCCAAACATGTCACAGGTTCCCAATGCCACTGCAAAGCCAAGAGCCTTTCCCAAGAAGGTGAATAATGTTGTGGATAAGGATGAAGAAATTTGATCATTAAGAGCTTAGCTCAAGCAAGCTCAATATCAGGCAAGTGTTCCTCCTAATACATATTACTATCCTTAAAAATGATATAGATCTCCATCCTAATACAATTATCAAGGGAGAGAACAAAATTAACAAGGTTAAAATAGGTATCCTAATGCATATAATCCAAATTCTCTGTCCTTCATGCTTTTGATCAAAGAGTTGATACAACGGGGCATGTAGAGTGCATTCTAACTATATGAGATTTTGCATATATGTAACCCTTTTTCTAGACTATATAACTTAGCTTTCTAGTTACATACCTTGTTTTATCTCATCTATTTTGTCTCTATATTGAAATACTTATGTTCAAATCTTCCATAAGATGATGTATAGACTATATTTTGTTGTATTGTGCATAAGTATAGGGCATACATGTGGATACTAATTCTTGTATCACCATTTTAGACTAAACTTTATATTTATGCAAACTTCTGACTATTTTTATTCAAATAAGCTAATTGAATAGTTTTATTGCACTAAAAGTTAATACAGGGAGTTAGCCCTTTTGACCTAAAGGTTTATTTTCAATTATAGGCACACTCACAAGCCTAGAAATATCTTAACATTGCCCAAATCTAGGAGAGGACTAAACACTCTCTCCTATAGTGCAAGATTTGGAGACAACAATTCTTGCACTCCCAGTGAGACTGAATAATATTACTAAGTCAAGGTGAATGCTGGTTTTGATAGGCCTAAAGTAGTAGAAATAACTTAACCCATTATTTGGTGACTCTAAAAGGGTGTGAATCCCTGGTTCTATACCAAGTTTTATACATTATCCTACATGGTCCTCACAATGTCCTCAATATTTTTTGACCAAGCCCTTTTACCTAAATCTCTTCCTAAAGAAAAACACCCTAAACCACTCCTAGCCCTGTTAAATATTTAGCAAAGAGGTTTTGGGGAAGAAGAGGAAGAGGTTGAAAAAGTTCAAGGAGAGGAAGAAGCTCAAGAAGAATAAGAAATAGAGGATCAAAGGAGAAGAAGAAAAATAATGGAAAGAGGATAGATAGATAGATGTCAACTCTTCCCTAATTTTAATACCCAAAACCCAATAGGGATTCTTGCATATGACTCCATCCCTCCAAATGCTACCAAAATCTTCCTAATTTCAATGGGGAGGGTACTATTACCCCATCTAAACATATTAGAGACATCTCTAAGTTTTTCAATTTCCATAATGTTACTAGGGCCAACATAGCCATTAGGTTGCTTGTTATGTCTTTAAAAGGAAAAGCACTTGATTCGTATAAAACATTGGAGGGGGGATTCATTACAAGTTGGGATGACTTTAAAGACCTATTGGTGACAAGATTTGAAAATAAAAGTGTTCATGCTTCCCTAATACATTAGTTGAATGTAATAAGAAGAGGTTGACATGAATCCATAGGAAATTTCAATGAGAGATTTCAAAGAACATGGTATAGGCTGCCACCAATCATGAGACCTCCTCCTAGTTTTCTGTTCTCAACATATCTCAAAGGGATTAGTACTGATGTTGTTATTATTTATTCAATGGAAGGATTCACTCTTCCAGATGCATATGAACTAGCAATTGAGGCTGAGAATAGCTTAATTTAGGTGGAAAGACTTCCTTCAAGAGTTTCCATGCCTTTATTTTCCAACAATTCATTTAAAGCTCCAATCATGTCACATGTTCCCAATGCCACTGCAAAGCCAAGAGCCTTTCCCAAGAAGGTGAATAATGTTGTAGATAAGGATGAAGAAATTAGATCATTAAGAGCTCAGCTCAAGCAAGCTCAGTATCAGGCAAGTGCTCCTTCTAATACATATTACTATCCTCAACAATGATGTAGATCTCCATCCTAATACAATTATCAAGGGAGAGAACAAAATTAACAAGGTTAAAATAGGTATCCCAATGCATATAATCCAAATTCTCTGTCCTTCATGCTTTTGAGCAAGGAGTTGATCCAACAGGGCATGTAGAGTGCATTCTAACTATATGAGATTTTTCATATGTGTAACCCTTTTTCCAGACTATATAACTTACCTTTCTAGTTACTTACCCTATTTTATCTCATCTATTTTGTCTCTATATTGAAATACTTATGTTGAAATCTTCCATAACATGAGGTATAGACTATATTTTGTTGTATTGTGCATAATTATAGGGCATACATGTGGATACTAATTCTTGTATCACCATTTTAGACTAGACTTTTTATTTATGCAAACTTATGACTCTTTTTATTCATATAAGCTGATTCAATAGTTTTATTGCACTAAAAGTTAATACAGGGAGCTATCCCTTTTGACCTAGAGGTTTATTTTCAATTATAGGCACACTCACAAGCTTGGAAATATCTTAACATTGCCCAAATCTAGGAGAGGACTAAACACTCTCTACTACGGTACAAGATTTGGAGACAACAATTCTTGCGCTCCCACGGAGACAAAATAGTATTACTATGTCAAGGTGAATGATGGTCTTGATAGGCCTAAAGTAGTAGAAATACCTTAACCCAACATTTGGTGACTGTAAAAGGGTGTGAATCCCTGGTTCTAGACCAAGTTTTATACATTATCCTACATGGTCCTCACAACATCCTCAAGATTTTTTGACCAAGCCCTTCTAACTAAAGCTCTTCCTAAAGAAAAACACCCTAAACCACTGCTAGCCCTATTAAATCTTTAGCAAAGAGCTTTTGGGGAAGAAGAGGAAGAAGTTGAAAAAGTTCAAGGAGAGGAAGAGGATGAAGAAGTTCAAGGAGAGGAAGAAGTTCAAGAAGAAGAAGAAATAGAGGATCAAAGGAGAAGAAGGAAAATAAGGGAAAGAGGATAGATAGATAGATGTCAACCCTTCCCTAATTTTAATACCCAAAACCCAATAGGGCTTCTTGCATATGACTCCATCCCTCCAAATGCTACCAAAATCTTCCTAATTTCAATGGCGAGGGTACTATTACCCCATCTGAACATATTAGAGACATCTCTAATTTTTCCAATTTCCATAATGTTACTAGGGCCAACATAGCCATTAGATTACTTGTTATGTCTTTAAAAGGAAAAGCACTTGATTCATATAAAACATTGGAGGGGGGATTCATTACAAGTTGGGATGACTTTGGAGACCTATTGGTGACAAGATTTGAAAATAAAAGTGCTCATGCTTCCCTAATACATTAGTTGAATGTAATAAGAAGAGGTTGAAATGAATCCATAGGAAATTTCAATGAGAGATTTCAAAGAACATGGTATAGGCTGCCACCAATCATGAGACCTCCTCCTAGTTTTTTGTTCTCAACATATCTCAAAGGGATTAGTACTGATGTTGTTGTTATTTTGTATTCAATGGAAGCATTCACTCTTCCAGATGCATATGAACTAGCAATTGAGGCTGAGAATAGCTTAATTTTGGTGGAAAGACTTCCTTTAAGAGTTTTCATGCCTTTATTTTCCCACAATTCATTTAAAGCTCTAAGCATGTCACAAGTTTCCAATGCCACTACAAATCCAAGAGCCTTTCCCAAGAAGGTGAATAATGTTGTGGATAAGGATGAAAAAATTAGATCATTAAGAGCTCAGCTTAAGCAAGTTCAATATCAGGCAAGTGCTCCTCCTAGTACATATCACTATCCTCAACAAGGATATAGATATCCATCCTAATACAATTATCAAGGGAGAGAAAAAAATTAACAAGGTTAAAATAGGTATCCCAATGCATATAATCCAAATTCTCTGTCCTTCATGCTTTTGATCAAAGATTTGATCCAACAAGACATGTAGAGTGCATTCTAACTATATGAGATTTTGCATATGTGTAACCCTTTTTCTAGACTATATAACTTACCTTTGTAGTTAATTACCTTGTTTTATCTCATCTATTTTGTCTCTATATTGAAATACTTATGTTTAAATCTTCCATAACATGAGGTATAGACTATATTTTGTTGTATTGTGCATAAGCATAGGGCATACATGTGGATACTAATTCTTGTATCACCAATTTAGACTAGAATTTTTATTTATGCAAATTTTTGACTCTTTTTATTCATATAAGCTAATTCAACCATTTTATTGCACGTAAATTTAATACAGGGAGCTATCCCTTTTGACCTAGAGGTTTATTTTTAGTTATAGGCACACTCACAAGCCTAGAAATATCTTAACATTGCCCAAATCTAGGAGAAGACTAAACACTCTCTCCTAGGGTGCAAGATTTGGAGACAACAATTCTTGCACTCCTAATGATACTGAATAATATTACTAAGTCATGGTGCATGCTGGTCTTAATAGGCCTAAAGTAGTAGAAATACCTTAACCCAACACTTGGTGACTCTAAAAGGGTGTGAATCCCTGGTTCTAGACCAAGTTTTATATATTATCCTACATGGTCCTCACAACGTCCTCAATATTTTTTTACCATGCCCTTTTAGCTAAAGCTCATCTTGAAGAAAAACACCCTAAACCACTCCTAGCCCTATTAAATCTTTAGCAAAGAGGTTTTGGGGAAGAAGAGGAAGAGGTTGAAAAAGTTCAAGGAGAGGAAGAGGTTGAAGAAGTTCAAGAAGAATAAGAAATAGAGGATCAAAGGAGAAGAAGAAAAATAAGGGAAAGAGGATAGATAGATAGATGTCAACTCTTCCCTAATTTTAATACCCAAAACCCAATAGGGATTCTTGCATATGACTCCATCCCTCCAAATGCTACAAAAATCTTCCTAATTTTAATGCGGAGGGTACTATTACCCCATCTGAACATATTAGAGACATCTCTATTTTTTTCAATTTCCATAATGTTACTAGGGCCAACATAGCCATTAGGTTTCTTGTTATGTCTTTAAAAGGAAAAACATTTGATTCATATAAAACATTGGAGGGGGGATTCATTACAAGTTGGGATGACTTTGGAGACCTATTGGTGACAAGATTTGAAAATAAAAGTGCTCATGCTTCCCTAATACATTAGTTGAATGTAATAATAAGAGGTTGAAATGAATCCATATAAGATTTCAATGAGAGATTTCAAAGAACATGGTATAGGCTACCACCAATCATGAGATCTCCTCCTAGTTTTTTGTTCTCAACATATCTCAAAGGGATTAGTACTGATATTGTTGTTATTTTGTAGTCAATGGAAGGATTCACTCCTCTAGATGCATATGAACTAGCAATTGAGGTTGAGAATAGCTTAATTTAGGTGGAAAGACTTCCTTCAAGAGTTTCCATGCCTTTATTTTCCCACAATTCTTTTAAATCTCCAAGCATGTCATAGGTTCCCAATGCCACTGCAAAGCCTAGAGCCTTTCCCAAGAATGTGAATAATATTGTGGATCAGGAGGAAAAAATTAGATCATTAAGAGCTCAGCTCAAGCAAGCTCAATATTAGGCAAGTGCTCCTCCTAATACATATTACTATCCTCAACAAGGATATAGATCTCCATCCTAATACAATTATCAAGGGAGAGAACAAAATTAACAAGGTTAAAATAGGTATCCCAATGCATATAATCCAAATTCTCTGTCCTTCATGCTTTTGAGCAAAGAGTTGATCCAACATGGCGTGTAGAGTGCATTCTAACTATATGAGATTTTGCATATGTGTAACCCTTTTTCTAGACTATATAACTTACCTTTCTAGTTACTTACCTTGTTTTATCTCATCTATTTTATCTCTATATTGAAATACTTATGTTCAAATCTTCATAACATGAGGTATAGACTATATTTTTTTGTATTGTACATAAGTATAGGGCATACATGTGGATACTAATTCTTGTATCACCATTTTAGACTAGACTTTTTATTTATGCAAACTTCTGACTCTTTTTATTCATATAAGTTGATTCAACAGTTTTATTGCACTAAAAGTTAATACAGGGAGCTAGCCCTTTTGACCTAGAGGTTTATTTTCAGTTAGAGGCACACTCACAAGCATGGAAATATCTTAACATTGCCCAAATCTAGGAGAGGACTAAACACTCTCTCCTAGGGTGCAAGATTTGGAGACAACAATTCTTGCAGTCCCACTGAGACTGAATAATATTACTAAGTCAAGGTGAATGCTGGTCTTGATAGGCCTAAAGTAGTATAAATACCTTAACCCAACATTTGGTGACTCTAAAAGGGTGTGAATCCCTGGTTCTAGACCAAGTTCTATACATTATCCTACATGGTCCTCACAAGGTCCTCAAGATATTTTGACCAAGCCCTTTTAGCTAAATCTCTTCCTGAAGAAAAACACCCTAAACCACTCCTAGCCCTATTAAATCTTTTAGCAAAGAGGTTTTGGGGAAGAAGAGGAAGAGGTTGAAAAAGTTCAAGGAGAGGAAGAGGTTGAAGAAGTTCAAGGAGAGGAAGAAGTTCAAGAAGAAGAAGAAATAGAGGATCAAAGGAGAAGAAGAAAAATAAGGGAAAGAGGATAGATAGATAAATGTCAACTCTTCCCTACTTTTAATACCCAAAACCTAATAGGGATTCTTGCATATGACTCCATCCCTCCAAATGCTACCAAAATCTTCCTAATTTTAATGGGGAGGGTACTATTACCCCATCTGAACATATTAGAGACATCTCTAATTTTTTCAATTTCCATAATGTTACTAGGGCCAACATAGCCATTAGGTTGCTTGTTATGTCTTTAAAAGGAAAAGCACTTGATTCGTATAAAACATTGGAGGGGGGATTCATTACAAGTTGGGATG
Source organism: Torreya grandis (assembly GCA_037957365.1). Lineage (NCBI taxonomy): Eukaryota > Viridiplantae > Streptophyta > Pinopsida > Cupressales > Taxaceae > Torreya > Torreya grandis. Next base: position 1,366,438 of record JARHVA010004671.1, read on the forward strand.
ACTTTGGAAACCTATTGGTGACAAGATTTGAAAATAAAAGTGCTCATGCTTCCCTAATACATTAGTTGAATATAATAAGAAGAGGTTGAAATGAATCCATAGGAGATTTCAATGAGAGATTTCAAAGAACATGGTATAGGCTGCCACTAATCATGAGACCTCCTCCTAGTTTTTGGTTCTCAACATATCTCAAAGGGATTAGTACTGATGTTGTTGTCATTTTGTATTCAATGGAAGGATTCACTCTTCTAGATGCATATGAACTAGCAATTGAGGCTGAGAATAGCTTAATTTAGGTGGAAAGACTTCCTTCAAGAGTTTCCATACCTTTATTTTCCCACAATTCATTTAAAGCTCCAAGCATGTCATAGGCTTCCAATGCCACTGCAAAGCCAAGAGCCTTTCCCAAGAAGGTGAATAATGTTATGGATAAGGATGAAGAAATTAGATCATTAAGAGCTCAGCTCAAGCAAGCTCAATATTAGGCAAGTGCTCCTCCTAATACATAATACTATCCTCAACAAGGATATAGATCTCCATCCTAATACAATTATCAAGGGAGAGAATGAAATTAACAAGGTTAAAATAGGTATCCCAATGCATTTATTCCAAATTCTAATCCTATCATAAAGGCTATTATTCTAGTTCAAACAAATCCAGTGCAAGGAGAAGACCATGTGGACCAATGGGGGAAGCCTCAAGGTTTTTTTACACATGTTGATGGAGGAACTAGCTACACTTTACATGATAGCAGAGGAATCATGTCCCAATCAATGGGATAGTCTTACAGAAAGTAGCAACTGAAGTGTGGGATTGATGAATTTTCAGGTAAAAGATGATTTTGGGCTAACTAAGGGCATGTCAATTACATCTGATACAAGGGCCAAGAAGAGATCATTGGGAGAAGGCTAGGAGCCATGAATATTTCCAAGTGAGGCCTTTCTAAGGCCACAAAGTGAAAATCAAAGTGTTTCACCTTCTACAAGCCATGTTCCTCCAAAAAATCATAATATAAATGCAGCTACCAAGATTACAACATAGTAGGCTACAGCTATTTTGTTACTGTTAAAAGTGAAAGATAAGGTGAAGACTCCATCTCTAAATATTTTGGACTCATTAAAGATCACTAAAACAAACATATCACTTTGGGAAGTTTTACACATACCTAGTCAAAAGGAGATTTTGTAGGAGTAATTAGCAAGCATGCATGTGGCTCATTAATCTTTAAAGTATCATAGTGTGGCTCTCACAAATTCTCTAAATCATCTTTTAGATGCTTCTACTAAACCTAAAAATCCTCCACCCTTCTACCTCACACTCATTATGAGAGATAAGTTTGTCCACAATTATATTGTGGATAGTGGGGCAAGCACTAATGTTATGCCTAAAGTAGTGGTTGATACGCTAGGTTTAAACTATAAGCCATATAGTAAAGGTGTGTTGTAGCTAGATGGAACTCCAAGCAAAATGATATGATTGGTCAAAGGTCTGAGAGTGTTTTTACATGGTTTCCTAAGCTTCCCTATCATGTAAGATATTTTGGTGGTGGATCTTCCAGCACACTTTGCTATATGCATGTCAAGGTACTTTACAACCAAGATAGGAGGATACCTTTCTACTAATTAGTCCTTTCTATATTTCAATACAAGGTATGGAACTAAGGTAACCATTAGCAAGGTTCCACATTGAGCCATACTTGGAGATAATAAAAAATCAAAATTGTCTAATCAATAAAGAGGAAAAAATAATCATGTATGGTGAAACATCTTCTCCTCTTGAAGGTATTTTTGACCTCTATCTTGAAAAGTATTTAACTAAAAAAACACATGGCCTTGACCCTTACACTTTCATTAAACAGACTTATTTGGGGGTTTACTGCATACATAAGGATAATGCCCCAATTCCTTCACTCACCAATGAAGATCACGAGCTTGATGGCATGTGGGAAATATTCTTTGATGGTTCAAGGATAAAATTAGGCATAGGAACGGGTGTCATGTTATTTTTTCCATCAAATAATTATTACTACTCCTCTTATATGTTTTACTTTAGCTGCACTTGCAACATGGTAGAATATGAACAATAGTTCATGGTCACTAATGGATAAAAAAGAGAGGAATCAAGCTTTTGAAAGTCTATGGAGATGGTGAGCTACTCATTCATCAAGTAATAAGTCAAGATACATCCAATACCCCCTTGATCAAGTCCTACAAGCATAGGGTATGGTATTTACTTAAAGACTATGATGCCTTCAACATCCAGCCCATACCAAGAGACTTAAACAAGCATGTTGATATATTGGTTGTAATAAGAACATGTGTTTGACTCAGCTATTGATGTTGAATAAGAGAAGGGTCACTCCCATATCAATATCATTGTGAGACCCTCCATTTCAAATAATGAAGTGTCATGGTAAGTGTTTGAAAGCGATGAACACATTGCACACTTCTTGCAAAATGAGGCAAGTTTCACTTCAAGAAATCAAAAGAGGTTACATGATCATTATGAAGAAAAAGTTATACATATAAAAACAAATAAAATACCCAAGGGGTTGATTAACTTGGAGAGTTTCTTCAATGAGTATGATCAAAATAATAATCAAAGAATGAGCATGTCAACAAAAGAAGAGAACTATGAGAGAGTTTTGATTTTCAAGGACAAACTTTTGAATACTGGCAAGGTTTGTTCTTAGCTGGAAAGGAAAGATTTTATTACATTATGAAAAGAGTTTCATGACATCTTTGTTTGGGAGTACAAGGACTTGAAAGTTTTTGATCCAAGTATAGCTTATCACACCATTGAGTTGGAGCATGGAGCTAAACCAGTAAGACAAAAGCAAAGACCTTTCAACCCTAAGGTAGAAGAACTCATGAAGAAAGAGCTGATCAAATTGATTCAGTATAGGATTATCTTTTCTATCAAGCACTCAACTTGGGTAGCCAACCTTGTGCTGGTTCAAAATAAGAATGGAGAAATCAGAATTTGTGTGGATTTTTTTATCTAAATAAAGTGTCCCTCAAAGATCATTATCCACTCCCTTTCATAACACAAATTCTACAAGATGTTTTAGGTTCTCAACGTTTCTCACTTTTTGATGGTTATGCAGGTTATAATAAAATATTGATAAATGAAGAGGATCAATTCAAGATAGCCTTCACCATCAAGTGGGGGACCTTTGCCTATAATAATATGATATTTGGTTTATCCAATGCTAGAGTTACATTTCAAAGGGTAATAGATATGGATTTCAAAGATTTGATCAATAAGTTTTTGCTCTTTTACCTTGATGATATAACTATTTTTTTAAAGGATGTTGTTGATCATATGGGACACCAAGGAAAGTGTTTGAGAAGTGTAGATAGTACAACATATCTCTCAATCTAAATAAATGCATCTTCACTATCCATGAAGGTAAGTTTTTAGGTCATGTTGTTTCAAAAGAAGGCTTATATATTGGCCCCAAAAGGATTGAAGTTATTCTAGGCTCGTCTTTGCCTTAACACAAGAAAAGGATGTAAATTTTCTTGGAAAAATAAAATTTGTAAGGAGGTTTATCCCAAACTTTACAACTGTGTTAAAGCCTATCACAACCATGCTGAAAAAGAACCAAGTTTTTACTTGGACAAAGGAGGGTAAAGGCAGCTTTGAGGCAATCAAACAAGAAATTGCAACATCTCCCACTCTCTTAAATCTAAATTTTGCTAAAGATTTCATTATTTATACTTTTTCTAACCTTGACGTAATCACATCCATGCTTATGAAAAAGAATGATGAAGATGTTGAGCATCTAATTGCTTTCTTCAACCAGCGCTTAGGAGACTATGAAGTGAGATATTATTTTGTTGAGAAGCAAGTTTGAACTATCATTAGAGGATTAAAAAAATTAGGCATATGGCTTCCAACAACATGATCCATGTCATGGTCTCCCATCCCAGCACCAAGGAGTTTCTCCTAAGCAGGGATCTTAATTAGAAGAGAGCTATATGGATCATGAAGGTGATAGAATATGACATTTATATCAAGGTAACCAGCTTGGTAAGGGGAAGAGGTTTATGTGAATGCTTAGCATCTAAATTTCAAGAGCCAAAAAAATAATCCATGGTAAATCAAATTCAAGACCATCCAACCGATCAAATGCAAAATTAAATTTGGACACAAGACATCATTGGTTTTCTTCAAAATGGTGAGTGTCCCAATGGCTTGAACAAATCTCAAATAAGGTATTTTAGGCTGTAATCTATTCCTTATTTTCTTATGGATGGCATTCTCTTTAATAAGGATGTGAGAAATGTGTTATAAGATGCATTAATAATGACCAATTTGATATGCTACTAGAAAAGTTCCATAATGGTGCAGATGGTGGTCGCTTCTCTCCTAGAACAATAGCTACAAAACTAATGAGAGCTGGTTACCATTGGCCTAGTATTTTTAAGGACTATTATCATTGGGGTAAGGTTTGTCCTCAATGTGACTTCTTCATTAGAAAATAAAATCTTGCTTCTCTTCCATTGAACCCTATCCAAGTGGACCAACCTTTCATGTAATGGGGCCTTGACTTCATTGGCATGATCAACACCCCATCAAGTGTTGGACACAAATGGATATTGACTGCTAAAAACTACTTCAAAAAATGGGTAGAGGCTGCTGCTTTGAAGGAAGTAAATAAACATGCCATATTGGAGTTCTATGACAACATTATAACAAGGTTTGGATCTCCTCATGTCATCATCTCAGATAATGCACTTGCTTTCATAAGTGCTAAAACTTTTGATTGGGCAGTAAAGAGTGGAGTTCATTTGAGTACCTCATCCAATTACTACCCTCAAGGTAATGGATTGGCTGAATCTACCAATAATAACCTTATTAAGATCATCAAGAGGATATTGGAAACCAATCAAAGAGCATGGCATAGCAAGCGGAAGATAGCCTATGGGCAAATAGAATCACTTCCAAGAAGTCAATTGGTAATTCTCCCTTTGCACTTGTCTATGGAAGAGAAGTTATGATATTTATATCATAAGAGATCCATGCCTTGGAACTTGTATAACAGTTGGAATTATATGAAAACACTCCCATGGAGGTTAGATTGATAGAATTAATGCAACTACAAAGGGAAGAGATGATGCACACAAAGCTTTGGAACACCATCAAGTTCTCATGAAGAAATCCTTTGACAAAAGGGCAAGGAAAAGAGATTTCAAATAAGGTGACTTGGTCTTGAAATGGGATGAAGATAGAGAAAACCCAGGAATATATACAAAGTTTGATACTTTGTGGAGTGGTTCTTACATCATTATCAAGTGTAAGCAAAGAAACTCCTTTCAACTATCCAAAGTGGATGGAGAAGAGCTTCCTATTCTAGTGAATAGAATCCATTTAAAGCCTTGCTTTTGACCCTTGTTGGCCATGTCTTGTATATACCTTGTTTTGGTGTGTTTCCTTTGTTGTGTTTGTTTTCCCTAAGTGTTGTGGAGCATAGTGTTTACCTTTTAGGTGTTTTCTTTCCTTTTTTGGGTTATGCATGTATCTCTCCAACTTGTGTATCTAGCCATTGCTTATTTTTTCAAATCTTGTTTTCCTTACATGACCCCATGCCTAATGGAAGGATTTAGGCAATTGGTCTTATGACATAGAGGGCATGTCTCCCTTGGAAATCACTAGAATGTTTACCATTTTTTGCATGACTAATTTTGATTTTTCCTTTAGCTCTTTCCATTTCTCCTTGCTCATTTTCTATGTTTGATCACTTGCTTTGTTGCTTGTCTTTTCCCTTCAGCATCTCCTAGTTCAGGCTCTTCTCCCTTGTTATTTTTTTTCCCTCTGTCTCATTTGTCTTAGCCTTTCTTTCCTTATTTTTGCCCTGAAGTGCCCTTCAAAAAATGTTTTGAAGGGCCACCTCCCTTCTAAGTGCCCTTCAAAACTTTTTCAAAAGGCCCATCTTGGCTTTCCTTCCCCCCAAATGTCCCTTTGGACTTTTTTTAAGGGGACTTTTTATCCAAGTGACCCTTCAAAAAAGTTTCAAAGGGCACTTTTCCCCCCAAGTGCCCCTTCGAAACTTTTTTGAAGGGTCACTTGGATAAAAAGTCCCCTTAAAAAAAGTCCAAAGGGACATTTGGGGGGAAGGAAAGCCAAGATGGGCCTTTTGAAAGGGCACTTTCCCCCCAAGTGCCCCTTCAAAACTTTTCTAAAGGGTAGTTTTGCTCGTTTCCTCCAAGGTTACCCTTCAAGATTTTTATCGAAGGGCCCTTTGTCTCTGAAAATGCCCTTTGAAAAAGTTTCAAAGGGCCATTTCCTTTGGAAATTCCCTTCAAAAAATTTTGAAGGGACCTTGTGCCCTTTCCCAAGTGTCCTTTAGAAATTTTTTGAAGGACACTTTCCCAAGTGTCCTTTGAGAAAAGTTCCCAAAGGAACTAGCCATTACCCAAAAGCCAATTTTCCCAAAGGAATTCCTTTGGACAAATTGTCTAAAGGAATTACTTTGTAAAAATTTCTTGGCCCAAATGGATTCCTATGACATGTCGTAGGACATCAAATTTGATGCAGGCAACTAGCCATTAGGATTCAAAGACATGATGTGTCGTAGGATGTCAAATTTAGGGTGGCCAACTACTTTTTGGGATTCAAAGACATGACATGACATAGGACATCAAATTTAGGGTGACAAACAATCCATTGAGGTACAACTTGGTGACATGTCATAGGATGTCAAAGTTCATGCCCAAAGTCTTCAAATAAAAAGTGAAGTAACTGGAAAAATTTGACTGAATTTGTAGTGTAAATTAGGTTTCCCAACATACTTTACTTATGAATTTTATAAGTATAATCAATCAAAGAGCTCGAACAACTTTGTAATGCAAATCGAGTTTCCCAGCATGCTTGGATTATGAGTTTTAAAAGTAGAAGCAATCAAAGAGCCCAAAGGAGCAAGCAAGGAGTAAATCCATTTAGAAAACCTAAAAGGGGTCTTAAGCAAACAAAAATCAGGGCTTCAAAAGAGATTTTCTTATGAATTTTATGAGTACAAGAAATCAAAAAGTTTGAAAGAACAAGGATAGTGTAAATCGGGTTTTCCAACATGCTTGACTTATAGGTTTTATAAGTAAAGCCATTCAGAAGGCCTGAGTGGGTCTATAGTGCAAAACATGGAAGCTTTCAGGAAGAATCTAAGGTTCACAATAGTGATTTGAGAAATTTCTTATGGAGGGTCATCTCACCATTATTTTTGTAATGATCTTGGTCATTTTAAGAGGGAAAATCAAAGAGAAGGACAAAATCCAACTAAATGAGAGAACAGCTAGAATCAGTTCCACTAGGATGGTGATGGAAAACCATTTTGGAGGCTTCTACTTTGGTGCCCAAGAGCTCTCTTTTATCTCCCTCTTTCACTATAAATAGGACCCTTGGGCCCTTGTTTTATCATCCATAGATAGTATGGTGAAGCCCTACTAAAATGTTCTGTCATTTCCTTGCCTTTAAGCAAAGAAGCATAAGTCTATTTTATTTCTAAGTTTTGGACATTTTCTTGGGCATGAAAGAGACATAGAGTGACAAAAAGTGATGTTTTATCCTTATTTTCTCTATCCTTCATGCTTTTGAGCAAAGATTTTATCTAACAGGTCGTGTAGAGTGCATTCTAACTATATGAGATTTTGCATATGTGTAACCTTTTTTCTAGACTATACAAGTTGTCTTTTTAGTTATTTACCTTGTGTGATCTCATCCATTTTATCTCTACATTGAAATACTTATGTTGGAATATTATAGAGATTGAGGTATAGACTATATTCTATTGTATTTTACATAAGTATAGGGCATACATGTGGATACTAATTCTTGGTGTATCACCATTTTAGACTAGGCTTTTCATTTATACAAACTTTTGACTCTTTTCATTCATACAAGCTGGATCAACAATTTTATCACACTAAAAGTAATATAGGGAGCTAGCCCTTTCAACCTAGAATTTCATTTCCACTTGTAGGCACACCCATAGGCCTAAAAATGTCCCAACATTTCCCAAATCTGGGAGAGGACTAAACACTCTCTCCTAGGGTGCAAGATTTGGAGACAACAGTAACCATTAATGTCATCCTATAAAAATTTAACCTATATATAAGCCTGATAATATGAGAGGATTTTTTAAATCCATTTTATATCCCAACATGCATAAAGTAGAGATAAGGCATGAAAGCATTATGAAGCAAATTTAGCTTCAGTCAAGGCAATGCAACCAACATATTTTATTTGTCTGAGATTTCTTTCCCTTAAATTTATTGTCTTGCTTCCACTCTAATTAATTATTGCCTAGATGTCCCCATATTTTCTCTTTAACTCTACTCAATGTTGTCTTCCTCTTTGATTTGTCCTTCATTGATTTGTTTTCTATGTACCCTATAGTGTTTATGGTTCTTGTTTGTGTTTGGTTCTTGTGATATTATTTTCTCTATATGACCTTTAGATGTTAGTTTGGCTATCATATCATTTTATCTATATGACCTTTGGATCCTAGCTTGGTTGTAATGTTGTGTTTTATATATGTCATCTACCATAGGCCTAGAGATTAATAGGTGCCTTTATTATATGGCTAGAATTCAACAAGTTCTTGCATCATAGTGTTGGAGGTCAATGGGTGAGAATTCATTGACTCATTAATGATTGTATGCCATGCTACCTTTTCTCAGACTAGAAATCCTATTATGTTGATATTTATCTTATACGTTCAATGGAATTAAGATATTTTATAATGGATTTTAATGCATATGTAAGGATGTAAATATTTTTCTAATGTCAAGTAATGTTTCCACTAATGCCATCCTATAAAAATATAATCTATACACGAGCTTGCTAATATGAGAACAAGTTTGATGATTTATTTGATAGCTTGACATGCATAAGGTGGAAAAATGATGTGCAAACATTTTGAGGTTAGTTAAACTTCATTTAGTCGCTTTGTGATAATTCAACGATCATATTTTATTTGTCTAGGATTTTTATTTGTTGACAATGATGCCATTTTTTCTTTTCTTTTTTACATTAATATATTTTTTCATGTCCCAAATTTTTTAATAGGTTTATAGGGTTATAAATGTGTTTCTTGTAAATAGATATTGGTAAATGGTTTAGGGCTTTGTTTAGGATTTATGTAAAAATAGTTTTTGGTTTTAAAAGCTTGTATCATTTTGATAGCTCAATGCACATAGGTCAAAGACTATAGATACATTAATTTTGAAATGATTTAAGCTTGAATAGGTATATATGCATTATTATCTCAATTTTTGCATTGATAATGATGTCATTTGTTGGCTTTATGTTTTTTCTAAATTAGTATGCTTGATTCTACCATAAATTAAATCTAATATTATTTAAATTTACTATTTTAATTTTTAAAAGTGAAATAATAAAATTGATAGGTGCTCACCTCCCAGATTAAGCCTTTCATTCCATATATGATCGATGGTTTCTATCGAAAGTTGCTTAGTAAATACAATAATGCTTCCCTAATTTTGAACCATGGCACAGGCTCATTGAGCTACATGATTGGCATGGAGATTAGCTAGATTTTATGCCTTAAGGCTAAAAATATAGTAGGGATACGTTGACCCACTGAAGACTATGTGGTGTCATATATTTTACTATGCTTGAAAGCTTGTTATAAGGATGTTTATCTTCTACATTCAATGACATTAAACTAATTTTTTTTTGGATTTTAATGCATATATAAAATTACAATGGTTTCTTTTTAATGTCTACTAATATTTCCATTAATGCTATTCTATAAAAATCTAATCTATATATGAGATTGTTAATATGAAACCAAGTTTAGAAATTCATTTTGATAGCCTAACACATGTAAGCTAAAGATAGGGAAGGTAACCATTTTGAGTTAAGTCAAGCTCCATTAAGTGCCACTACAAGAATTTCATGAGCATATTTTATTTTTTAGGTAGCCTTTTTTTAGAGTGATGTCATTTTTTGTTTTACTTTTTAAAAATCAAGACATTTCTTCATGTCTTGAACTTATGTATAAGTGTACATGGTTATGAGTTATTTTATTGTATATAGATATTAGTAAATGGTTTATGGATTTTCTTTGGATTTATGTAAAATTAATTATGGGTTTGAATTTTTATGGTGTTTTGAAATCTCAACATGCATAGGTCACAAACTAGAAATGTAGTTATCATGATGTGAGTTAAGCTGGAATCAGTGCCTCTACATGATTTTATAGAATTTGTTGTTGACAATGATGTTTGTTTTTAATTTGTTGTTTTTTAAATTAGTATATGTTTTTGTGCCAAATTTTTTTGTACATTTATGCAAGGTTGTTTTGTTTAATTTATGCAATAATGTTTGTAGTAGAATATATTTGTGCATAGTTGATCATATCATTGTGCCACAAATCATCAATTTATAAAGGTGGGAGCCATAAAAATCAAAATGATTTTCTTATGATTTGGTTTGTTGGTCATTGGTGACATAGTATTTTCATTCCTTTAAGATGATAGTGGTCATTAAAAAGGGGGTTCTAAAAAAAAATTGCCTACCGTTTGTGCACTCTACATAATGTAGACACTAAAACTAAGTATTATAACATCTCAATCTTATATACTTGAAAAATATAAATCTAGGATCTACCCTTCAATTTTAGACCTTCCCACTATCGAAAGGTTTGCATTCACCATATCAATGTGCCAAAATGTTTACCTTATAGTGATGCAAAAAAGAGGTCAAACTTCTAGAGGCCATAACTTTTGATCCATAGCTTTGTTTTAGCCCATCTTCATGCCAAAACAACTTGATCAAAAATTTAAGTGCAACCATAACTTTTCCTTCTACTTATGGGATGTTTTTGATATTTTCTAGAGATCATATATGACCATCTAAGGTTCTAAAATTGTTGTTTAAAATTATTTTTAGGTTATTTTCTAAATTTACAAATTATCTATTTTGTAACCACACTTGAACTTTAGTTAAAATTAGTTTGATAGGTTAATTTTAGAGTTTAATTTATTTTTTTATATTTCTAGAGCTACATGTGCTTGCATGTGAAACTTACCAAAAATAACAACTACTAAAAATAGTAGGTTGAGTTTTATTTATTTTAAGAGTTCTAAATTTTGCATGTCTACTCTAATTCTGAGTCAAAGATTATTTATGCATGGTTTATAATTATTTATATCATTCAATATGAATCAATACTAGTTATTATTCAAAATATTTTCCTATTGGTAATTTTATTGTCTTGATAGTATTTTGGCACATTATTTTGTATCAAAGGAAGTATATAAGGTTCTATAAGTTTTAAATTTTTAAGAGGTTGGATTTTTTCAACAACCCAAGGATTATCAAGAATTGGAGAATTACTTGGAAATGTGTAAGATATGGTGAAAGGAAAAGGAAGAATCACTTAGATAAACTATATTATGTAAGATCTGCAAAGGCAAGTAGAACAATTAACCAAGATCATTGAGAATCAAAGATAAAGGAGAGTAGAAGATACAAAAGATCATGAAGAATAAATTATGAAAGAGGAGCAACAAGAAATGCTATCATAAATTGAAGAGATGATGGTTAGAGATCTAATTGGAAGGAATGAAGGAATCCAATTTAACATTCTAGATTATGGAGGAAGTTTAAAACTAGAGGAGTTGATAAATTGGATGAACATCATGGAGAATTTTTTTTGAATGGAGAACTATGAGAGAAGACAAGAAGGTAAATTTTACATGCATGAAATTGAAGGGTCATGTAATTAGTGGGATCACCAACAAAATAAAATATGAAAAAGTTAAAGAGAAGATCAACTCATGGAAAATGATGGAGGAGAAGTTTAGGGAGAAATTTCTTCCTATGGATTATGCATAAACCCTATAAAGAAGATTTCAAAATTTAAGGAAGAAGGATTATAGGATATAAGAGTATACATATGAGTTTTACAATTTTCCATATGCATAGATCATGATGAGACAAAAGAGCAGATGATCACAAGGTATTTAAATGGTATAATGTTTTATATTTAAGATGAATTAAGCATGAATAAAACACTATACATGGAGGAATCTTATCAGTTAAATTTAAAGGTAGAAGAAAATCAAAATAGATAGAATTTTATAAGAAAATATATTGGGCCAAGAAGAGGACAATCCCCTCCTATAAGGGGATGAGGTGTATTTTATACAAGAAGAGTTGGGATTAGTACCACTAGAGGAGAATCATTATGTGGTCTAGAAAAACAAGAATATAATAGAAAAGGGTTTCAAAACTAGCAAAGAGGAAAATGATTTTAGAGAGGATGAAGCTATGGTAGTGGTAGAGGATGGTTTCTAAATCAGCGTAGATCTTTTTTTTTTTTTTTAATTAGAGAAGAAGGGCCTAGAGTGTTTGAGTGTCCACTCAAAAAAGATTAATAAAAGAGGCAAGAGGAAGCCCAATAGTGAATTTAGTTGAAGCTAAAAAAAAAGGCAAAATACTAAAGTTATAACAGCAAATATTTGAGAAAATATCATGATGAGAAGAATAATGATTGCCTCAAGGAAAGAACATGTGCATAATAAAGAAGGTGGTGATACATGGATGAAAACAAATATATTTTGAACAAGGCATACTTTAGGAGGTAATATATGCAAAGTAATTATAGATGGCAGTAGTTGTGAAAATATGGTTTCTAAGGATACTATTAAGAAATTAGATTTACAATATAAAATACGTCTTAATCTTTAGCATATATCATGGTTTAATAAAGGGAATTATTTTACAATAGATAAAAGGTGTTTGATCAAGTTTTTAGTAGGTAAAACTTACAAGGATGAACTATGATGTGATGTTATATCAATAAATGCATGTCATGTGTTATTGGGAAGGCCTAGGTAATTTGATAGAAAATAAGTTCATAAATGAGTGAGGAACACATATAGTTTATGGAAAGGTGGTATGAAGATAGTTTCATTACATCTTAAAGAGGAAGGGTAGGATGAAAGCATGTTGAGTAGAAAACTATGAAAAACATGAAGATGACATGTTACTGATATGCATTAGTAGCCAAGAAAGAAGATAGAAAAGTGGTGCAAATACCAGCAAAATCAAAAGCAATGTTGAAATAATATACAAATGGTATACCTGATGAGTTAATGTATGGTTTACCACCAAAGAGATATATTCAACATCATATTGATTTGATCCCAATATCAGCTCTACTTAATCAAGAAGCTTATAGGATGAGTCCAACATAACATGTAGAATTGAATAATCATGTTACTAAACTGGTGAGGAAGGGTTTAGTAAGGGAGAGCATGAGTCCATGTTCAACACTAGCATTGATAACTCTAAAGAAAGATGGAGGGTAGAGGATGTGTGTGGATATTAGAGAAATAAATAAAATTATAATCAAGTATAGATTTTCTATACCTCATTTATATGATATGATGCATGTTCTTGTACGAGAAAAATATTTTACTAAGATTGATCTAAGGATTGGTTACTATCGAAATCATATTCATGAAGGAGATGAATGTAAAATAGAATTCAAGACTAGAGATGGTTTATATGAGTGGATGGTGATTTCATTCATATTTTCTAATGCACCTAGGACATATAAGAGGTTGATTAACATAGTGATATGATAATATAGTGGTGAGTTTGTAGTGGTTTATTTTGATAATATTTTAATATTCATCAAGACTAAAGAAGAGCACTTACAACATTTGAGAATGGTATTAGACTTGTTAATAAAAGATAATCTATATGATAATTTGAAAAGGTGAGGATTTATACATAATAGTGTGGTATTTTTAAGATTTATAGTTTTATTAGATGGTGTAAGAATGGATGAATAAAAATTAAAGGCAATTGTTGAGTGGCCTATCCCTAAGAGCATCACAAAGGTAAGAAGTTTCCATGGTTTAGAAATATTTTACATAAATTTTATTAAATATTTTAGTAGTCTTGTTACACCAATAACAAATTGTATGAGAGGAAAATAATTTTCATGGACAAGGGCAACACAAATCTTTGAGTTATTGAAGAATAAAATTACAAAAAATCCTATTTTAGTATTACCAAATTTTAAAAAAGTATTTGAGGTTGATTGTGATGTTTTATTTGTGGTAAATGGTGTTGTGTTAAGTAAATAAGGGAATCCAATAGCATATTTCAATGAGAAATTGAATGAGGTAAGAAAAAAGTATTCTATGTATGATGTTGAATTTTTTGCCATTGTACAAACATTAAGACATTATAGGCATTACATGGTGCCTAAAGAGTTTATCCTATTTACTAATCATGAGGCTTGGATTTATGTGAACACTTAAAAGAAGTTAAATAGTAGGCATGAAAAGTGGGTGTCTTTATTTTAGGGTTATACTTCTGTGTTGAAGTATAAATCAAGAAAATAGAATCAGGTAGCTAATGCTTTGAGTAGGTGAGTGGGGTTGATAACTATTATGGTGAGTGAAGTAGTTGGATTTGAATTTATTAAATAAATAAATGATATTGATCCATATTTTAACAAGATAGTTGAGAAATGCATAAATCAATTGATAGGTGATATAAGTAATCTTATGAAGAGTATATTATGTCGGCTGGTTATATCTTCAAAGGGACATAATTATGTATTTTAATTGGGTCTCTAAAAGAAAATATAATAAGAGAATTACATAGTGGTGGTTTGAATGGAAATTTTGGTAAGACAAAGTCAATATATTTTGTGGAGGATAATTATTTTTGGATAAAGAAGAAGATAAATGTGAAAATATATGTTTCAAGGTACAAGATATGTCATGGGGATAAAGTACATGCATATAATACATGACATTACTACTTCTAAGAGGACCATGGATAGATTTGAGTATGGATTTTGTGTTGGGATTACCAAACACATAGAGAGGTAATAATTCAATTTTTGTTTTTGTAGATAGGGTTTTTAATATGGTTCATTTTATTGCATGTAAGAAAACCAATGATGGCACTAGAATTACATAATTATTTTTTTAAGGATATTGTGAACTACATGGTGTTCCAAAAACTCTTACACTAGATAAAGATACAAAACATCTAAGTCATTTTTAGAGGAGTTTATAAAGGAAGATGGGGAATAATTTACAATTAAATAGTGCATACCAGCCCCAAATAGATAGATAGGCAAAATTTGTAAATGGGAGCTTGGGAAATTTATTGAGATGCATAGTTGGAGAGAAGCCCAAGAAATGGGATTTGGCTTTACCAAAAGTTGAGTTTACATTTAACAGTTCAATGAATAGATCAACATATAAATAAGTATTTCATATTATTTATGGGAGATATCCTATGATAATTT
Source organism: Torreya grandis (assembly GCA_037957365.1). Classification (NCBI taxonomy): domain Eukaryota; kingdom Viridiplantae; phylum Streptophyta; class Pinopsida; order Cupressales; family Taxaceae; genus Torreya; species Torreya grandis. The sequence goes on from JARHVA010004671.1 coordinate 1,381,748, forward strand.
TAGATTAGGTACATTTACCAATTTTAAAATGAGTTAGTGATGATGCAAAAACATTCACAAAACACATACATCAACTACAAGAAAAGGTAAGAAGAAAATTACAAGAAAATAATGAGAAATATAAATAAATATCAAATGTTAGAATAAGGTTAAAAACTATTTTAATATTTATATTTAGTGATGCTTTAATTGAGGAAAGAAACATTTTTGAAAGACACATATAACAAGTTGAAGTACAAGAATATTGGACCATGCAGAATTATGAAGAAAATCAATGACAATGCTTATGAAGTGATTTTATCATCAAACTTTGATATCTCCATAGTTTTTAATATTTAATATTTATATGATTTCCATGGATAAGATGGTGAAGATGAATAATATAAATAAGTATATTGGCGGCACTAGGTGCCAAAGAAGAAAGAAAAGATAGTGTAGGTTTTGCATAAGAAGACAATAAACACAAGACAAAGAAGTTATGACAGGTATTTGATATAGTAGGAAGGATTAGAACAAGAAGACAACACTTGAATTATAGAATGGGAGATTAATAAGATTGATAAGAATAAATGTCAATAGTACAATCAAAGTAACTCACAAGAGCTATGTTGTTTTCAACCAGATCAGAATGATACAAGAAAAGAGGCCAAACTTTTGAAGATCATAACTTTTGATCTGTAGCTTTATTTTATCCCATATTTACACAAAAATGAATAGATCAAAAATTTCAATGCAACCATAACTTGACTTTCCAATTATGGGATGTTTTTGATATTTTTTGGAGGGCCCACTCCTAACCATCTTAGGGTTTGAAATTATCATTTAAAATTATTTTTAGGTTTTATCTAAATTTAGATATTATTTGGTTTTATAATCAGACTTGAAATTTAGTTGAGATTCATATGATAGGTTAATTTTGGAGTTTGGTTTATTTTTGGATATGTTAAGAGCTACATGTTCTTGCATGTAAAACTTACTAAAAATATTAGCTACTAAAAATAGCAGGTTGAGTTTTAATTATTTTTAGAGTTCTGAATTTTGCATCTCAACTCCAATTATGATTTGAAGCTTATTTATGCATGTTTTTTTATTATCTAAATCATTAAATATGAATCAATATTGGTTATTGTTTAAAATCTTTACCTATTGGTAATTTTATTATCTTGATAATATTCTAGTTCATTAAATAGTCTTACCCTTATCATTATAATTAGTTAGACCATCTATATTGTGAAAATGCTTAAATCCTTACAATTATCATATATTACTAGTTATAGACATGTACCTATTTTCTAAATACCTAGACACTACTAGCCACACCCAAACACTAGTGTCAATAGTACAATTTAGATCTTTATCTAGTATCTAATCACCAAAATTCATCCAATTTTAAAATGAATTAAAATCGATGGGCCCACATATTTTTTATTATCCCTAACATGAGATATCTCCAAAAGGTTTTAGTATAAATATAATTCTAATCCTTCTCATTACACACCTACAAATCATAAAGTGATAGCATACCAAGTATCATTTTATCAAGCATGCAATTGAGTAAATCTACCCTAGTTTCTCATATTTCTCTATCAGCCATAGGACATGTCATACAAAAGGTATGAAGCATCCCCTAAGTGATATTTCCCAAGTTATAAGTGATATCACTACATCCATATACATATAGTATATTGTACCATTATTCACACAAACTCCCACACCTAGGTGAGAACTACATAAGTTTGAGGCTCTCCTTGGAGTATTGGCTGTGTAGGCAATGCTCAATGATAGAGGGGTCATTGAGGTCAACTTGACATCTTAATCTTACTAACCCCCTTTTGGCAAACTCATTCTAATAGTGAAAAAGGGTGAAGATATAGGGTTTGATCAATTAGTAAAGAATGATAACGTATATACCTAATCTAAATGCATTATTAGAAAAATATAGAAAACCCATAACAATGAATTTGGTTGCATCTTGATCTAGTTAATATTTAGTATTAGACGCATCTTAGTTTGAGACTAGCATCAATGCTAGTCTCCAGATCCAATGGTAGTGTCTGCATATATAGAACTAATTTTTCCATAATCTATGACTGATCTAGAATATTGATACTTCACACTTCCTACATGTTTCCTACTCAAATCTACTTCCACACAATAACGTAGCTAAGTACCAATTTATTTCAAATTTTCCACTCAATAGAATATCTTTTAAATATGGAAATTACTATTCTTATCATATCTCAGTTTTATAATTCAGAATATTCACTTATCTAAGTTTACAAATAATTGACCTCCTATAGACTATTTTTCATCCTTTTGTTTAACCTCTTCTATATATCATAAAACCTGATCCCTCATATTCAAATTTAGGGTTAAATAGATAGGTCAAAATGTATAGAGTATAATTTTGGTATTTAGTTAGTTTTTAAAAAAAATAGGTTTGAAACATCATTTAGTTAACTTTAAAATATGGCCTGGGTTTAAAATACTATGTAGTTTTAATATTTGGATGTGCATAAATGAGATATTGAGATTGCAACCATTATCAAATGTGTTATGTTGGAACTGATGTCTCTTCATGAATGTTGTGATAATTGTTTGCATGATTTTATCCATAAATTTTTTTAAATGGCTATAGGGGTGTGATTTTTGTGAATTTTTTAAGTTCAATGCAAAAATATTTTGCATCTCTAAGTTTTATTCCTGAAACTAATACATTTTTTGTAATACAAATTACAATATAAATTATTTATGCATGGTTTTTTGCATCCTTATAGTGTAAATATTAGATTTGAAAAGGTGAGAGTTTTAAACATCAAAATGGTTTCTAGTTATGGTTTTGTTTGTTGGCCATTGCTAACATGGTATTGTCATTTATTTAAGATGATATTGGAGATTGAAATGGGGTTTTTTATAGTTATTTTCATACTTTTTTCAAACATTTGACAAGTCCACATTTATAGACCACATTTCTGGTATTTATGTATTTTTTTCATATTATTGTGGGTTTGAAACAACATGTAGTTTAATCCAAAATACGTTGTGAATTTGAAACATTGTCTTTTCTATATGTCGAAATGAATAAAAAATATAATGGGATTGCATCCATTGTCATGTGAGTTAATCTCGAATCAATGTCTTTGCATAAATGTTATGATAATATTTTATATGTTATTTTTCCATAAACATGTATACATGTCTATAGGGTTATGATTTTTTTAGGCATGTTAAAATTGAGGTAATAATATTTTGTATGTCTAATTTTTATTACTGGCAATAATACAATTATATATATATATATATATATATATATATATACATGTACATATATATATACATGTACATATATATATACATGTACATATATATATACATGTACATATATATATACATGTACATATATATATACATGTACATATATATATATATATGTACATATATATATATATGTACATATATATATATATGTACATATATATATATATGTACATATATATATATATATGTACATATATATATGTATACATATGTATATGTATACATATATATATATATATATATACATATATATATATATATATACATATATATATATATATATACATATATATATATATATACATATATATATATATATATATACATACATATATATACATACATATATATACATATATATATATGTATATATATAGATATATATGTATATATATATATATGTATATATATATATGTATATATATATATGTATATATATATATATATATATATATATATATATATATATATAAAATAAGGTTTGCAGTGAAAAATATTTGTAAATGGTTGTTTTTATCCTCATGGTGAAAATTTTTGGTTTGCAAAGGTGAAAGCCATAAATAAAAAAATGGATTTTGGTTACGATTTGGCAATTGGTAACAAAATGTTTAATTATATTTTAGATGAAAGATAGTGAAAAGGGGCTTTAAATAGTTTTTAAAATATTGTTAGTGTTCTTTTTATAGGTTCACATTTATAGACTAGATTTTGGTATTTACGTATTTTTTTCATGATAATGAGGGTTTGAAACATCATGTAGTTTGTTTGAAAATAGGGTGTGTGTTTGAAATTTTGTTCTATTTTTATATTCAGAGTCACATATATGAGACATTATGATTACAACCACTTTCAAGTGAGTTATGTTGGAATCAAATTTTGTGCTTGATTTAGTTTTAGATAGTTTTTTACATGGCATTTGTGTACTTTTGATAGGTCATAATATTTTAGTTACTATGAGAAAAGAGATTGAAAATGGGTTTGAGGTAGTTTTTTATACGTCATTTGTGTAGCTATAGGCTAAGATGAACATAGTAGAGTTTGGATTTTTAGATAGTTTTTTAAATGTAGTTATGGGTTTGAATCATCATGTAGTTTTTATAGTTTGTGTCATGTCCCCTTTTTCATGGACATTGACAGATTTGATGATTGGCCTATTATACAATCTTCATAGGCTAATAGGATGGATAGAGGGTCATAATGGAGCTTGGATTGACTTTGATTCACAGAATTTCTACATTTGATTTTCATTCAGGTTATTTTGGACACATTTGGCATGAGCTCCTACTTTTTAGGGATATTTGATATGCAGTGGAGCGCCTTTATTTTGGTATGGTCATGTGCGGAATCACTCCCTGATTCACTAGCTTCGATCGGTTCGAGGATCCGACATGTATTGAGGGAGATATTAATATTTGATTGATTTAATCAAATATTAATTATTTAGCCTAATTTTAATTAGAAACCCTAATTCTAATTTAAGAAACCCTAATTAGGGCAAGCATATCTTTTTGAGGGTATAAGGGTTTCTCATGGAGGCCATTATTGATTAGCTATTGATTATTGATTATTGAAAATTGAAGAAATTCTTCTGTGAAGACTGAGCCAAGGGTTCCAGGATTCCATTGCAGTGGAGAATGTTTCCTCTTCATTGTGTGTGATTTAGAGGCTGTGAGATATCAGCTGATTTATTGCCAAATTGAGAGATAGCTTCACCCAGAAGCTATCATAGTATTACAGGTATTTGAGAGATAGCTTCATCCAGAAGTTATCACAGAATTTTAGGGTTGAGAGATAACTTCACACAGAAGTTATTATAGATATTTTAGGTATTTTTCTTTATTTAGTTTTGATCCAATAAATTATACAGATAGAAATATTCTGTATTAGAATAGTATATCTTTAGATCAGGTTGTTTAGCAATCAGGGGTTAAGAACAGACAGGTTGGCGGCCGTACTAAATCTATACAGGTCCGTTCAGATCAGCTCAGGCACCGACCTCAGCAGAAAGAGGGCTTCCAGTGATCGACATCGGTCAACTAAAGACCGATGTCGGCAGAAAGCTGACCGACAGCGACTGACGTCGGCGATATATCGACCGACGACGGTGTCTGTGTGTTGACACAGAAAGGCCGAGACCCTTCCAGATTCAGATTTCACTCCCATATTTGCAAAGCCAGGGTTTCAATATTGTATTTCATATTTTATATGCATAAGAGAGGATTGTAATTGTAATAGTTTAAAAGGACATCTTTTGTAATCATCTGAATGAATGATAAGATCTGTGATTTGTTTATGCATACTTGAATCTATTCTGCAGTTTCTATCTGTGATCAAAGCTTTATGAGTTTATATATTCCCTGTTTGAAGGGGATATTACAGTAGTTCAGAGCTTTTTATTGCTATATATCACATTGGTATTAGAGCATTTGTAGGGATAAAAGAGCCCCTAAGTAAGGGACATTATAGTGATATCAGAGTTGTATAGAGACAAATGAGCCCCTAAGTAAGGGACATCACAGTGGTATCAGAGCCAAATTCCTGCCATCCTGTTGGGCACATCAGAGCCAATGTCTTGCCATCCTGTTGGGTAGTTTGGGTATCAGTATGGCTTTAACAGGTGTCAAAGATTTGGAAGAAAGAGTGCACAATGCAAAGGAGAAGATAGAAAATCCATTACAGCAAGCAGATGACATTCTACAAACTCTGGAGGAGTTAGAAATTTATTTAAGCAAGGTTAAGCAGTCAAATTCTTATGAGATACAAACAGTGTTATCTCCAGCGTTTGATTCTTTGGTGAAGCCCCGATTATTGAGACATCATCATGAGGAGGTAAGACTTGCAATTCTCTCTTGTATTAGTGAAATCATGAGGATAATAGCTGGCTTCAATTTTTATGATGATCGGATTATGAGAGAGGTACTTCATGCCATGGTAAAAAGCTTCGAAAAGTAGGATGACATTAGAGACCCTCATTTCTCTAAGAGGGCAAGATTACTTGACACTTTTGCAAAGTATGGATTTGAAAACATTATGATGCTAGTAGGTTGTATTGGTGGCATTCGCACTATGTTTAAAATATTTTGGAATATTTTAGATGAGTTTCATTCCAGTGATGTATTAGCATCCATGCACTCTATCATGTTCACAATCTTGTTTGAGGAGGATAAAATCTCTAAACTTTTGGCAGAAGATTTATGGTATGTCTGGACAAAAGGGAAAAATGTCTCACCTAGAGCTTGTATGTGGTTAAAGAGTTTAATTAATAGGCCTAAGGATCATAGTGCTTTCCCTATGACATGCAGCCACTTGCATGATGAGTTTGACAGTTATGCTGATCTAGTACAGGGAGATATTAACACATCTTCAGGTAATGATTTATCTGCATTATCTTCACAGGTAGGGGTAGTTGAGGATGTTGTGGATGAGCTTTGTCTTTAGGTGAGTTCAGCACAGGTGTTAGATAGTGAGGATGAGCCTGATGCTTGCATTCAGAATGTGGAGGTATACTCAGAGGTTAGTACATTGAGTATTGGTGATGAGTATGTTTTTGTAGCTGTTGATGAGGAGCATGTTGTTGAGGCTAACACATATATTCAGGACTTGGGAGTACTTGATTCTGAGGAGTTTGAGATACCAGTGGAGTTGAATCTCCATATTGATTATTCTCATACAGATGATAGTGTGGTACAGTTGGATGTGCCGCCTTTACAGAGAGATCAGTTATGGGATGGATTGGCACCATCTCTTGCAGATGGAATTGGCAGTTGGAATTGTCCATTCTACTTGGATTATGATGTTTTGAGAGTTTGTTTCTCATGTGCTCTTGACTATGGTATTTTTAATCTTGGAGGTTGGAGTTTCATGCGCCAGTTTGATTATGAGTCTTTCTTTGTTCTACTTTTGTTGATGTTGCAGGTACTTGCATTCATTCACAGCAGTGCAGAGCATAAATACATTTAGGATCCAGGTGGATCGAGTAGTTCATTGTTTCGAGATTGCTTGGGGACAAGCAATTTTCAGAGGGGCGGATTGTCATGTCCCCTTTTTCATGGACATTGATAGATTTGATGATTGGCCTATTATACGACCTTCGTAGGCTAATAGGATGGATAGAGGGTCATAATGGAGCTTGGATTGACTTTGATTCACAGAATTTCTACATTTGATTTTCATTCAGGTTATTTTGGACACATTTGGCATGAGCTCCTACTTTTTAGGGATATTTGATATGCAGCGGAGCGCCTTTATTTTGGTATGGTCATGTGCGGAATCACTCCTTGATTCACTAGCTTCGATCGGTTTGAGGATCCGACATGTATTGAGGGAGATATTAATATTTGATTGATTTAATCAAATATTAATTATTTAGCCTAATTTTAATTAGAAACCCTAATTCTAATTTAAGAAACCCTAATTAGGGCAAGCATATCTTTTTGAGGGTATAAGGGTTTCTCATGGAGGCCATTATTGATTAGCTATTGATTATTGATTATTGAAAATTGAAGAAATTCTTCTGTGAAGACTGAGCCAAGGGTTCCAGGATTCCATTGCAGTGGAGAACGTTCCCTCTTCATTGTGTGTGATTTAGAGGCTGTGAGATATCAGCTGATTTATTGCCAAATTGAGAGATAGCTTCACCCAAAAGCTATCATAGTATTACAGGTATTTGAGAGATAGCTTCATCCAGAAGTTATCACAGAATTTCAGGGTTGAGAGATAACTTCACACAGAAGTTATTACAGATATTTTAGGTATTTTTCTTTATTTAGTTTTGATCCAATAAATTATATAGATAGAAATATTCTATATTAGAATAGTATATCTTCAGATCAGGTTGTTCAGCAATCAGAGGTTAAGAACAGACAGGTTGGCGGCCGTACTAAATCCATACAGGTCCGTTCAGATTAGCTCAGGCACCGACCTCAGCAGAAAGAGGGCTTCCAGTGACCGACATCGATCGACTGAAGACCAACGTCGATAGAAAGCCGACCGATAGCGACCAATGTCGGCGATATATCGACCGACGACGGCGTCTGTGTGTTGACACAGAAAGGCCAAGACCCTTCCAGATTCAGATTTCACTCCCATATTTGCAAAGCCAGGGTTTCAATACTGTATTTCATATTTTATATGCATAAGAGAGGATTGTAATTGTAATAGTTTAAAAGGACATCTTTTGTAATCATCTGAATGAATGATAAGATCTGTGATTTGTTTATGCATACTTGAATCTATTCTGCAGTTTGTATCTGTGATCAAAGCTTTATGAGTTTATATATTCCCTGTTTGAAGGGGATATTACAGTAGTTCAGAGCTTTATATTGCTATTTATCACAGTGGTATCAGAGCATTTGTAGGGATAAAAGAGCCCCTAAGTAAGGGACATTACAGTGATATCAGAGTTGTATAGAGACAAAGGAGCCCCTAAGTAAGGGACATCACAGTTTGATGTGCATATTTTTTGTTTAAAGTTTTTTTTTCTATTTTTGTTATGGATATTATTATTAAAATCATGAAAGTGAAGACCTTAAAACTAGTGATTAAAATGGTTGTTTTTATTTCCAATTTTTTTAATAAATTCAGGTGTGACCAATCCCTAGAAATGTATGACATCATTTTAAGAATTCAGAATATGGACACATGTAGCTTTTTTGAATCCAATAATAAATGTGTGTTTATTGAATTATCTCCAAGATGAAACCACATCTATATATCACAAAATAGATGGTATACTATGTTAAAACAATGTTTTTAAATGTTATTAATGAGGACATCATGCAAGGAAAATTTAATTATTAAATACATTAATTAAAAAATAATAATTCCCTTTTTTAATATGAGAGATTAGTTTGATTTTAAATGAAATTTTTTACAAAAATTTTATTTATTGTTATTTTTTAATAATCATTTTGTAATTTTGAATCTAAGATTATATTAGGTATTTTTCCTCTGAATTCAATAGAATATTTTGTTTAAATTTTTTTATGTTAATTTGAGAAATTTAAGTAATTTTCCTTCCTCATATCTAGTCATGACAACTGTATTGTCACATTTTCCTCTAATAGTGACATTACCATTATCCAACAGAATGGAATGTCTTTGTTGCCTATTGAGCACTAGGGAAAACAAGTTTTGTTTCAATTGAGGAAGGTAGAGAACATTTTAGAGTTTGAAATCTAGAATCCCTAGACACTTGAGTTGTATTGTACCACTTCTTTATGGTTGTAGACTTGATCTATCTGTAAAGTATACTAAACCACAACTTTATTAACTAAACTCCTCAAATAAGTCTTTTGGGAAATTCATACGTAAAGTGGTATTAGTATCAAGAACCCAAGAATCAAACCATGAATAACTAACTGAGACATTGTTTTCTTCACCATATGTATTGGAAAACACACATTCATTGGTGAATTAAGTAGACTTTGACTCTTTTGTTTTCTTTGATTTTTATTTTTTCTTCTTATGGTATGCTTCAATTTTCTCCCATGGAGTTTTGCATTCATTAGTCTCATGTCTCTCTTTTCTATCATACCAAGTGAAATAGAGGTTTTGTTTATCTTTTTTTTTTTTTTTTGACCACCTTGATTTTCATTTTTGTTACCTTTTCCCTTGTACATAGTATTGTCTTCACTTTTGGAATATGTGGCCTTGTTGGATGTCTTTGAAGGATCTCCATTGAAACAGCAAAACTTTCTCCCATGGATTTAGTTTTTTCCCAAAAGCATTTTCTCTTTTTTCCATATTTTCAACTAACTGGTCAAATTTGAGAGTCTTCAATTGATTGATTTCTTATATAGAATCTAAGTAGTTTGAATATTTATAAGGCCACTAATGACATCAATGACATTTCCAAGTATCGTTAGTGTGTGCCAAATATCCTATTCCTACGAAAGTGGATGGGAGTGTGTGACATGTGGGTGGAAGAGTTACATGTATAAGTAACTTCCAAGTCCTAAAAGTGGAAAAGATAGATGAGGGGCACATCATACATCCAAGATAGACTACATTTATTATAAGAATAAATGCATATAATAAAGAGACTTAGTATAATCCTAAACTAGTTTAAAGGGGCCAAATACACTTAATATCAATTAATCCCCCTTAAAATTAATTTGGGATTAAAAAGTGTAGATAACCTTATAAATATAAGGAAGCGAGTTTAAGTTATCTAATACTCCCCCTTAATGGAAACTTCCTTCAAGAGGAATTATAATAGTTTAAAGAAGAAATAAAAAGATAAGGTACTACTAAACATTACATAGATGAAGATGTGACCATTAATAATCTCCAAGAATCCTCTTTGGATAAGGTGGTCAATCCATAATAGAATAAATACCAACAAGGAGGAATGATCCATGAAACCCTGTTAAACAAACAAGTTAATACCAATCTTTCAAGTTAAGTAAACAATATGTCATATAACTATGATCTACATATATATTATAATAAAAGTAGATGTACAACAAGGCAAATAGAGAAAATAAAATATTTATCACAAAGTGCAAAATTTTGCATGAAAAAGAAGTTAGTAAAAATAGATATATTCAATCAAAACATATTTCCTTTACAACATAAAATCAAGGAATGGATAAGAAGATGATTTTGTAAAAATGGAGATAAAGAAGATGTGTCTCTTTAAAAATATATTTGTCATGAAGCAATAAAATAACTATCACATGAGGACACATCAAATTATCTAGAATATGTTAATTATCATTAGGTTTCCAAATTATTTTTACCTTAGAAGTAGGTGTTTTAATAGTTTTCCAACAATGAAAAGTGTCATGAGTGGATTTACCACAAGATTTTTATGGATTCAATTTCCAAAATTTAGAGATACATTGTCTGTAATTTCCACAATGATCATAAGTTTTATCATTTTGAACCATTGAATGAGTATGAAAATAATTATAACTAAAATAAGTTGTATGATAAGTCCTTTGGTGTAGAGTAAAATATAATTTTAAATTAGTATTATAAGTAGAGGAATTATTAAAACCAAGACCTTTACTATTTACATTTGAATTAATCAAAATAAGTTCAAGAATACTACTTTTGTACTTACCAAGTCCACTGCCTAAGTAACCCATACATTGCAGGATTTTAAATCCAGGGTTGGTAAAAGGAGTGTTCAAATAATTTAGTTAACAAGTACACTTAAGATCATCTTTAGGGGTGTTATCATGTGTGAAAGATGAATTTTTTTCATTTAGATTGTCAATAGAAGTTTGAATTTTATCTTCATATGCATTAATAGATTTTTCAAAAGTATGTATAGTTAATTTTTGATAATGTTTTAATGTCTAAGATCAATAATTTCTTCATTTTTGAGAGATAATTTTCATAGTTTTCTTAAATGATAAAATATAGACAATTTAAAATCCACATCACTAGAGAGAAGAAACACTTTAAATTCAAAAAAATTATAGGTAAAGATCTTAGATGAAGAAAGAGTAAACTTCCAAAGATTAACAATTTAGATCAAAGTATAAACAACATTGTACTAAGGTTGTAAAAACAACCAATAGCTATTTGTTTGAAGTTCACATCCACAACGCCAATGTTGCTTGCAATAACACCAAAGTAAATGGAGTTGTGTGTGTGTGTGTGTGTGTGTGTGTGTGTGTGTGTGTGTGTGTGTGTGTGTGTGTGTGTGTGTGTGTGTGTGTGTGTGTGTGTGTGTGTGTGTGTGTGTGTGTGTGTGTGTGTGTGTGTGTGTGTGTGTGTGTGTGTGTGTTTGATGTTTGATATTTTAAGGCACGAACTAAAATGGAATAAACTTTGAATTAAAATATAACAAATTTAATAAATTAACTTATAAATGTAAATCCACAAACAACACCAAAAGGTTTTACTAATGTTAAAAATAACCTATTAAATTTTAAATTGAATGTCAAAAATTAAATTCTAAAAACAAACCTTATGAGAAAAAAGACATTCATGAGAAACTTTAAAATGTTTCATGATTTTTTTTATTTTTTGGTGAGAGAGAAAAAAACACCTTTCATACATGGAAAAAAGCTATTTTTGTTTTTTCGTTAAACAATTTATAAACTAACTTGCAATATGAATTATCTACTTCAGGTTTCCTTTTGTTCTTTATTGCATAGTCTATCCTTATAATTTACACGTTCTAGAGTCTTCTAGGAACCTTATATATATATAAGATTCCTAGAAGACTCTAGAACATGTAAATTATAAGGATAAATTGTGCAGTAAAGAACAAATAAGGTTCCTAGAAGAATCTAGAATGTGTAAATTATAAGGATAGATTGTGCAGTAAAGAACAAAAGAAACCCCGAAATAGATAATTCATATTTAAATAACTATATATAAAGTTAAAGGTGCACTTATTATACTAAAAGACATAATTAAAAAATACTAAATAGTAGGCATGTGCATGATGAATCACATGTTTGAAATAAAATAGAGTACTCACTACACATAGTACAAAGGTAAAAGATATTTAGGAAAACCATCTCAAAACTAGTATATCGATGTCTATCACACATCGAAACCATATTCAATTATAATTAAGTTCTATATATAGAGTATTCTAGAGCATTATCTCTTAATATTATAGCCTTTCGATATGACACAAGGAAAGACTCTTCATATTCTTTAATCTCTTTCATATGCTTACAAGGTCACATTCATATAAAAGATTATACAAAAGACAAAATCATACACTATGCACATGTGTCCATTTAATGTAATTTTTGGTTTTTATTGCCTTCATTCTTTACCCAACACTTTATTGGACTTAATCATTGTCTCGTCTGGAGATAAAGTCACAAAAATGAAGCTTGTTTAGAAATAAGAAGATGAACCAAAAATAATAGTTATCACTCCAGATGTTCTTTATTGATTTTCACCCTTTGCACACTACTTATCTTGTCTTTTAGGTTTTCAACTAACATACTAATCTACCACCCTCTCAGGTTTTCAATAAACTATAATAAATAGGTGGCCTCTCTTTATAGGTTTTCAACCAACCTAGCCCTACTCCTAATAATTAAGACTATCCTACCCACTTAAAATAACTTGTGAAAATTAAAAAATTATGGTGTGAAGCGCCTATTAGGTGGGTGGTCATGTAATTTTAAATGGTTACATTAAAGGCTACATGGTTGATAGTTCGGTTTGTGTTGAGGTTGAATCAATTGAGCGCACATGATCTATTAATGGGCTTGTTGCCACTTGGTGGGTATTACATTTATGCAACTATATGTTTTTGATATAGGATTTACTAGAGTTTTTGTGGTGGAATGAATTGAGGTTCTTTAACAAGTTAAGAAATGGAACCATCAATCTATGAAAGATATTGCTTCATCATCTTCTAGTTTGTTAGTACTTTGTTCACCAAAGAAATCAATATGTGTAGTGGAATATAAATAAAAATAAAGTTCTACACATCATAATCTTTTGTGATGTTGATGATTGATTTAGAATTTGATAGTTTAAATTGAATATCCAGTACCATTTTATCTAATCAATCAGTAGCTCATTGAGTTTGGATGTTTGTAAATGTATTGTTCATAGTTTCATTATGCCAAACTTATAGTTTTTTCATTTCATTTTCCCTTAAATCTAATTATTGCTTGAGTTAATTGCCCATTGCATTCATAGTAGTTGTCTAGTCATCCATTACAACTTTATCTTTATTGGATGTTGTAAACTAATGTTTAACATTAGTGAAGGAATTGTTGAGATTTTGTCTCTAGTTTAGAATTCGTTGAGATATTTACTTGGATTGTTGCATAATGGTAACTAAAACCTATTCATATTTTAAATAATTAGAACATATATTACTTGTATTTCTCCCCTTTTTGTCATATCATTTGAAATAATTGTGCATTTTACCAATTATTTATGAGTTACTTCAACAAGGCAATCAATTATTTATCTTCAAATATTACCTGATCACTGAACACTTTTGTAATTGGTGTGGGAGAAGTCATATTAATCAATTTCCATGTAGTGTTAAGTTGGGTGTTCAATTCTAGATTATCCTCTCTTAGTTGAAAAACTTCATATTCCAAGTTTGAGGCATTCTACACAATTGACCCTTGAAACATAGTTGTGCCTTCATTTTTTTTAGATAACAACAACTAGGAAACATTCAAAGTTATTTCAAGTGAAGTAGTACAAAGGGACATGGATTTCATAGGGATTATTTATAGATCTAATGTGAAAAATGTGCAAGGAATTGAAAAAGTGGTGTGCCAAGTGGATGTTGTCGTAACATCCCATAGCCACTAGCTAGCAATCTATGACTTCAACTATGAAACCTCCTATTGTGCACTTGGTTATGTTATTGTCTTGTGATGTGTTGCATTATTTACTTATTCCTTATCTTGGGCTCCTTTTCTTTAATAGATTTAGCTTCAGCTTTAGCTTTAGCCTTAGCATCTACCTCAACTTGTGCTTTGGATTATACCTCAGCCTTAGATTTATTCTTAGTGTTAGCTTTAGATTTAGCTTATACCTCATCCCTAACTTTATCTCTAGTTGATTGCTCATCAACTTGTTGCTTGGCTTGATCCTCTTTAGCCTTTTATTCTACTCAATCCCTGGCTATTGCTTCTACTTCATCCTTATTTCATTGCATAGCCTATGTTTCTTAATGTTTTCTCTCTACTTCTTCATGTTATTTTTTCTTTGCATCCACTTTTTAGACTTGCTTCCTTTGAGCCTTGGCTTGGTTTTTCACAGCCTCTACTTCTTCAGCCTACTTTTAGTGTTTCTTTATGTAGCCTTTTATTTTCATTATTCCTACTGCATATATTCTTGTTGATTGCATTTCACCTCCTATGAAACTTCTTGTTTTTGTGCTTATTACTAATTTTGTTTTTCCTCTTCCTTTTTCCTTTTTTTATCAACCGTATTTTTTTGCTCCTCTGGGACTTCTAGTTGCTATGCAACTTATTTTTATGGCTCATCTTGAGGTAAAGTTATTTAGTCAAGTGCCTCCATAACCTCTAGTGAAACAAGCTCAGTTAATGATGGGGTGTTCTCTAAGGAAGTTGAATCTATCATCATAATTTTATGCACAAATGTCTTCTTCCTAGACATGGTTAGAGGAGTGAGTTTCTACTTTAGTTTATTATCTAGACAGTATTATGGTTGTGGCTAAGTTTATGTTTCTTGTTTCAACCCCTTTCTTTTACTTACCCTCTAAAATAGACCATTGTTTCTTATATTATTTTATATGTCCTTTCTGAAGAATGAGTCCCTTGATTGCATGTTAAGGCTAGAGGTAGACTCTCTTGCATAGCTTATTTTTGTTTTTGTGCATTAAAAGATCCTAAATTTCTATTTTTAGATAATATTTCAGTAACCAATTTGTTTTGAGATGCCTCCTAACCTATAGTGTCAACAACAATAAAAGGGGGAGGTTGAGTGATATCAACCTCAAGGTCCTGCCTTACCTGATTGAGTACTTGGTAGGTGCACACTGCTTTCTAGAAGAAGATTTATTTCTCCTCCTCTTTATCATAAACTTCATTATCAATGTCCTCTAACAAGGTCTTCAAGACTTCCTACTCTTCCCCTCCCATTTATCATAAGTCACACTCACTATCTTTGGAACATGTGGATTATCTAGCCAAGAATTTGTTTGACACATCCTATTTTTGGGTGGTGCAGGTGATGCTCACTACATAGGTGCCTTTAATTTTCCTTTATCTTGTTACAAAAGGTCTATTGATGTTTATAGTTGAATGTTTAGATACTATTATTGTTATCCTTGTGTCTATTATGGTATTATTTATTATTCTTATAGGGGAATAAATCATAAAATTATCACTATCTATGTAGTTAGATATTTATGCTTCTATACTTATACTTGCACATCCAAAATTGTGATGAACAATGGCATTGTGGTTACAGTTGGAGTTATAAGATCATGCATTTTAATTTGAACTCCATTATGTAGTTTTGTTATTGATGCATGTTACCCTATATACTACATGACATCTTGAGGTATTCAAGGATGAATATTGATTAAGGCTATGGCCTCAATCCACCATGTGTTTAATCTACCTAGTTGTTCATAATATTGTATTGTTCTTGCCCATGTAAATTTTTCAAAGGCAGTATTAGGTCAAAAATTTGCAAAGATATTAATTAGATCTTCTAATAATTACCAATGTGTAAAACACAAAAGTAATACCAAGAACTAATACTGAAATGTTTGGTAGGTACCTATGAGTATCTTATCAATATTTGTGGTGAGATTTGATTCTATAAACTTGGTCCAGTTGAAGTCTTTGTGTAAGCATATCATGTGATATACAATATCAATCACCCCTTTTGTGGCCTACTTTGCTTGCTTGATTATTTTCCTAAATGACTTAGTAATGTACTTGAGGAAGATGTACACTATGGCATCATCAATCAAATCAATTGGTATCCATGTTCTTACCATAGTCATATACTTCTTAGTTTCAAAATGAATGGGTGGGTTAGTGGACTTATATGGGATAAGGGATTTACCATGATTTTGGAAACCTGTAGCTCATATCATAGCCTAAGCATCGATCCAAATTATGATATCCTAGAATAAATGAATCACCCCTTGATTATAATTACTCAAAATGGTAATAATTACTTCATTAATTTGTCTAAATGTGAGGTGTTTTGATCAATCTTTTTGTATTTGAACCTCGTAGTGGATGTGAGAGTAGTAGGGCTTTGGCTTGTGCAACTTGTTATAACCCAATAGAAAACAAGGTAAATTCTACTTGATTAATGAAGACAAAAGGATAAGGTTCATAATATTAAGTTTAGCATAGACCCAATCTTATCGCCATCTCCTCCTTATGTGTATCTATAAGTGGAATTAATAGTGGGGCTCTCTCCATTATTTTTATTATGGTTTGGATCAAAGACTTCTTTGGACTGTTTTGGTTCTAATTTTTACTTGGTGTGAAAAGAGTTGTTTTAAAGGTAGAATGTAGAATTCACTTCTTAGTTGAAGTATTTATTGTTTGTCTCTTGTCCATGCCCCTTATTATATGGATTTTTGGCATCGAAATGTGTCTCGTTGACTTATTTAAATGCATTTCTTGGTTATGCATGAGTTTTCCTCCCTCATTCATCTCCCTTGGTGAAATTTGATCTAATAGTGACCTTTTCTATCTAAAATCCTAGATTTATACTAGGTATTTATTTTATGTGATGTAGTATCCTTTTATCTACCCCACTTCTTTTATGATGCCACCTGTTAATTGGTTACTCAATATATCTTGGGAATAATGTAATCTATTCAAGTGCCCTATCATTAATGATCTTGAATGACCATTATCCATCCTTTCACCATACATGTCTTATCATTAACACCTTTCTAAACTTATTCCTCAACCTCTGGTAGTTGGTTCCAGCTATCTTTCCTTAGGATAACTCTAGAATTTGATTATGCCTTGTGATTATAACTATTCCTTGTCATTTTGATGTGTTTCAATGCATATATCACACTATAAAAACATATTATCTTATGAAAACAATATAAAACATAAAATAAAAAACATTAAACAATACACCTAACCATATAGTGATACTCAGCACCCACTCATGTTATCATTAAGAATGATAGAGATTAAAGGTGGTAACGCTTAAGCCTACAACCATTTATTCATCTTACCAGTATGGTTATATGCAAATATTTTAACATAATAGTACCCTATTATGAGACTCCATGCATAATGTAGGGTCCCTTCTATATGATGTATATCTTTCTTGAGAGTCCTTTAGACCTGCTATCATAAAGTAATATAGCTTACTCTAGATAGAATTGTTTAGATCATATGTTATGATTGTGACACTCCTTTTTACTTAACTTATGTATCTCATTTGTCTATAATTCCATTTTTTTAATTTCCTCCATTTTAATCAAGTCAATTAATCATTAATTTTGAGATTCTTGATCACCCATCCTCATAATCATTACAATACACAAGCTCAAAATAATGTACTCCATATGCATTACTACTTCAAACCCATAAATTAGTTAAAAGGGAGTGAAACATGTGGCACACTTGTAATTTGTTTTATATGGCCAAAAAACCATAAGAATTTGATCCCTCCAATCATCCCTCTATACATTACATCATTTCATTAGCATTTTCCCTAAGATCTTGTCTAATGCTTTAGCCTATGTGTTTACTTAAGGGTGATAAGTCATGCTTTTGTAGCATGATATCATAAACTCTTCAGTGATATTTTTGATAATATTATTAAGAAAATGTGTTCCCCTATCATTGACCATCTTGATTGGACATCTTAATCTTATAATAATATTTTTATATAAGAATTTGGTGATGTACTTCATAATGTAAATTAGGCTTGCCACCACTTCTACCCACTTGGTGAAGTAGTATATTTCAATAATAATTTATCGAACATTACTTCACTTGTTTGAGGGAGTTATATGCCCAATAAAATAAATTTTCCATTGCTCAAATGGTTTTTATATGAGAATTGAAACCAAAGGCATCTCATCATGTTGATTTTGATTTCACATTCACTAGTATACATCACAATGCTTAACTACTCTATGTGCATATTCAAAATAAGGTTGGCCACCAAAGACCACTTTGTAAGATTTTAACTATAGTAGCTTTACCTACAAAGTGACCTCCTATAATTCCCTGATGATATTCTTAAAGAATAAGTGGTCATTCATGTTATAATACTACTTTGTATATCACATCATCTCTACCCAACTTGTATAATAATCCACTAGTAAGGTTATATGGTATAGCTTTGGTAGCCATTTGTTTTTTTCCCTTTCCACATGGTCTGTAGGTAAATTTCCTTGCTCTAATAATTTCACAATATTCTCCATATTATCTAGGATTATATAATTCCTAAATAAGTGTGCATCTAGGGATTCATCTTCTATTTCTTCTAGCTATTCACCATTGTGTAGCCTATCAGATGATCTAATCTGACATTTTTGGGTCTTAGATTTACAATGATTTGAAATTAAATTTATTGAAATAGCATACGACACCTAGATATACATCCTCCCAAAATCATCTTCTAAACTAATTATTTCAATACTTGGTGATCTGTAAAGAACTCAAATGGTGTAGCCCATAAGTAATGTCAAAAAAATTATAGCATAAACACATAGCTAAGGCCTCTCACTTCATAGTTACATAATTCTTTTCTACTACTGATATCTTCCTACTATTAAAATGTATGAGATGATCCACCTAACTTCACTTATCTATGCTAAGACAACTCCTATTATGATAACAAAAGCATCCACATACATGTGGAATGGCTTCTTCCAGCCAATAAAAAATAGAATCAATGTTGTTGCTAGCCTTTGATTGAGCTCAATAAATGTTGCTTTGTAGTCTACATTCTACTCAAACCTTGTATCTTTTCTCAATAGTTTCTCCATTGGCATAAATATGGATATATATCCTTTTATAAATTTATGGTACTATCCCATGTGACAAAGAAAGGTGTGCACTTCCATAGATTTAGTTGGATGTGGAATAACTACTATCATAGCAATCTTGGTTAGATCCACCAATATACCATCACCACATACAACATGTCCTAGTAAAACACCAAAATATGTAAAGAACTAACACTTTTTTAGGTTTAAATAAATGTGTAAATATTGAAACCATTATAGCATTAGTCACAACATTGATAGATGATCTTTAAATAAGGATAAAATAACCCAATCATCTAGATAAACTTCTAAAAAATCATGAATGAAGTCTTTAAAATCATTAACTACAACTCTAAATAAAACTATTAGTGCATTATTTAGAACATAGAGAATTACCTTATATGAGAATGACCCCCATTTAATTAAAATTTAGCTTGGTCCTCTTCTATGATCAGAATCTGATGATACCCACTAAAGCCATCTATGAATAAATGCACTCATGCCCCATGACAAACTTAATGACTGCATCTGTGAATGGTATTTGAAATGGGTAATTGATGCAGGAATCATTGACTATGCTGTAATATCTAAAAAACCAAATTTATCCTATCTTCTTTGGTTGCACAACTATGGGACTTACGCATTCTTATTTTTCCAATGGATAAATAAATATAGATTCTTTTATTCAATCTAGTTCAGCTTTTAATTTGATCTTCATATTAGGATTAAGAATGTATGGGAACTTTTTAATGGGTCAAACACATTATTTTAATTCTACATGCATTTCCCCCAATGATGTATCTACACCTTTTACTTTGGATAATTTGGTTAGGAACACATCTTGATAATTTTTTAGCAATTGCAAAGCCTCCAAAAATGTTTCTTGCTAACAGTAGTTTCCCATTGTCACAAGTTTAGGAATCAACTTTGTTCTAATTTTTTGTTCAATATTTTTTAGGGGTTCTTGATAAAGTTTTCTTGACCCATTGGGTATATCTTATTATATAATGTGTTTGCCTTCCTACTATGGAACATTTATGTTATATAGTCTTTCCTCTTCAACTTGTTCTATGATTTGGACTGGTATTATTACAACTTCCTTCGCTAGTTCAAAGAAACCTTATAAATCTAAATCTCCATCACTATCACTATATTTTATCAACTTCTCTATTATTCTATTGGAAGGATTATTAAAATCTTTTTCTTGGTGATTGGCCTTATAATTATGAAGCACCAGGTTAATGTCTTGTAATACTTCTCATAAGGATAATTATTCTACTATAATTCTTATATCTTATCCTCGTCCATGACAGAAATATTTTCAATTTATGTAATGCATTATGCACTAGTAGATTATCATCCTCGAACACAAAAGTTTGAATGAAGTTTTGTTGCACTTGTGCCTAATGTTTAGTCTCTCTTATATGCTCTTGGTGTATGTCCTAAGTTATTGATAGGGGTGATAAATTTACACTTCTTAATTTAGGACATGAGTACCAAAACTCATGTGTACTATGTATGTATACAATATAATCATAAATAATACATATTCACTAAGGGAAGTTTTTAGATACAAAATAGCATAGCTAAAAATTGGTTCAAGTTCCAACCTAGTCATGTAACCTATATCAAAGGCTATCTATGGTTTTGATTTAGCACTGCTTGAGAATGAATCTTGCATGCTCAAAACCTAAGTTATCATAATTGTAGTTACAATTAGATTGGGTACTATAGTAGTTATGCTAACTAGAAGTGATATATGAGCTACCTTGGTCAAAGAAGTAACTAAAGTAATAATTGATGTAGCTTGGGGAAGTAATAATATGATCATGTTATAGAAATTGGTTTATTTATCACTTTCATCTAAAAATATAAGGCATGAATAGCCTAAAAAATCAATATTCATGGTCTCAAAATCAAGGAGATATTTATTAAACAAACATGGTATCTTATCCACCAATTTCTTGTGCAAAACCATTGTATCTCTTACTGCTACAAATTTAGAGTATTTTTTCTTTTGAACTTCCCCCTAGAAAAACCTATCAACTAAATAATTTATTCATTAATTTTATAAGCTATCCCCTCAATTTCAATGTAGAAACTATCAACTATAGCTCAAAGTAGATGACTTTCAAAAATAGGCTTAATAACCAACTGTCTGAGAAGAGTACTCACACCTAAAACTCTCATATTTTTGAAATGGAGATATATTTTCCCTCTTAGTTGATAAATTATTGTATTAAAGTTCACATTTATCTATGTAAGTCAAGCAAACTATCTCTCTTTGTGGCCACGTGACTTTGTGCACATGTTACTTATGGTCCTATTATTAAATTCAAATTAGCACATGTTTTCTTTATTATAATTTGGCCTAGGAAGTTAAGCTTTCCTTCCATATTTTTCATTATATTATAAAATTGGGGTATATCTCACCACATAGACTGAGATTTAGCCTTTATATAGCTTATTGAATTGATAATGACATGTAGCTTTTTAACTACATTTTTTACATTATCTTAAATTTATTTAGTGGATTAAATGGTATTTATCTCTTGATTCCCCTATCTAGACTAGTCAAACATTCTAAGTAAATGTTTTATGACCCCTCCAGTCGCATCCAAAAAACTATATAGATCTTCCCTATACTCATATGGGTCTAAAGGATTGATATCCATCTTATTTGTTAGAGACTATATGTCTTCTTTATGATCCAACTAAATATTCTCACCCTCTATCACCATATTCTTCCTTTTGACTTTACTTAATGTATTATTTATCCTTTTGAAATGGAATCCCACCTTTCGTTTCTCAATAAATATTAGGTCTTGTATAGTTGCCTCCTCCTTTTGGTATTTCTAAATAAATGAAGGGATGTTCACTATGGCTTGTCCTTATGCATTCTCTATGGATTTAGAAGTGGTAGGATAGGATTTAATTGGTGGGTGAAATGATGCTAAAGTAGGTTTGGAATTAGGAGAAGGTACAACCAAATCTTGAAAATAAGGGATGGTATTTCTCCACCAAGTGACCTTATTCTAAGGTGGTGTGTCAATAACATACTTGGTTTTTCTTGATGTCTTGTGCACTAATATTATGGATGAATCCATCTAGGTATCCTAGTAAATAGGCATACCTAACTATGGTGATAACTTGGGAGGTATAGTTTGTACAACCAAAATATAATTAGACACCAGTTTTCAAAATGCACCCACTTAGTTGGTCTAGTGGCATGTGGTTTAGTTTCACTAAAGAATGAATAGGTCACAACAGTTTGGATAATTTTTTCCATATATGTATAGGTATAGTAGAATAGACAGTAGTAGAACCCCCATTTGGTTGGTTTATAGTATAAAAATGGCACTTGTTAGGCCTTGGGGTGAATTTTGCAAAATTGGCATTATGATTTTTTGGGGCCTATTTATTGGACTCATTGAATAAAAAATGAAATAATTTTAATAATGGGTGGCACATATTATATAAAATATAGTGAGGTAAATAATAGGAGACACTAAATAAGTATGAACTTGTGAATTTGCATTCTGAAGGGAAGTGGTAGTAATAGTTGTTATTATAGTGATTGCCATTATAACTTATATATTAAGTCCCATTGTATTAATTGCATCACTTTTTAAACTTTGAGGTAAAGGGCTTGGAGTTGAAACTTATACTGGATCATGAACTAGAGATGTTTTCTTAGACTATGCCTCATCCCTCATATCTTTTTCCTCTAATAACTCCATTGAAACTAAGTTAACATGTTCTTGCTCAAGTTCTTCAAAGTCTCCACATATTTCCATCCCCATTGACTTAGTTTCACCCTTGTTTAATTCATTAGATGGTTATGTTCCCTTGCCTTCTTTGTATTCTTTAAACAACCACTCTTCTTCATTTTTGTCATGATTGTTTATTTGTTCAACTTCTTCTTGTACTTTGGGTCCTCTTTATTGTCTAATTTCATTCTATTCTTATTCAGGCTCCCCATTAGACTCTTCATACATAGGGCCTTATCTAAAAAATAATCCTTTGGTATGCCTTTCTAATTATTTTACAACCTTAGGGGACATAGGAAGAGACTTATATTTCCTCTAGTAGGTCTTTAGTGGTTTCCTAGTAGGAGTAACGGTTGGTCCTGAAGTGGATAAAATGGAAGATGGTGCTATAAGAGTGGAAGATGGAGGTAAAGTGGGGATGGTAGTGACTATTGGTGGAGCCATGGAAGGTGTGATTTTTTACCCTATGGATTGGGGTGTTTTGGTATGAAATGGTGATGTAGGAGTAGCAACAATAGGAACTTGTAACTAGAAATAAGGGAGGTTTACTTACTACACTAATGTTAATGTAGGAAGGGGTGTAATATAAAATATCCATATTATTTTGATAAGACCTATTTATTCCCTCAAATTAGCTATAGGTTGAGAAGGAGAAACATTAGAAGGTGTTGGGAGAATATTAGGGATATTGGATTTTTTTTTTAATTTGTATCCCCATATTCTCATGTGTCTTCAACAATCTCAGTTCCCTCAATTTTTGTCTTTGGTTGGAGAGGAGATCCATGAAATGGTGTTGAATTCCATTATTCTTTATTGATTATTTTTACATATTATTTTATGATAGTGTGTGTATACATCCAATTTCACCATTATCAATCAGAATACAAGTCTTAATGACTTCCTACAATACACATTGAAAAAAATATCTATAAAACACTCTGATTTATATGTTAGGAATCAAGAACAACAAACATGCTCTGATACCAACTGTTAGGATCCCAAGGAAGCACAACTGATTATCAAGAAACTTAACATGCAGAATTTAACTAGAAGTAACAAGTAACTAGAA
Organism: Torreya grandis; assembly: GCA_037957365.1. NCBI lineage: Eukaryota > Viridiplantae > Streptophyta > Pinopsida > Cupressales > Taxaceae > Torreya > Torreya grandis. Next base: position 1,406,322 of record JARHVA010004671.1, read on the forward strand.
TTCAAAAACAACATAGAATATGAGAGACAATACCCAATTGTATTAATTATACTCTTCCAGAAGGAAATACAACAAAGAAGATGCCACAGTCTTCTTCCTTACACTCCTCTAGGGCTCCCACACCTCTAGGGCATAAACAATAAATCTCTTCAAGAGTTCTCTCTCACTTGCACAATTACAAGCAAACAATCAACTCAAACACAGAGTTATTTCAACCAATCAGTACAATACTACCAGTATACAAGTGTTCCACACACTCCAAGTCTGAGTACTCCACACACTCCAAGAAGATCTCCCCTGATCTTGCTCCTTTTGTGTTGCTATCACCTTAGACCTTGCTACCCTGTAGATCACCTTTGACCTTGCACACACACACACACACCTGCAAATCAATGATCTTACTTATCCATGTAGATCAACTCTACATCCTGAAGAACCCTTGTCCTTGCCTCACCAAGTCCTTATGATTCTTCAACCAATACCCCGATGGATCTTCTACCAAAACTTGCACAACCTGTAGCTCTACCTAATCATACACTCTCGACACTCCTTTGGAACTAGGAGGAGCTACCCTTGCTCTCTTCACACACAGAAGGAACCAACCAAGCTCAACTCTAACTAGCACACTTTACAATACAGCCCATGAGTCTCTTAAATAGATCTCATTGAAACAATAATTAGACATCCAATTACAATAATTAGATCCACATCTCAAGACTAAAATTAGCTTTTCAACATGCAAACAATTAGTTTGTTAACTAACTATTTGTGAACTAGCAGTTCTAGAATCGCACAAGCGACTGACATCAGTCCCTGTCTGCCTGGGGATGACCGATGTCAGCTGACTCTTGACCATCATTAGTTGCTTCTTATCTACACCTTACCGACGTCGGTTGGCCTGATCGACACTAGTGACTGTGACAATAGCATCCTCCTCCATGTCTACATCAGTGAAGCTTTTAGCTCCACTACCTAACAATCTCCCACTTGGAGATAAATAGCTGCACCTATACCTGTACCTATATACCATCTAATCTGTTTCTTGGCTTGTATCCCTCTTCAAGATCAATCCTAAAGACTAACCACCACACAACATGTGGTACAACACCTGCCATCCAAGTAACCTACCACATTCGAAGTACTTGACCCTGCATAGCATGTTGACCTGCTTCTGGTCCCTCTCAAATACCTGAGAACCCACTGAACCGTTCTCCAATGCTTCCTTCCCAGGTTGACTACAAACTTTCTGACAGCTCCCACTACTTGGGCAAACTCAAGGAGTACACTTTTACTCAACCTCATCATGTGATTGGGGACCCTATTCTGTGAATTATCCATCCATAGGTGTTCTTGCCATTCTGCATCCTGCACTACCTTCACACAATCATCCTATGACAACATCAACTTGTGATCTCCCTATCTCTAGGATTACTCATGCCAAAGAATTTTGATACTCCCAAATCCTTCATGGCAAACCACTGAACTAACCTTACCTTTAGCTCAACAAAACCTTGTATGTCTGAACCTCTAGCTAGCATACCATCCACATACAGTAACAAGATAATGTCGCGACTCACCATCCACCTGGTAAGACAAACACAATGGTTACAATGACATTGACTAAAGCCCTGCTTTGTCATCCACCTGTCAAACCTTTACCACTGTCCTGCAGCTTCCTCAAGACCATATGACCTAGCCTTCCATCTCATGTATCCATTCTCTCTATTATTTAACTAAGGTATCCATTCATGTTTTAGTGCTTTCTTCAGCTGGCAACCCTACCAAATCTCCCATTTGGTTTTGCATCCTAGGAATCAAATTCCTCATTCATGCCATGCTCCCACTGTTTCCTAAATCCTTCTTGCTCTATAGTGAACAATGAGTATAAAGAAGAGGAAAAATGAATTTGAGGCTTACTTACCCTTTCAGTCCTCCATATGGGCATTTGAGACTCCTTGACAGCTTGTTGTCTACCCAAAATCCATTTCAGTGATCGACGTCAATCACTACACAGTCTGCATCCGATCGACGTCGGTTCTATGCGACTGTCTAGGTCGCCAATGCTGGTTATCCTATTGATGTCAGTCTCCACCTACCTGACACCACCGACTTCTATGATCTGCACATGACTAATGTTGGTGCCTATCTATTCGATGTCGATTACCTTTGACCAATGCCGGTACTTGTCTTTGCCTATGAGTGATGACTTTTTACCCGTGAGCTCTCCATGGATCAAAACCCTATCTAAAACACCCTACTCAGAGTTATCTAGCCCACTCTACTGATCTCTGTTCGTTATCTCCTCCAAAAATACCAAAGCTTTCTAGTTCTTAATTTTATCAAATACATCTGACTTCCTCTTAAGAACATGCATCTCTTTCTTGCTCATGTGACCAAGCCTACAAAGCCACGTTCTTACAACATAAGAAGAATCAGTAATATAAGTAGATAGATAAAGGATACCTACTTTCTTACCACACGCTAATTTAAGTGCATCCACTGTGAGAGTTCTTGTGCATCTCTCATCACCCAACTTTCTTAAAGAAATTAGCCACATCTTCAAGACCGGGACCTGCATGACCTCCTTCAACACCCATGTGTTGGCCGCCTGCAATTTCAGTCGCACTTCCCCTTTGCCAATACTTTGACGAGGCTCACTAGCCCCTAAATAAATCTTTCCAAAGTCTCCAAAGACCTTAACATGGAAAAATACTCTATTTTGGGCTGCATGGAAAGAGGCAATAGAATCTATAAAACAAGATTCTACTTTATCTAAGAAACATACCAGAGCATCCTATGCAACAACACCTACAATATCTGCTTCTTCAGTTTCTTCATGTTGATCTTTTACCAACCAACAATTTTTCTTTTCTTGCTCTTTCTTTCCATAACTCTATAATTGGCCATTTGTGTTTTTTAGTTCCTCCATCCTTAGCTTACTTTCTTCTACAGTTTCTATACTCTCACTCAATCAAAAACCCCTAAGAGTGACCTATAATCAAACACAAACCTGCTCCCCGCAACCTTAGCTCTGATACCAACTGTTAGGAATCAAGAACAACAAACATGTTTTGATACCAACTGTTAGGATCCCAAGGAAGCACAACTGATTACCAAGCAACTTAACATGCAGAATTGAACCAGAAGTAACAAGTAACTAGAATTTAGAAACAACACAGAATATGAGAGACAATACTCAATTGTATTAATTATACTCTTCCAGAAGGAAATACAACAAAGAAGATGCCATAATCTTCTTCCTTACACTCCTTTAGGGCTCCCACGCCTCTAGGGCATAAACAATAAATCTCTTCAAGAGTTCTCTCTCACTTACACAATTACAAGTAAACAATCAACTCGAACATAGAGTTGTTTCAACCAGTCAGTACAATACTGCCAGTACACAAGTGCTCCACGCACTCCAAGTCTGAGTACTCCACGCACTCCAAGTAGATCTCCCTTGATCTTGCTCCTTTTGTGTTGATATCACCTTAGACCTTGCTACCCTGTAGATGACCTTTGACCTTGCACACACACACACACACCTACAAATCAATGATCTTACTTATCCATGTAGATCAACTCTACATCCTAAAGAACCCTTGTCCTTGCCTCACCAAGTCCTTATGATTCTTCAACTAGTACCCCAGTGGATCTTCTACTAGAACTTTCACAACCTGCAGCTCTACCTGATCATACACTCTCGGCACCCCTTTAGAACTAGGAGGAGCTACCCTTGCTCTCTTCACACACAAAAGGAACCAACCAAGCTCAACTCTAACTAGCACACTTTACAATACAGCCCATGAGTCTCTTAAATAGATCTCATTGAAACAATAATTAGACATCCAATTACAATAATTAGATCCACAGCTCAAGACTAAAATTAGCCTTTCAACATGCAAACAACTAGTTCGTTAACTAATTGTCTGTGAACTAGCAGTTTTGGAACCGCACAGGCGATCAACGTCGGTCCCTGTCTGCCTAGGGATGACCAACGTCGACCGACTCTTGACCATCATCAGTTGCTTCCTGTCTGCACCCTACCGACATTGGTTGGCCTGACCGACGCTGGTGACTGTGACAATAGCATCCTCCTCCATGTCTGCATTAGTGAAGCTTTTAGCTCCACAACCTAACATTATATTCACATATCATGTGTAATTTATGAAACATATTGGGGCATCCCTAATTAAGGAAATGCACTATATGCAAGTATCATCTTCACTTAATTCAACCCAAGTCAAATTACCATTACAGAAGATACATTTTGTGATTAATTAGGTTTAACATTTTTTTGACTTTCAAAATTCACTCCACTTACTATTAAGTTAATTAACCTATATTAATTAACTTAATCTTCTTCTAATTAAAAATTCATAGATTATAGAATTTATTATTTTTATAAACTCATTATGAATTTATTATTCAAATTTACAAGTGGATAAAATATCAATAAAATATCTAAATTTTGAACCTATGCCTACTCAAGTGCAACTCATGCGTACTTAGGTGCAACCCATGCCTAGTCATGTGCCTACTCTAGTGCAACCCATGCCTAGTCAAATGCATTTACCTCAAAGATTGATCTCATTTGTGACCTCTCATCTCATTCTTGATCCAAATTCCTCAATAAATTGACAAAACATATAAAATTCAAAGCCATGACCCATTCCCATTAATCTTTTTTTTGTAAAGAAGCTATATTAAAACACTTCTACAACATTCACTTATTGTTGCCAATTCATACACAAAACCATTCCAAATGGTACATAAATATTTGTTGGAGGTACTTTCCCAACCACATTGATAAATATATTGAGCTCCATAACTAGGCACAAACATGTTTGTGGACCATCCTTAAATAAAGGTCACATAGGGAAGGTATATTTATAGTTTCTTCATTTTATTGCCTTTTCTAAACTAAAGTAGTAAATGATGCAAACCCACATTTTTTATACCTTAATTTACTTCCTTCACTAGGGCCAAGATATTTTTTGAGTCATCAATGTTATTATTGGTGACTATCTTCTATATAGGAATCCTTCTATAGACTACAAACCCATTTTAAAATCAAATAGTCCTCTTTTCATGATCTAATCTCTTGGAGGTATCCCATACATTTTAATACACCTTAAAAAATCTATCAAGATCCATCATGCCTGGTTTGAATGCTCAAAACTCTCATCTTACTTGTTTACTTGTAGACCTCCCCTTGTAGCCCTATTTCCTCTATATATTGACCATAACTTCCTGTATATTAGATCAATAATGAATGTAAAAACATTTATAAATACCCATTAATCCCTTTTTTAACATACCTAAGAATCACCTGAGGTTCCTTTGTATGGATTAACACTTCTTTCTTTAGCCTCTACTCCAATCAATGTTCCTTTCATGTAAATCTCCTTATCTTGGACAAAGCACAAGCTTTATAGCCAAAAAAACATCATTCCAAATACCCATTAATACCTTATAGGGGAGTCAAACATTTATTTTACCCCTCCTTTTGATAAAACCCACTTTTCTAAATTGCCCTATTCTCTTTTGTTTGCATACACCAAGAACTTGACTTTGGTTGTCCTTTTTTATACTTATCCATACTACACAGGCATGAAAACACATTCAATAGTTTGGTAACATTTAAAGGGGAAATATTAAAAAAAATCATGCATTTTTAATGTTTAAAACTCTTTCTATCCCTTAAACCCTAGTTTAGGGCTTTTTCAAGCCTGCACAAGGCCGAGGGCACAAATAATTGAACTAAGAGAAATATATAACGTTTCAAAGGCTATAACTTCATTATTAAGGTCTATATAAATGATTAAAAACTTATCCAATAATATAACAACCCATAATAACCTTGATTACATTCCAAACAAGAAGATCTCACTTGAAATTGATTGTGTTTCTTAATAGTGGACAAAATTCCTTAGGTTTTAATCACAATTCCTTTGTGATTCAACCTTTCAAAGTGATGTTAAGATTGTTAAATATTATAAAATTCTTATTTTTATTTATCCATGATATATAATCTATATTAAACCAATTGCTTCATGAAACATGAAAATTTATTACCACCTACCTGTACTATGTCTCCTACAGGCCTGAGAGTAGCGTTTTGAGAATTTCCTAGTACTTAAAGGATTCAAATATTTAATTTCTTCTCATATAAATTCTCAATGACCTCAAAATCCTTTTCATGTGTTTATTTATACTTCATGCATTCATTTTTATTTTGATCCAACATTTTGATAATGGACTATGTGCTTAAGTTTAAAATGCCCTGTTAGTACCCTGTTTAGGAACTTTATTCATTTCAAGAGTTCTAACTTCTTGGTCAGAAATTAAAATTTATAATTTTTTCTAGAATTCATATAAATGTTCTTTATGTGTACTTGACATTATAATATATTTCTTACTTCTTGAAACCCCAAGAGAACACACTCACATAGGACTATAAATTGTATAACCAGAATTCTACAAGAAAAACCATTGTTTGCACAATGTTATCATTGGAATCAACTTATTACTTTATTAAACAAATAAAGATACTTACTACCCAATAAATGATCTGGATTAATGGTTTTCAAAGCCTTATTTACACTTTCATACTTATTTATTCACATTTGTAGTCTCTACTTCCCTTTGTTTTCTCACCTCCTTATAATCATTCTTCTCTCTCTCTCCTTGAATGAGAGATCCTCTCTCTCCTTTAATAATATATCCTCTCTCTCCTTTATATACATACTCCTCTCTTCTCTCCCCTTTGGATGAGAGAGATCTTCTCTCTATCTCCCTCTCTTCTCTTGCATTCCTTATTTCATTACATTTATTACTCTTTGAAAGAGTCTCCTATGCCAACTTGGCCTCCAAATCCAACTAAGAAGTTTTGTTAACAACAACATGCTAAATTGGAGAAGATTTTCTAAACAATATTCCATGGTTGAAAAGATCTTCAACTATTCCCTTGATCTTATCAACAAGCTTCCAACGTGGGATTCCTCTTAACAAACTTTTACTTCATTCTTTTTTCACTTTCTTAAACATGCATTTTACATTTACTCCTTAATAAATATTTTGGATGGAAAATACAATAGTTTGAATTTGAATTCAAACATAACTAGAGCTTAATCATGTCTTGCATGAAGATGTATATAGATTCTCCTGCATCAGTAAGCTTAATATATTAGTTTTGTTAATCTTTTTATATTTTGATACTAACAAATAGACTAACCTATTTCATAATCTTATTCTACATTTGGAAAACCTGGTAGAACTAACTCACCCCACAAATCTATTTTCAAGCACTCCTAGTATTTTAATTATCAAATTACACTGATATTTCACTCTAATTTGTATTTTTTCCCTCTAAATTTTCCATTTTCCTTTTTTTGTTTATCATCAAACTTGCCCTATTTATCAACAACATTGATCTATACAAACGGTGAAGTTTCCCTACATATCAGTGATATCTCTATGTATAAATGGTTAATTCAACCTACAAGTCAATGATATTGCATTACATAATGATGGGATTGACCTATGTTTTAGTGAGGCCAATATATAAATAGTAATATCACTTTTCTATGTTCTCTCTATTTTTCTTATATCATCACACTCAACCTACAATCACTGAACTTGAAAGATGAATGATGAAATCATTAAAAGGGTGTACTTTTTTTTGTTGTTATTTAGAGAAAATGGTGAACTAATCTTTTAAAATGGTGAGGTCAACTTGATAATCAATGACTTCACCAAATATGTGTTTTTTACTATCTGCATATCAATGAACTCACCCTACTAATGGTGAACTTGTCTTGCTAAATAGTGAAGTCAACCTATGTGAAATTTCCTAAGATCTTAAAACTATTGAAATAAATTTGCTTAGGTGGCCAGAACTATTGTCTAAATTATGAATTATCTTTGTTGTAGGTTTTGAAATATTTATAAGTTACTTTTACAACTAAAACAAATACAAAATTAATTCACTTTTGCTATTTATTGCTTTGAAATTAAAAACCGTTATGAATTTGTGTTCTCAAGAGCATTTACATTCTATTATTTTATTAATTTGTTGGTCATTTTCATTCTCTTTTTTTTAATCATTGTGCATATGCTCTCCCCTTGCCCCATTTAGGGAGACTGGGTGATAAAAAACAAATTGATTTACTCATTTTGTGTGTCTACCCAAAATATCTATTTTTTATTATACTCTTATCTTGCCCATTCATGGGATCCTAAGAGTCATAAACAAAATGCTTCATTTTTTTCATTTTTTGATTGAATGGGGTGGACTTCATCACCTTTCCTACGAGTACTTAGGGATACATTTAACTAGGAAGTTACATCTTTGCATCATACCACCCTGTTATCTGATAAAACATATAAATTTGGGTTACACCAGCATTATCTTACCTAAAAATTCTCCTTGTATCTTGATTACACCAGCATCACTTCACTTAGACCCTTATGGTTGAAGTGGTCACAAAAGGACCAGACCTTTTGGAGAATGGCCTACAAAATATTACATCTAATTGATGGATTGTTCTAAAGAAGCCACATAGCACAAGGTATATTAGCACCATCTAGTTTTTCAATCGAAATCTCATGGTATAAACCACTTTTATCATAGATATCTCACTAATACGAGGGTGTAAATATTAATAACCCATAAAGATCACTTTTTAGTATGAATATTTGAGATAAGGGTGGAATTAAAATGTTGTCAATAATTACTATAATTTCTTAATGAAAAATTAAATTTTTAATCCTCACAAAGGCTATTATATCAAAAGGATTCAGTGGTTATCTTGTAACCCATTTCAATTTTTAAGTTACATGATTGCTTGAAGTATCGTGTCAAAACAAGTTTATGTTCACAAACACAATTTAAAAAATATACGTCAAATTCTCAAAAACAAGGTCTCAAAACATGTCCTTAAATATTTTAAAACTAAGGTATTATGATACCCACATTTCCAAACCATCCTTATCATTTTTCATAGTGTTACATCTACCACTTGAAAAAAAAAACCTTTGTTTCATTTAGTACCATTATGCTACCCAATCTATTTCTAATTTAGACTTACATTTTCTTGTGCCAAACCAATTCTAAAATTCTAAATCTATTTAATCCTATTATAATTTAATTCTAAGTTAGGATCAAGGACCAACCAAGTTCAATCACTTTTTTAAATTCAATTCCAAATTTGAAGACCATTAGACATTATTCTAATTTCATTTTAGATCCAAACTTAGATATTTTTGTGTCAAAGCAATTATAGATTCCAAGTCATTCAACCTTGTTTAAATTTCATTATAATTTAGATTCAAGACACAAAATTAGAGCAAAGTGTTTTTCAAAATACCAAACACCATTCCAAATATGCCTAGGTACATGTGTAGTGGAGCCTCCTATGACCCTGGCTTTGCGGAAGAAATTTTCTACAATCCCTCATGATACCTTAGAACTTATAAATATAATGAGGATGGTGAGAACCACCCAAAAAATGTTCAAAGACCTCCCTCCCATTATTATAAATAGTCAAGTTCAATTCAAACAAAAAAATGTGGAAGATAATGATGAACAACTTCTAAAACTATTAAAATCCAAAGCCAAAGTCCCTCTAAACTTTCCTATAGACCAATTATTTGCATAGAATAACTACCATAAGAAGTAAGTAATTGTTATCTAAAGTCAACATATCAGTCATAATACAATACGAGTTATTGCATCATCCATAAAAGGGAAAGAATAACTATTTGACCCCTCCCAACATGGACAAACTATTACATCTGTAATCCAATAGATTAGCCAACAATACACTAATTAACTTGTTTCATATTTAACCACTTCTTTAGTATAAGCATCATTCAATAGTTCCATATTTATAGATTAAAACTAGTTGCTCAACCATTAGACATTTCTACAACTAAAATAGATCCGTTGGATCCACATGAACAAGTCATTGTTATAAATTATATGTAACAAGTTCCACTTGACATGAAATAGACATTATTTAACCATCAAGAGACCATTTCCAATGCAGAAAAAGTGAAAAATAGTCCACAACTACAAGTGCAAACTAACCCATAAAAATAAGTGGAAAATGATCCTCCAGGACAAAAAGTGGTGGGTGGATCCCAATATACCTTACCTATTTCATCCCATTTATAATAACAACACCTTCTAGTGAACATACAACAAATTTTGCAAAAACAACAACAGATTCCTCAAAACCATCAATAAATCCCCTATAATTCACAATAATAGATTCATCAAAGTCAAAAATAGCTTCCTTTGAACTAATAATGCCTTACCTATTCTAGTTTAATCTAAACCAATAGTTAATCTAACATCCAACTCAAAATTCTAGTTATACAGTGCATATCCCTAACAGATTTACTCAAAGGGGATCCATCCCTATTTAAACCAACCCTACCTAAGCACATCAGCCTATGAATGCCCATAGGAATACTTTGATTTCATCCCAAAGTGCTCCTAATGTCCAAGAGTGGAATACGATGAAACAAATAATCTTGGTATTTTAGGTAGGTAGTCAAGCACCCAAGAAATAAAATTTGATTACATATGTCCTCATCCATTCTATCTCAACTTTCTCCAGGTACCTTTGCCACCCCATTTTTAAATGTCAAAATTAAACAACTATAAAGGCTAAGGTAATGTTAGAGAACATCTATATGAATTATCCATAGCATTCCAAGAAGTGTCCTATATAAGTTTTTATTTGACACACTTATTCCCATCCAACTTAGGTGGATAAGAATTAAAATGGATTCATAAACTACCAAAGGGGTTAGTAACTACTTTTAATGACCTATCAAAAAACTTCATCAACCACTTCTCTTACAACATATAACATGAATTGATTGTTGTTGATTTTTGCAATGGAAAATAATTAGGTGGAGAAAGATTCTTCACATATTTAGAAATGTGGAGAGCCCTAACTATTTATTTCTCTCATAATTTACTAGATAAATAGTTACCAGGCTTCTTTTCATAAAACCTAAATGTTTAGGTTTATCTTAACATAAAACTCAATTATGCAAACACATTTGGGGAAATAATTGATAAAGGGGTGAAAATTGAAAAGGAACTTATTAATAAGGGGTTTATAAATATATACTATCAATCCAAAAGACTAGAATAGAATCAATCAATTATCCAAGCCACCTCAATAGAAAATATGAAAACCTTCATTAAGAACAAAAACATGGTTGGTAATCGGTTCATAGAAGTAAGACATGTATAGACGGTATGACCATTGCCTCTCCAAAATACCCCACCCAATCCATGTCTCACACTAAAAATGTCTTCCATAAAATGAATATTATACCAAGATAGAGATTTTATTAACCTCTTGGATCCCATATAGGTGGTGTTCCAAAAGTTAGTAGCAGTTAATATGATTATTTGGCCCATTCCAAAACCCTTTATAGAGGGTTAGCCCAAGCCAACATGGTATCGTGAAATGGATAGTATGATGAAATGGTGGGGTCAATATTTATTAGAGTCTTATTTAGTCAAATAAATGATTAAATTCCTTTTTAAAGGTCCTATAAGTTAATTTATATGTCAATTAGATGCTTTGGCATTTTTTTGCACCAAAAGTAAAATTTGTATTTTTGAATGTATTTCTTATAAATCTATGAAAATATTGTGATTTTACAAGTGTAATGATAAGTTTACATGGTCATATAACATGTTTAAGGCATCTGCAAAGGTTAATTTAGTGGTGTTTATCCCAAAAACTAAAACAAATTAATGTAACTAAAATATTACTCAAAATTGGACATTTACTATCTTGAGGACATGTGGTTGAGTGAGAATATTGGGAAAAAGTAGGGAATTATTATATTAGATTTATATTATTAAATTATATATTATTTGAAAAAACTAAGGATGAATGAATTTCAATAATAGAAAAAGCATACAGGGTCAAAAAGTTCATGATTGTGTTGTTTATAGTTTGCCAATGCAAAACAAGGGTTTATATATTAAAAATGTGTGATTTTAATGAAAATAAAAGTATTTTTGTTGATTCAACTATTTTAATAATATATATTTTTATATTAAATATTTATATAAAAATCAATTTGAAGTGATTCTTCTCTTTATTCCAAGTTTTCAATATTGAATCCTACCAAAACTCTTGTTTTACACACCTATAGTCCTTCACAATCACCTATAGCACATGAGAAAAGTTAAATGAGATTGGTTTTAATATTTGTAAGGTTATTAATGCCTTATAAAAGGTTTTATAAGTATTATCAATACCCTAAACCTTATTAAAAATCAATTAGTAGCTCTTGGGCTCTAAGTTTTCTGAGAAACCCTAGAAAAGGGTTGTTAGCACAAAAAGCCCCATAACTCAAATTATAGCAAATGAAAATGCTTGAAAATTTATGATTATTTTATAGGATGTGTTATTTAGCTAATAAAATAATTATTAGGTTCAAATGATTCCTAAAATGCTAGTTATAACTGACTATTTTCTAGTATGCTTGTAGGTGACTATCAAGAAGGCTAAAAAAGGAGAAAAATTAATTGTTTAGATTTTTTATTTGAATTCAAGCTCAATTTTAAGGTTTTTTATTGTTTTTTTATCAGTATTAAACACTTTTGTAAATTTATCGAAGTCATTCAATTATTATATTGAAGCAAGACCGTTTGAAGGAGACAAATTAGGCTTGTAGAGACCTAAAAGAGAAACATTGCCATAGAGTTTAATCCTTAAGAGACCAATAAAAGGAATTAGCTTATCATTATTTTAAATGGTATATAACATCTCAATAAATCATTAAAATAACACATATACCTTATTTATAGATGACTATGTTTAGGATTGTGATGTATGTGTATCACTACCAATATGCAAGATTGTACTTGGTTAAGTTAGTATAGGGTCTTTGTAAATATATGGATAATTATAATGGTATATGAGTCATTATGAGTTGTAATATTCCTCTTAGTAGTTTTTAAAATGTCATTGAGTCTTATAGACATTTTTAAAGTCATATCCATCTTGGAGGTTATAAAAAGGTAAATATAACTATAAGATAAATCATGTGAGGTCAATTTACTAAGTAAGTTTTGGTGGATATAAAGAGCCTTGAGAGAACTTGGAGCATTATAAGATTTTATAACCCTTAAACTAGTTTAAAATAATTTATCCAACTAAATATGAGGTGAACAAGTTCATAAAAATGAGAAATTTTGATGATTGCAGGCTAATCTTCAAGTCTACAAATATAAAATAGGGACATGTGCATATAAAAGCATAGCTTTCATGAAAAATAAAAGAAAATAGTTTCTTGAATAATTATTTTAATGTTTTTATTACATGTATGAATTATGTTAAATTCAAATTGAAGTGATTTTTTCCTTGAATCGAAGCCCTTGTGTTTGAAACCTTAAAGAACCATGTTTCTAGACACCTATAATTGGTTGTAATCACTTGTAGCACATGTAAAAGGTTGACTGAGTATATATCAATGATTAGAGAATTAATATAAGGTAATTCATATTTTATCAAAATTATCATAAAGGTTATATAGTTCTTAGACTTTATGAATTGTCACTTTAATAATCTCTTGAGATTTTGCATTTTCTAAGAAACCCTGGAACAAGGTTTTCAGTAAAAAAAGGTCCTATATATCAATTTTAAACAAATGGAATCTCTTTAAAATTTGGTGAAAGTTTATATAAGACATTTAATTTAAAAATTTTCCCACCTATATGTTTTTGTAATTGACATGAATACCCTTTTTTGCAATAATTCTAGCCTCGAGTAATATTAACAAGAAACATTGTCAAGATGCAAGCTTTAGTTGGAGATATATATTTATGGGGCCTCATGGCTAAAAACTGAAATTTAAACCACATAAAATGGGTGATTAAACTATATTAATCCATGTACACCTAATTAGGAGAATAAACACCTATTTCAGTCTCAAGATGACATTTCTTTAGATGTAAAATGCAAGTTGTAGTTGAAGATTTATATCTCCAAGGCCTTGTGACTCAAAAAAGGAATCACCACCATGTTTATGGTCATTAATAACCTATAATACTACACTTTTTTCAGCTAATTACACTCAAGTAGGAGATGAAGCACATGTTTTGGCCTCAAGATGACATTTCCCTTTAAAGAAAAATTATTATTTTTTAGGAAAGCTTTGGACAAGCATAAAATGAAAACCACAAGTCATATACATAAACAAAAATAACTATGGTGTGCCTATATATTTATTTTAGCTACACCCCAAATCTCTAGGATTTTAAATCATTGACAAACTTGTGGCATAGGATTTAGTGATCAGTCCTAAAATGCAACTTTTATGTAGTTAAGAGACAAGTTATTTGCCTCCAATAGACATTTTCTCTTTTGGGACCCCAAATTAAAACACCTTAGGATGTTAAATTTAAACACATTCCAACTTACATGGCATTAGAGTCCACATGAATACCCTTTTTTTCAATACTTCTAGCTTTGAGCAATATTGACAAGAAATGTTATCAAGATGCAAGCCATAGTTGCAGATCTTTATCTCTAGGGACTCATGGATAAAACCTTGCATTAAAACCAAATTAAGAGTGGTTAAAATCCTCTAGTACTACATTATTGGCATTTGAATACACCTATTTAGGAGATAAAGTACCCATTCTAGTCTCAAGATGGCATTTCCCTAGATGCAAGATGCGAGCCACAGTGAGAGGACTGTATCTCTGGGGCCTCATGACTAAAAAATAGAATTTACACCATGTCATATGTGGTGATTAACCTATAGTACCACATTATTTTAATTCAATTATACCTATTTAGGACATGTAGCACCCATTCTAGCCTCAAGTTGACATTTCCCTATAAGGCAAAATTATTATTTTTTAGTCAAACTTTGGACAAGCATAAAATGAAAAATTGTAAGTTATATCTATGTACTGAAAGAACCATCACTTGTTGTATAAGTCTTATATTTTCACCCTAAATACATCAAATTTAAAATAACCAATGAAAATATGGCATAAGATTCAGTGATCAGTCCTAAAATGCAACTTTTATGTAGTTAAGAGACATGTTCTTTGCGTCTAATAGGCATTTCCACTTTCAAGACCTCCACCTCAACACACATGAATTACAAAACCTTGGGAAGTTAAATTTACATTTTTTTAACCACCATGACCTCAAAATCCATTTGAATAACCTTTTTTTCAATAATTTTGGCCTCAAACCACATTGATAAGAAACTTTTTCAAGATGCAATCCATAGTTAGATATCTCTATCTCCAAGGTCTTGTGGTTAGTAAATTAGAATTATCACCACATAAATGGTATATATTAACCTATATTACTCATCTGAGTATGCTCAGTTAGTAGACAAAGCACTATTCTAGCCTCAAGATGATATTTCTATAGATGCAAGATGTAAGCTACAATTGCATATCTCTATCTCTAAGGCCTCATGACTAAAAAGTGGATTTTAAACCATGTAAGTAGTGGTTATTAACCTCTTGTACCACATTTTTAACATCTGATTACACTATATTAGGAGATAGAGCACCCATTCTGGCCTCAAGATAGTATTTCCCTATAAGGCAAAATTATTATTTTTTAGGCAAACTTTGAATAGCCATAAAATAGAAACTATAATTCATATCTATGAAATAAAATAACCATCACATGACTTTCACTATTTTATAATTTCAACCCTAATTCATTGGTTTTAAATCATATACGAAATCCTAGCATAGGATTTAGTGATTAGTCCTAAAATGCAACTTTTATGTAGTTAAGAGACAGGTTCTTTGCCTCTAATAAACATTTTCACTTATGGGACCTCTTCTTAAAAATACATCACTTACAACACTTTAAGATGTGTAATTTATAATTTTCTGAGACCATGACCTCATAATCCATGTGAATACCCTTCTTGTAACAATTTCAAGATCAAACAACATTAATAAGAAACATTTTCAAAATGCAAGTCATAGTTATAAATATATATTTCTCAATCCTTGTGGATAAAAATTGGCATTTAAACCATGTTTAAGGTGGATATTATCCTCTAGGAAGACATTATTAGCATTTGATTATGCTTTATTAAGAGATAAAGCACTCATTCTAGCCTCAAGACAACATGTCACTATATGTAAAATGAAAGTTACAATTGGATATCTCTATCTATATCACCTCATGACTAAAAAATGGAATAAACACTATGTCAATAGTGGTTATTAACTTATAGGATCATAATATTGGCATTTGAGTATCCCTAATTCAGAGATGCATCACCCATTCTGTCTTTAAGACAACATTTCCCTATAAGGTAAAATTATTGGTTTTTAAGTAAACTTTAGATAATCATAAAAAAAAACCTTAAGGAATATCCATAAATTAAAAAAAACCATCATGTGCCTATTTAATTATTCTACTTTCACTCTAAATCCCTCTAATTTCAAATCATCAATGAACTTATGGCATAAGATTCAATGATCAATCCTAAAATGCAACTTTTATGTCATTAAGATATAAGTTATTTACCACCAATAGACATTTTCAATTATGATACCTATTGGCACCAAATATTTCACCATATAGGAATTTTTTCAAGATTACTCTAGGATTTGGGCAAAATTGGAATGCCTTTAAGCCTGTGGGTTGTCTATAGTAGAGGTAGATCTTTAGGTTTAAGGGTTAACTCCCTAGATTGGCGTTTAAGTTTTTATCACCTACACTAACTAATTTATTATGGTTAAAGAGGTATAAACATTCATAAAATTAAACTATTCTAATTGGGTGACACACCATAAGTATTTTCATGAGATCATCATACTTATTTCATTAAGCAACAAGACCTAAAACACTAGCTTCATAGTCTTAGAATACACCAACATTAATATTTCAACATGGAGGTGATATGAATGAATACTATCCAAGGTAAGTGAACCATAGATTATTTTTATACACTAAGGTTACTTATACGCTTTAAAATAGACCCATACACTTGATAACACTTCATATGGCATGCTAGAAGAGAATAATTTGCATCAAACATGGAATGATTGAAAGAAAGCAAATATAGATGAAAATCACTTTATTATTCACTATACATATCTTCACACACTTTTACAAGATGATATATGCACTCACAACTATATTTTATATATTATTCAAAGTCAAAGTATAACATCAAACTAGAAAAGCTTCACCATACATGGTGTGGAATTAGAAAATGAGGCAAAATGGCTAGTACTTATAGAATGTTAGAGAAGTAAGAGAGAAGTGGAATTCAAGGTTCATAACACCACTTGTAAAGTCATGAGGATCATTTATGTTGTAGATTAGTAGAGTGTGAAATAGACCATGAAAGGTCTCTCTAGACAAATGTCCCTCATAGACATGAAACTCTTGAAATCTACCATAGGACCTTTCAACTAGCCTCTTTGAAACTATCTTCTTCATTGGATTCTCTAGATAACTCCAAGGTAAAAAATTAATAATTTACATATGTGAAATATGGTGAGGGGGTTAATAAAAATCTCTAACATGCATTGGATGTGTCCCTAATCACTGATATCCTTCTAGACAAGTGTTTTCACTACCTGCAGTCACTGTCATCCTTCTTTCACTCATTCTTCACACTTGTCACTAAGATTCCCATTATTTATTCAATAAAATCCATATAAGGGTTGTTATGACACCTATAAATGGTCCTCATGCCCATAAATCCATTAGTTAGGCCTTAAAATTCCTCCCAATTTGAGTTATCACCTTCTCACTTGGTGATCATTCTTTATTCAGTATGCTAATTTGGACTACCTAAAGTGAAGGAGATAGTAGAGTTACTTGTGTGATTTTTTGAAGTAATAAATGAACATTAATGGCTATATTAGGTCCCACTTGATCTCACAAAGTGATATTCATCCTTTTAAACTCCTATTTACCTATAAAACATTAAAATCTATCAAGAAAACAAGTTTTGTACCCTATTTATACAGATATGGTACAATCCAATCTTATGGGAAGCATCCTATGGGAGTCATATATAATTCCCAATCACCTTCCAAGTCATACCAAATCATTTTCATTCCTATTCTTCTTCCTCTTTCTTATCAGGTTATTAGCAAGGGTTTTGGAGGTTTTTATATAGTTTATGCTCTTAAGGATAGTCCATAAAATTGTGACATTTAAACCTCAAAAAAATATCACTAGAACATTTTTTATGACCCTCTCCAACATATCCCAGCTCCTCATACCTCCATGCTAAGTATCCATCTAGATATGAGCTTCTAATGATGGTCTCTCGAGCCCTTGCATTTTGTATTGTTCCTAAGCCAGGAAGTGGCCTATCTATGAATTTATCTATAAAATAAAGGTTTAAACTCACCTTATAACTCGCCATTAAGGTCATCCAATTATTTTCAAGGTACGTCTCATCCTCTTATTGGTATTAGCTTTCCAATTGGGCTTTAGGCCTAATTAAGGACTAGTAGACCTGACTGTACCTTGTTACTCAAAGCCACCTCTGATTGGTTTTTCATGATTGTGGTGTCTCCTCTATGTTTATTCATGTTTAAATCAACTCCATACTTCTCCTTTCAAGGATTCAATACCTCAAAATTCACCTTATCATCATTTACTTATTAAACTGACAAGGTTTATCTCCCTAGGAGTGCCCTGTGTTTGAGATAAAAAAAAAGGGCACTTCCCCTATTTTTATAGGTAATGTGAAGGTATGATAGGATACTTAAATTCATGAGGATCTTGTATACAAATTTTCATAGCTATATTAAACTGATAGCATCCTCAAATACCATGAAACCCAAGGTAGACTTTTGTAGAACTCACTGTGTGCAAGATTTGTGTGTTAACTATAGGTTAGGAATTGAAACCCTCCTTACCCTATTTCCATTTGATGAGCACTAGGTGGTATTTTTATTATCATCTTAAAAAAAAATTTAAACATATTTGATAGCCATTCCTCTTTTCTTACTACTCAAAATTTACTCACCTCCACTTAACTAGTCTAGCCTATAGTCAATTGTGACTATGTGCTCACTTAGAAAATGCCATACCTATAGGTGTATAATATAGTATTAGGCCTTGTTTATTTCCCTAAAACCTTATTAAAGTAATTTAAGCTCTTCTTATAGTTTAATTTTTCCACACCATGCCTTAAATAAGACCAACATGTAATTATTGGGTTCAACTTGCATTGTCACCCTATAGTCAACCTGTAGATGTCCATTCTCATCCAATTTAAGAGCAAAAGAGGTCATGTAGGTGATGGTATACATCAAGTATTAAGTGTCAACCCATCTCAATTGTCTTTTGACATTCACAGTGTCATTTCCATTCAAAAGGAATCACTTACCAAAAATCTAGGCTTCCATTATATCTCATTATATTGAAAGACCATTTGGACCTAAAACACTATAGAGAACATTGGCATTATACAGTGAAAGAATGTGAAATGAAGGCCTCATCTACATCACTTATTGGGAATAAACACTCATTCTCTTTAGTCAAGGCCTCACTCCTAGGTTTTAACTTCATGACGAAACAATTTATATTATGTAGTCCTCAATAAATCTTAACATGAAAGAATCAAAATCGAGGCATGATCCCTATTTTGGAGTTTGTAAGGTAATGAATCCCTTAAGTCACCCTTTCAACTTATGGTGGGATAGCAGGTTTTTTGGTTAGCTCACAACTCCTCCATGATTAATATGACTCATTCAACACTTAAATACCTTAAGGAAGGTTCAATCCTACCTCAAACACTTATTTTCCAATCTTCTTGGACCTCTATGGAGACCTATAGGTGCACATATAGAAGGTCTATAGGTGGCATCAAGGTATGTGACTATGTGCATGATAGATTAGTTTTAAAACTAATCTTAGGAATCTAACATGATTAGTATGGTTATTTCCATATTCCAATACCTTAATGAATAAGCAAATAAACTTCACACACCTCATATCAATAATTCACCTCTATATTAGAACACATGTAGGTGTATATGCAGGTCATAATGTAGTAAAGAAAAGAGTAGGTTGGGAATACATCTAAATGAGATTTATTGGAAATTCCATCATGTTGATTCACATTTTAAAAAATTTCACCACCTTGAAACCTTCTCATTAAATCACCATGGATGTGTATATTTCTCTTTGCTTGCCTGTAGATGGACACTTGCAGGAAAATTGACTATGTACCATACATGACTATATTCTTGATCACTATATGACCTTGAGACGATATTTTCACAAGAAATGACTTCTAACCATGACATGAAAGATAATATACCAATGTTTCAACTTGATTTTTCATTTATATGAAGGTTAAAATAAATGAGAAAGCTCCTACAATTGGTAAAACTATCTACAGACTCCACAGTGTCTCTCAACCAGTAATTTGAGATGTTTGTGCTCTTTTATTTCATCCCACACATGAAAACCATGTCTATAATCATGTGAAAATTATTTTCATGCTCCTAAGGACCATGTATAGTACCTATTTTATACGATTTAGCTCAAACAAGGAGGAAACCTCTAGGGTGTAGGGATAAGCATGTATAAAGGAGTAGTCAACTTCTTAGCATTGGTTCATAAAGCATTGGAAACCAATATTTGAAATTATACCATGAATATAAAGTATAATAAGTTTAATAACACCCCTTATAGGTATTTTACCTAATTTTTCTCTTACTAACCATACCATGAGAAAACCTGTTGACCAGTTTTGCATGCTAAGAAGAGCATTGAAGGAGAAAAATGGTTGTAAGCAATTTTTGAGACTTAAAAATTAGATAAAACATAAAATTAAACACAAGTAATATAAAGAGTCATTTTAAAACCTTCAAAACATGCCAAAGCACTTGCATAGGTTGTACAACTATGAAAACTTCTTATTTTCTAATTATTTTCTTCATCTAGCTTAATACCTACATGTTTTTAGCTATTATTGATATTAATATGACATAGGGGAAATTGGAAAACATTTGTCACACTTGTCTACCAATGGATACCATAAAATATTCACTAATTACTCAAAAATGACCCCTAACATGACATAAGACAAAATATGAATATGGCCAAGGTGATGACACATAAAATGAGCCTTAATAAATAATGACACACCCTATAAGACACTAAAATACCACTATAAAAAAATTTTACTATAGGGGGTTGACCTATTTTGACTTGTGGTCAAAATAGTCAATATTTTTGGTTATTTTTGAGGGGTGGCAAGATAACTATGCCAAAGACTAGTAGCCTACTCCCATCCATTGGGATATGGAGTCACTTATGCACATGTTTTACATTTAATTACCTTTGAAACCACACCAAACAAAAAGGGACGACAAATAAAATGAGACACAATGAAATAAACACACATTTTTTCAAAAGAACACTTATGGAATACACACACAACTAAAATAAAGACACACACCTAGCCTAATATTTATATGACCTCAATCCTGAGGTGAAAAACAACTTACCATTATTTAACGAGGGTAAAATATGCTTCATATTACATCTTTGTTGCTCCATGATAGTAAACTATCATGTGAGACATGTTCATCATCAAACACTTGACTACGTAAATTGTGAAAAATCTTTCCATCTTTGGATCTTCTCATGCCTACAAGTCTGTCACCTTGAGCTTCCATGAATGCTCTCTCTTGCCCTCCAAGATCTTTTATTTATTCTAAAACTTGATTGATATTTACCATATCCATTTGGTGTTCTTCAAATTGTAGATGAGAAAGTATGACACCTGCGTCAACCTAACTCTCTTCATTATCATGATGAACTTGATGCTTGGGAGCATCAAGCTTGCTTTCCTTCTATTCCATCACTTCTAAAAATGATTCATTTTCAAGTTGAGTTGTTGACTATTCCTTAGGCACAAACATGTTTTCCTTGACTTCACTAGGCCTCTTTATGACTACAAACTCTTTAATAGTAGCAAGACATACACCTTCATGATTAGCAAGACATTCTCTTTCATACTTAATAGGATACTCAACCTATTGCTTGTTAGCCTCATTAGCAAACATATCATCAGATTCACACTTATTAAGATAAGTATTATTACCTAACTGATCAAATTCTTGACATATGGCATTGAAGCTTAATACCTACAAGTTTTTCAGCTATTATTGATATTAATATGACATAAGGGACATTGGAAATCATTTGTCACACTTGTCTACTAATGGAAACCATACAATATTCACTAATTACTCAAAAATGACCCCTAACATGACATAAGACAAAATATGAATATGGCCAAGGTGATGACACATAAAATGAGCCTTAATAAATAATGACACACCCTATAAGACACTAAAATACCACTATAAAA
Source organism: Torreya grandis (assembly GCA_037957365.1). NCBI lineage: Eukaryota > Viridiplantae > Streptophyta > Pinopsida > Cupressales > Taxaceae > Torreya > Torreya grandis. The sequence continues at coordinate 1,428,720 of JARHVA010004671.1, forward strand.
TTTTTTTACTATAGCGGATTGACCTAGTTTGACTTGTGGTCAAAATAGTCAATATTTTTGGTTATTTTTGAGGGGTGGCAAGATAACTATGCCAAAGACTAGTAGCCTACTCCCATCCATTGGGATATGGAGTCACTTATGCACATGTTTTACATTTAATTTCCTTTGAAACCACACCAAACAAAAAGGGAAGACACATAAAATGAGACACAATAAAATAAACACACTTTTTTCAAAAGAACACTTATGGAATACACACACAACTAAAAAAGAGACACACACCTAACCTAATATTTATATGACCTCAATCTTGAGGTGAAAAACAACTTACCATTATTTAACAAGGGTAAAATATGCTTCATATTACATCTTTATTGCTCCATGATAGTAAACTATCATGTGAGGCATGTTCATCATCAAATACTTGACTACATAAATGGTGAAAAATCTTTCCATCTTTGGATATTCTCATGCCTACAAGTCTGTCACCTTGAGCTTCCATGAATGCTCTCTCTTTCCCTCCAAGATATTTTATTTGTTCTAAAACTTGATTGATATTTATCATATCCATTTGGTGTTCTTCAAATTGTAGATGAGAAATTATGACACCTGCGTCAACCTAACTCTCTTCATTATCATGATGAACTTGATGCTTGGGAGCATCAAGCTTGCTTTCCTTCTATTCCAATTATTCTAAAAATGATTCATTTTCAAGTTGAACTGTTGACTATTCCTTAGGCACAAACATGTTTTCCTTGACTTCACTAGGCCTCTTTATGACTATAAACTCTTTAACAGTAGCAAGACATACACCTTCATGATTAGCAAGGCATTCTCTTTCATACTTAATAGGATACTCAACCTATTGCTTGTTAGCCTCATTAGAAAACATATCATCAAATTCACACTTATTAAGATAAGTATTATTACCTAACTGATCAAATTCTTGACATATGGCATTGAATGTTTTCCATAAGTCATCCTCATTATCATGAATGTCATCTTCAAGGGTTATTTCATCAAGTGTAGGCATAATTACATAGTTCTTCTCACCATAGTGATCTATCATGCTCATCAATATATCATCATCATACACATGGATCAAATAATTACCTTTAGAAACTTGTAAGAAAGAATAATCAATACTCACCTTAGCTTGCTCATATTCTCTTTCATGGATTATATATGTGCCAAGGTGAGTTTGCTCAAAATAATAATTTGGGTCATGTTCATAAGCATCTATACCATAATCATCTAGAAATAAGTTAGATATGCCTTCAAGCTTGGAAGAATCACCATCATCTACAATAGAATCTTCTTTTTCATTGATGATATAATTCAAATTAGAGTTTGCTTGTACATACAGATCAATGTGGAACCTTATAAGTGGTTGAGTCCTTATAGTCACCTTTGTTCCATATCTTGACCTAAAGGCTAAGAAAGACCAATCATCTGAGAGGCAGCCTCATATCTTAGCTGTGAAATCTCTTGAAAGGTAGATTGCAAAGTGGGTAAGAAAGTTAATAACCACAATGTCTTGGAGAATGGGGAAACTAGGACAAGCATGCAAGAAAACTTTCAACACTTTGATCAATCCCACTGACTTTTTAGGTTTACTATCTAATTTAATCACTCCTTTACTTTGGGATTCATACTTTAGGCCCAATTTATGACCTATAACCTTGAGTATCACCAAATTTCTATCTTCATTATCAACTATGCAGCTATGGACTAGCTTATCACCCATAATGAGAGTAAGGTAGAAAGGTGAAGGATTCTCAAATTTGGTAGATTAATCCATAATTTTATTAGGGTCATTATTAGTAAAAACATGACCATGAACATGGCTTGATGATGGAGAACTATAATGAATAGTGGATAGATGTTTTTGTAAGATCTCCTTTTAGCCAAGAATATGAAGGACATCCCAAAGATGTGTGTGTGTGTGTGTGTGTGTGTGTGTGTGTGTGTGTGTGTGTGTGTGTGTGTGTGTATACATATATGTATATATATATGTATATATATACATATATATGTATATATATATACATATATATGTATATATATATATATATACATATATATGTATATATGTGTGTGTGTGTGTGTGTGTGTGTGTGTGTGTGTGTGTGTGTGTGTGTGTGTGTGGGGAAACTAGGATAATCATGCAAGAAAACTTTCAACACTTTGATCAATCCCACTGACTTTTTAGATTTACTATCTAATTTAATCACCCCTTTACTATGGGATTCATACTTTAGGCCCAATTTATCACCTATAACCTTGAGTATCACCAAATTTGTAGCTTCATTATCAACTATGCAGTTATGGACTAGCTTATCACCCACAATGAGTGTAAGGTAGAAAGGTGAAGGATTCTCAAATATGGTAGATTAATCCATAATTTTATTAGGGCCACTATTAATAAAAACATGACCATGAACATGGCTTGATGATGGAGAACTATAACGAATATTGGATAGATGTTTTTGTAAGATCTCCTTTTAGCCAAGAATATGAAGGATATCCCAAATGTGTGTGTGTGTGTGTGTGTGTGTGTGTGTGTGTGTGTGTGTGTGTGTGTGTGTGTGTGTGTGTGTGTGTGTGTGTGTGTGTGTGTGTGTGTGTGTGTATGTATGTATATACAAATACACACACACACATATATATGTATATATATACATATGTATATATATATATACATATGTATATATATATACATATATATATATATATATGTGTGTGTGTGTGTGTGTGTATATATATATATATCTATATATATACATACATATATATACATATATATGTATATATATATATATATACAAATATATATACACACACATATATATTTATATATATACATATATATATATATATATATATATATACATATATATACATATATGTATATATATATATATATGCCTTGACATTATTCAATGAATCCACAATGTTTAAATTAGGAGGTTTTACCTTTTCTTGAGTCCTTAAAGGCAAAGAAGTGTTTTATCTGAAGGAATTGACATACTTTGAGCAATGCTTCCCACATTATGATTTGAAGAAGGTGCAGGAGTGTTAGGGACTGTCATGCTTGTATTCATGTTTTATTTCCTTGTAGGAGGATTAGATGAACTTGTAGGCACACCATTAGCATCTTCTAGAGACTTCCTTTTCGCTATAGTGTTGTTTACAAAAAAAATACCTTTATTGAGTACAAAGGTGTCTTCAACTAGGAGGTTAGTGAAACTTTCTCCTTGAGGATACCGACCTTCACTTATTTGCATTAGGACTTCATCTTCTACTGATTATAGAGGAGTGAATCCTCCTTGAGAAACTAGAGATTATTATCCACCTTAATTTTCATCCATGAATTGGACTTATTTCCATTCTTCTCCTTGCATCAAATTTCTATGAATTGGTACCATTTATCTTATGTTGGAGGTGGAAGTAGGATTCTACAAATTGGTAGGCCCATTGAAATTAGGATTCCCTTGACCTCTCCCTCACCCTTATTGTTGATGATATTTTTGATAATAGGGATAGGTATTTATATTCACACCTTTTTGAATTCTCTCTAACCTACCTTTCTAATAATTGAATTTGTGTATCTTTATCCATGGCATCATCTACATTCTTAGGCTTGGTATTTGCATTAAGAACTTGAGAAGCACTTACAACAATAGTAGAAGTGTTTAGAAGAAAAGTAATAGACACATTTTGAGTAAAATTCCCATCTTGAATGAGGCCATTCTTAGATCTTATGTCAAGGTCATATGCTTCAAGTTGAATTAGAACACCCATGGATTATAGCATGATGGCTATATCAGTATCGATGGCTCTCAAGTATGTGGGGAACATAAAAATAGCATGTGGCCTCATGGTAGGAGGTAACCTATTCCAAGTCCTTTGTAATCTCACAATAAAATCATGTAATGTCTCCTTCAAGGATATTTATATTACATTGAGTTGGTGAATGAGTGAAGTGTGATCACTCTTGTCTTTAAACCTTAAATTTAGTAGCTCTCCAAAGTCATCCCATGTTGTAATGCAACTACCAGGAAAAATCATATACCAATAAAGTGTTTTCCCTATAAAGGACATGAAAAGGATTATAATGGCAATCTTAACCTCAATGACATTTTGGAAACCACATAAATTTGAGAGTTCCTTAATGTGCTCACTAGGAGTGATATGGCCTTCACCATTGAATTTGGGAACACTCTTTTTAGCATTAGGGGGAAAGGTATCATATGCATCGACATGGATTGGATTTTTAATGTTAAAGGATGAGAAATCACGATATCTATCCATGTTTTCTTCAATTTCTTCTTCACTCTCTTGGCCTTTTTGGCTAGCAAAGTCCTCTTGCTCTTCAAAGGGAGGAATAGGCTAAGAGTGTTGAACTTCAAGAAGAATTTCAGCTTAAATTGGTGGATTGATGGGATTGAAAACTCTAATATAATATGACCTAGTAAGGAACATGAAGTATGAGCACAATAATATGAAAAAATAATGGTCTAAAACTAGATTTTACCTTGAATGGAGTCACTACATGTTGAGTAGAACACCATATGCAGTTGATGTTGTCAAGACCAAAATTTGCCTTGACAAGTTGTCTTTAGTACAATGGTCTCACCAATCATGAAATAAATATTGGCACCAAATATTTCACCATAGAGGATTTTATTCAATACTACTTTATGATTTTTGCAAAATTGGAATACCTCTAAGCCTATGGGTTGCCTATAGTAGAGGTAGACCTCTAGTTTTATAGGCTAGCTTCTTAGATTGACCTTTAAGTGATTATCACCTACACTAGCTAATTTATTATGGTAAAAGAGGTATAAATATGAATTCAAGTAAACTATTATAATTACTTGATACACTAGAAGGATTTCCATAAGATCATCATACTTTTTTCACTAAGCAACAAGACTTACAACACTAGCTTGAAAGTCTTAAAATACTCTAACATTAATATTTCAATATGGAGGTGATATGCATGAATAATATCCAAGGTAAGAAAAACATATATCATTTTAAACCACTAAGGATACTTTTACACTTTAAAATAGACCCATACACTTCACAACACTTCATATGAACTACTAGAGTGAAATAATTTTCATCAAACATGGAAGGATTAAAAGAAAGCAACGATAGATGAAAATCACTTGAATATTCATTATACATATCTTTACACAAATTATTGACAAGATGATATATGAAATTAAAATAATATTTCATTTATTATTAAAAGTAAAGGTACAACATCAAACCAACAGGGCTTCACCATACATGGTGTGGAATTAAAAAACAAGAGCCAAAATCGCTAGTACTTATAGAATGTGAGAGAAGAGGGAGAGAAGTAGAGTTCAAGGGTCACAATTACATTTATCAAGGCATGAGGATAAATTATGTTACATATGTGTAGAGTGTTAAATAGACCATGAAAGTCTCTTTAGACAAATGTCCCTCATATGCATGAAACTCCTCAAATATGGAATAAGACCCTTCAACTGGCCTCTTTGAAACTGTCTTCATCATTGGCTTCCCTTGAGCACTCCAAGGTAGAATAGGAAAAATTTACACGTGAGAATTATGGTGATGGGGTTAATAAAAATCTCTAAAACTCATTGGATGTGTCCCTAATCACTGATATTCTTATAGATAAGTTTTCTCACTGCCTATAGTCATTATCATCCTTATTTCACTCATTCCTCATACTTGTCACCAAGATGCCCATCAGTTGTTCAATAAAGTCCATAAAAATGATTATATGAAACTTATAAAGATTCCTTATATCCATAAATCCATCATGCATACCTTAAAATGCCTCCCAATTTTAGTTATCACCTTCTCACTTGGTGATCATTCTTCATTCACTACGTCAGTTTGGACTGCCTAAAGTGAAAGAGCTAGAAGAGATACTTATGTGATGTTATGAAGCAATAAATGAAAATTAGGGGTTAAATTATGTCCCACTTGACCTCTTAAAGTGATATTAATTCTTTTAAATTACTTTTTACCTATAAAACATCAAAATCTATTACGAAAACTAGTTTTATACCCTGTCCATATAGATAGGGTAAAATCCAATATAATGTGAAGAAGCCTAGGGGAGTACTATACAAGTACCAATCATTTTTTAGGTCATAAAAACTCATTTGGATGCATTTTATTCTTTTTCTTTCTCATCAGGTCATTAGCAAGGGTTTTGGACGATTTTAGATGGTTTATCCTCTTAAGGATAGTTCATAAAATTATGTTGTTCAAACCTCATAAAAATCTCACTAGAATGTTTTTTAGGACCCTATTCAACATATATAAGCTCCTCATACCTCCATGATAAGTAGACATACATATATGAGATTCTAAAGATTACCTCCTGAGCCCTTCCTTGCATTTTGTGTACCTTGAATTGTTCATAAGCCAAGAAGTGACTTCTATATGACTTTATCTACAAAACAAAGGTTTTAAATTAAATTATAACTCCCCATGAAGTCTCTAAAATTATTTACAAAGACTTCTCTGGTCCTAAAAGTGGTATTAGGCTTGTAATTGGGTTTTAGGCCTAACTAAGGCCTACTAGGCCTGACTGTACCTTGTTACTCAAAACCACCTCTAAGCTATTTATCATGACTATGGTGTCTCCCCTATATTTATTCATGTTTAAATCAAGTCCATACATATCCTTTCATGGTTTTAACACCTCCCAACTCACTTTCTCATCATTTACTTACTAAAATTATAGGGTTCATCTCCCTCAGAGTGCCTTCTATATGAGATAGAATAGAGGGAACTTCCCTATTGTCCTAGGCAATATGAAGGTATTATATGCTATTTCAAGTCATGGGGATCCTTTTTACAAAATTATAGATCTAGATCACACTTATATCATCCCAAAACATCATGAAAATTAAGGTAGACTTCTATAGAACTCACTATGTGTAGGATTTGTGTGTTGATTGTAGTTTGGGAATTGAAACCCTCCTTACCATGTTTCCATTTGATGAGTACCAAGTGGTATGCATATTATCATCTTAAATATGCTTATGAACATGTTTGACAACCATCACTCTTTTCCAACTCCTCAAAATATACTCACCTTCATTTGACTAGTCTATCCTGCAGTCAACTATGACTATGTGCTCATTAAAAAAATGGCATACTTTTAGGTGTATACTATAGTATTATGCCTTTTATATTTCCCTAAGACCATATTGAAGTAATTTAGTCTCATATTATATTTTAATTTTTCCACACCATTCCTTAATTTATACCAACATGAAATTCATGGGTTCAACTTGCATTGTCACCCTACAGTCAACCTGTAAATGTCCATTCTCATCCATTCTAAGAGAAAAAGATGTCCTCTAGGTGATGGTCTACATCAATTATTGAGTGTCAACTCCTCTTGATTATATTTTAAGAATCATAGTGTCATTCCCCTTCAAAAGGATTCATTTACCAAAAAGTTAGGCTTTTATTTGTATTTCAGCATAGTGAAAGGACATTTGAACCTAAACTACAATAAATGACATTAGCATTCTATAGTGAAAGAATGTATGAAATTGAGGCCTCATCAACGTAACATATTCGGACCAAACACTCACTCTCTTTGGTTAAAGTCTCACACCTAGGTATAAAATTTATGATAAAACACTTGAGACTATGTAGTCCTTAGTACATCTTACCATGAAAGGATCAAAAGCAAGGCATGCTCCCTATTTTGGAGTTTGTAAGTTAATGAATCTATAAGTCACCCTCTCAACTTATGGTGGGAGATCATAGGTTTTTTTGTTATCTCATGTCTCCTCCATGATTAATATGACTCCTTCAATACTTCAATACCTTAAGGAAGCTTCAAACCTACCTCAAACACTTATTCTCCAATATTCTTATACCTCTATGGAGACATGTAGGTGCACATACAGAAGGTCTGTAGGTGACGACAAGGTATTTGATTATATTCATGATAGGTTGATTCTAAAATCTATATTAGGAATCCGCAATGATTACTATGGTAATTTCCATATTTCAAGACCTTAATGACTATGAAAACAAACTTTAGACACCTCATATCAATTGGTCAGCCCTCTATTAGAACACATGTAGGTGTATATGTAGGTCATAGGGTGATGAGGAAAAGAATAGGTTGGGAATGCATCCAAATGAGAATTCATGGACATTCCATCATGTTCATTCACTTTAGAAAAAATTTCACCACCTTTAAACCTTCTCATTACATCACCATGTCTATGTATATTTATCTTTACTTGCCTATAGATGGACACTTGTAGGAAAATTGACTATGTACCATATATGATTGTGTTCTTGCTCATTGTATGAACTTGATACCATATTTTCAAAATAATTTACTACTCACCATGAAGTGAAATACCAAATCTCAACATTTCAACTTGAATTTTTATTTATGTGAATTTCAAACTGAATTATAAATCTCCTATAATTGATAAAACTATCTACAAACTCCATAGTGTCTCTCAACTAGCAATTTGATATGTGTGTGTTCTTGTATTTAATCCCACATGTACAAACCATGTCAAAAATAATGTGAAGAGTATTTTCATGTTCCTAAATACCACATATAGTACTTGGTTTATACAAATTAGCTCAAACAAACAGGAAACTTTTAGGGTGTGGGGATAAGCATGTATAAAGGAGCAATCAACTTCTTACCATTAGGTCATAAATAATGGTAAAATAGTATTTAAAATACTACCATGAATATGAATTATAATAAGTTTACTAATACCCCTTAAAGGCATTTTAACCAACTTCTCTCTTACTAACCATACCATGAGAAAACTTGTTGACCAATTTTACATGCCAAGAAGAGCGATGGAGGAGTAACATAGTTTTAATCCATTTTTGAGACTTCCAAAGAAGATAAAATGTAGAATTGAACTTAGGGAAGTTTAAGAGTCATTATAAAACCTTCCACATGTGCCAAAGCACTTGCATAGGTCGTAGAACTACCAAAACTTCTTATTTTCTAACTATTTTCATGATCTGACTCAATACCTACAAGTTTTCTAGTTATTACTAACAATAATATGACATAGTATATGTTGGGAAACATTTGGAACACTTGTCTACCAAGGGAAACCATACAACCTTCATTTAATACTCAAAAATGACCCCTAACATGACATAGGACTAAAGATGAATATGACCAAGGTGATGACACATAAAATGACCCCTAATAGACCATGACACACCCTATAAGACCCTAAAATCCCCTTATACAAGTTTTTTACTATAGGGGGTTGACCTATTTTGACTTGTGGTCAAATTAGTCAACAAGATCTTCAGTTTGAAATCCATCACTTCCAATACTTGGGGATGTGAAATTCAAACATGTTACCATCACCATGGCCTTATAATTCATATTAATACCCTTTTTTGAAATAATTATGGACTCAAACAACATTGAAAATGAAATTTGTCAAGATGTAAGCTATAGTTAGAGATCTCTATCTCTAGAGCCTCATGGCTAAAAACTAACATTTCCACCAGATCAAGGGTTGAATTTAACCTCTAAGACCACATTCTTGGCATCCAAGAGCACCTAGTTAGGAGATGGAATACCCTTTTTAGCCTCAATATGATATTTACCTAGATGTAAGATGCAAGCCACAGTTGGAGATCTCTATCTCTAGGGCCTCATGACTGAAAATTGACATCACCACCATGTCATGGTGGTGATTAACCTCTAGGTCCATGATCTTGGAATATGATTACATATTATTATAAGACATCACCTATTCTATCCTCAAGATGACATTTCCCTATAATGTAAAATTATTATTTTTAAAAAAACTTTGGATAGGCATAAAATAGAAACTGTAAGTCATATCTATGAATTGAAAGAACTATCACATGACTAACAAAGTCTTATACTTGCACCCCAAATCCCTCATATTAAAAATAATCAATAAACTCATGGCATAGGATTTAGTGATCAGTCCTAAAATGCAAGTTTTATGTAGTTAAGAGATAAATTCTTTACTTCCAATAGACATTTTTGCTTTTGGGACCTCTACTTCAAAACCCATCACTTCCAACACCTCTTGCAGTATAATTTACACATGTTCCCACTGTCATAGCCTCAAAATCCATGTTAATATATTTTTTGAAAAAATTATGGCCTTTAACAACATTAACATAATAACAACAAGAAATGATATCAAATCTAGGTTCTCAAAACTCTATTTTCAGGGTTTCTTAAATTTGGGTTCATAGAACTCTATTTTCAGGGTTTATAGAACTTGAAACATGATAAAAATGAGGAATGAGATCAAATAAAGTTGAAAAACATATATATGATTCTAAATACTCTTGATAATCACACAAAAACATAGATATTTATTCAAAGATGTTTTAAAGGTGGGTTACAATTCTAATACACCTTAGAAACCATCAACAACCATGTTGTTCAAACCATTCACTCCACAAAAAATGATAAGTATGAAATAAAAATTTAATAACTTATTAAATATGGTTTAATCACACCTATAAGAGCACAGAAAAGATTATAGAAACTTTATTTTATTCATTTATCGCTTGAAAACTACACAAACACCCTTACAACCTCCTTACACACTATTCATCAATCCCAACAACTGAGTTTATCCTTCATTTTATGCTCTTATAAGCCTAATAAATCTTTGGTTCAAAATCTATCCATCATAACTAATGCTAAACTTAGGTTTAGTTATATATTGACCCCAAAAACCTCAAGACAACAATATTCAATTGTCTACATGAACTGAAAGCTTCTCTTAGCTTTGAGAATATGAAATTCTCTACTAATAGTGCCAACCACATGAAGGTGGAAGCTAATTTGGCACCACTAACCTATAAAAAGTATGTTAATATGTAATTAAATTGTATTTTATATGTAATACCTGAAAAATAAACAAAATTTGTTAAAAGTAAACAAATTTTCATTTGAGAAGTCAACATACCTTGGGAGTTCAATTTGAGGAACCACTAGGATTGGATCTATTATTTATATTAGCAATAATTAATTCATAAACAAATTCACTAACCTTCCATAGAGTCCTTTTTAATGACCTACCCCAATATTTGTGAAATTGAACATTTTTTACAAGAACCAAATTTGAATAGTGAAGTATCTTCCTAAGTACTTAGTAGTCTTCAGAGAAAAATATGTTTGAATTTTTGATAGGTTAGCATCGAATACAATTTACAATAACTACCACAGACCCAATGAGATAGTGAATGTTTTCCCCATATATGTGTGTAGAAGTCAATTTTAGTTTTTCCACTACACACTGACATAAGTGTTAATTTCTCTCTCCTCATTATCCTCATCTATAATAACTTCATAAACATGCCATGCATCATAAAATAAAATATATTATATGGATGCACCAAATTTAGCACATGTTCAAATCCATAGTCAGATACATGGTCAAAGTCATGTGATGATGTAAACTCTATAAGTTTTAACACTCATGGAACTTGATAAGTGTTAATTGGAACTAGAGGCCTACAAATCCATTCATCCACTCATTCTTGTGACTCATACTTGTTCCAAACAAAATTAATGAATGCAGATCAAAAGCATGCCATTATCTTTTTATAAACCATCTAATAACCTATGTTTGAGCTATGAAATTATTGTAAATCACTCAATCCTATTACTGTCATATAAATTTCATAGCTTGCCAATTATTCATCCTCAATTAGCCAAAAATATCTATGAATAATGGAATTTTATTGAGCACCATGGCATATATTTTAATTACACCTTTCAACTATGTTTTTATCATATGTCAAATCAATGACCTCTTCAATCTTCAACTCATCTCTTGCAAGTGATCTTTTGACATATGATCATGCACTATCATGTTCCCTTTTTCCATGGCATGCTTCAATGAAATTCTAAATATGTTTTACACTAGTAGTCACATGCATCCTTATTAGCTAGGAAAACATCCATGCACTCTTAAATTATGATGTGCATTTATCTAACCAAATACAATGTTGATTTAAAGTAATGTTCTTTTCACTCAACTTGCCATAAAACATCTAAAAACAACATTGCACATATTCTGAAGAATGTATTTGATTATCACTAACATAGAAGTGTTACTACCTAAATTTTTTCGATCATGTTTTATAATGTTAGTGAATGCATGAATCTTATATACATAAAAAGGTAAAATTTTACTAAATTTTAGTATTCTCTCAGAACATCTCTTTGTGTTTGTTTTTATAGCTCAAATGTTCACCCTTGAGAGGGTGATACAAGTCCTCTCAACTTGAGATATGTAATGGGATTGATCCTATGCTTTGGATGGATTTTAGGTGGACCCCAAACCTCTAGATTATAGGTCTATCTCCCCTTAATGTATCAATTAGGCTCTACTACACTACTAAAATTCAAGGAAAAGGGAGAAGGATAACATGAAAGTAAACTAGCTAAGGGGTGATACACCAAAATAATTGATCATTACCAACTAGCTACATGTTCACATATAGATTGTGAAACTAACCTTAACATACACTTCTCCTAATCTGAATCTCTCACATTATCATTTCAATGTGAAGTTTATGATAGATAATTAGCCTAGGAGGATTAATCAAGAGGTGTTAGAGGACACTAATGAGTATACAAACTCACTCAACATTTGTAAATACACTTATACATTTCACATGATCTACAAAAGAAGCTTTCAAACTACATATAGGTGTTAAAATATGATAACATACAAGGAATATAATAAAATCACTTGACAAGATCAACTATCCATTCACACACACTAATTATAGTCATAGAAGGAGGTAAAAATAGTAGTATTTCATTGATCAAAAGCATACAAATGGGTAGGGTAGGTGGAGGATTCATACAAAGCCAAACAAGGTTGTATTTATAGACAATGAGAATAGAAGAGATAAAAGGGGCATAGAATAAATTAATGACAAGTGTCAATAATCAATTACATTCAATAAGATGTTTAATAATAATTTCATAAGATATTCAAGGACATGTTTTCTTTCTTTAAGATGCTTCATCTTGGAAATGGCATAGGAGTTTCTATATTTACTTGGCAACTTTATCTTCTTCTTCAAATTACCCTTATCTTAGCTTTTAAATTGACAAGTGGCCTTATTTATCATCAATTCATGCTAAATTTATCTTTTCCCTTGTTCTTGACAACTTGCATCAGTTTTATAATCTCCTTATATTGGCATTACAATGATGATCACACCTTCTCAAGTGTCTTGAGACCCAATTGTTCTCACAATGCCTCTCTTTGTTTGAAAGTATAAAATATTTATTTTATCTTCACCATGAAATATCTCTCCATGAAAGGTCTCTCTCAGTCTTCAAAAACCTAAATAAACTCCCTTGGATGCATTAATCACTTTCAAATACTTAATTTTTTACCTAAAGCTCATACTTGTCTTCAATTCTTTGTATCCCTCAAAACACACAAAGCACCTTGTGTATAAGAATATAAAGATGATCTTAGAAAAATAGGAATATTTTTGACTGTCCATTATGATCTTACATATCTATACTAAATTTTATGACCAAACATTGAGTGCAAGTACACTTATTCACCTTGTTTCTCTCTCTAATTAGGCCTCAATTAGGTATCAAGGCCTAGAAATTAGTATGTTTCTCCATAAAACTCTCACACATTGGAAAATATAAATAAGTTTTTGATTCACTTTTAAGACCTCCTAAGCATTCTCCATTTCAAATTGAGAGTATGGAACCTTGTGTAGGTGGGTGAACCAAGAAATGGCCAAAAACCTAGTTTTTCAAATGCCTTATCATACTACATTCAAGAAACAGACCTATAGGAGTACCTATAAGGTCAAATGTATATATTTTATACCTAATTATATTTAATATTCCCTAATAAACCTTATCCAATAGTTAACACCTATCTAAGAGATCAAACACCCTATTTTGAGCCCAAAACCTCACAAAAACACAACATTTAATGCATCCATACAGGTGGAAGTACAATAAAATATCATGGTAAGGGTCTTATTTGATTAATGAATGAAATTAAGGTGTTTAAAATGTAAATTAAATGCATTTTTAATGTTTATAAACACTATCTCTCTCATTGGGTCATTTTTAGCCTTCTTGGTAGCCTAAGACATGTGTATCATCTTAACAATGATTCATAAAGCCTGGGGTTTAATCAATAAAATAATGAAACAAAACAAAATTATATAAGGTTATATAGATTTTGGGATCCCATGTAAATCCTTCGCATAGTTATAATATTAATAAGTTGACCTCTCAGGTTGCTGAGTATACATTGATGAACTCGAGGAAGAGAAACTTATGAGAAAAAAGAGTAAAAGCACTCTTTTCAACTCTAAAACTCTCCTTGGGTTTTTTAACACAAAAAATGAGGAGTTAATTTTATTCTCTTCTTCCCTTTATCCCTATTATTTATTTCAACTCATATTAGCCCATGTTTAGGGCTTGTCAGCTATTAGGTCAGTTTGACCTAATAGTTATGTTATGGTCCTTTCTTTTTCTTCCAAGGGAACTAAACTCCATGATATATTATTATTAGGTAATCCTAAATTCCCATGATTATATACACAAATTTTCATAGAAAATACAACATTCCTCACTTTCTCTTCAAGACATGTAAGTGATCAATTAGGACAAGACTACAACCTTGAGACTAAACCTCTTTCAACATGTTTCCTTGTCATTTGAGTGGTAATGAGAGATATTAGGGATATTATTCATGTTATAATAAATATATAAAAATCTAAAAATACTCCATTTTAATCCACCAAATTGCATTTCATTGTACTATTTACACACAGGCTATAAGTTATCATTGGGCCTATTGGCTGCAGGTTCTTAAATTAATCTCTTTGAGTTGTTTAATCATTCAATAAATGCTTTGAATTTATGTAATATATACTCACATCTCATTATAACTCTTATTTCCTCTTGGTTCCTCAAAAACTTGAATATTCACTCCTTTTGCTCATAATGCCTATTATAGGCCTATAGACAGTCATTAGGCTTAACACTCCATTTTCCTATTTCATCTTCTTGAGCTCAGTTGATCAAAGTTGAACTATGGAGCAAGTACCAATATTTTAATATTATGTAATTTCCATTTGTTTCAAAATAATTATATCCATTGATTTAAAACATAACCATTTTCCTCTAGGTTTATGTAGTTTAACTCTTGGGTTCATAGTCCATTTGAGTTTACACAGTGAATTAGAGTTTGAGCCTCTATAGACTTCTAATAGTTGGGGAAGTTTGTAAATAGGAAAAATGGAATAAAATACAATTTATAATTTTATAGGGTTTTATCCCATTTACTACACTTCAATGGTACTTATGCAAATCATTAGAATGATGAAGAAACCCATCAATAGCCCTATAAATATGAATCTACATTCTATGAAGTAAGTATGTTTAGGGTTAGAGTTTTTGGCCTCCATATAAAAACTTCTTGGTCATCTTGAGATAAATAGTGAAAATTTAACCTACTTAAGATCTCTTCCCAAACTAATAACAATTTAAAATTTCCTCTTTAGTTGAGACCTCATTGACCCCATACCTGTAACTAAGGCAATAACAAGTTTGTTTCTTGTTGGATATTGATTAGGTATTTTATATAATATTTATAGCATCCCCTTCTCTTCAAATTATCTTATGAGGTTTCAAACACACATCTTGATGCTATATCATACTCACTCTCATCTCATAAACCCTATCTAATTCATCATGACTTACATATTTGTAGGTGCTTGTTAGGCTTCAAATGGTCTTGTTGAGGTCTTATTAGCAAATGCTAAGGTTATTTTGATAAAATTAAGGTAAAGTGTCATGCAAGGGAAAGTGCATGTAGTTAATTTCAATGAAATTCAAATCTATCCAAGATGAAATATTTTTATAGCATACTTGTCAAGTCTTATGTAGATATCAAATGTGAATATATGTTAGGAATGTTAGATCATGTCATTTTTGGAAGTTCAATATATAAGAGGGGGAAATCACTATAAAAATGGTAGTTTTAGGCACTTATACAGACTTAGAGGATCTATATTTAGTTGAAACTGGATTAAAATTGCCTCTTCACCTTTATTAAGTTATTTCCATGAATATCTAACTTGTACAGGTCCTAAAAATCCAAAATTTAAACTAGAACCTCCATCAGCTTCTTGGCAGACTAATAATGGTCAATTTCATGTGCTTGGATAGAGGAGAGAGAGTGATGACTTGAGATTGTGGGTGGCAGACTAATAATGGTCAATTTCATGTGCTTGGATAGAGGAGAGAGAGTGATGACTTGAGATTGTGGGAAGATTAATGGGGCATAATTTAACTTATATTTGTTTCATTGGTTTTGATATTGGTACCCCCTCCTTTATGGAAAATTGTTAAGACTAGGAGGTGGTCTTAAACCCTAGTTAAACCCAAAGGCTTAGTTTTGCACAAGTTTCATGAATTTTTGAGCTCTTTGGATCAAGACGAGAATTTTTATTGGTATATATGGATCTTCATAATAATTTCAAATCCTTATCCATCATGTTCACATGTGTGAACAATCAGGTATCAAGAGTAACCTCCATGAGAGGGAGAATGAGTTATGAAGCCTAATAAGCACCTATAAATCTGTAAGTGGTGATGAATCAGACAGGGTTTATAAGATTAGAGTGATTATTATAAAGCCTCAAGATGTGTGTTAAACTCCATGAGAATAGTTTAAGATAAGGATATGCTATGAATATTAAGTATAACACCCAATCTATCTCCAATAACACACAAACTTAATATTGCTTCAGTTGCAGGTATGGGGTCAATGAGGTCTCCACTGAAGATAGAGTTATGCATTATTATTCATTTGAGAAGAGATATTAATTAGGTTAACTCTTCCCTATTACTTTAAATATCACCAAGAAGTGTTTGTATGGAGTCAAAAAACTCTAACCCCATACATGCTTCATAAAAATCTAGATTCATATTTGCAGGGCTATTGATGGGTTTCTTCATCATCCTAATGATTTTCATAAGTACCATTGGAGTGTATTAAATGGGATGAAACCATATAAAATTATAAATTGTATTTTATGACATATTTAAAATTTCCAAATTCTCCCAACTATTTTAATCCTATGGAGGATCAGACTTGAATTCACTATGTAAACTCAAATGGACTATGAACCCAAGAGTTGAACTGTGTAAACCTAGAGGAAAATGATGAGGTTTTCAGGTAAGGTGTATAGATTTTTTGAACCAAATGTCCAATATATAAGATTTAAAATATATTTACTTGATCCATAGTTCATATCTTATCAATGGAGCTCAAGAAGACCAAATAGGAAAATGGAGTGTTAAGCCTAATGAGTGTCTATAGGCCTACAATAGGTAGTATGAGCAAAAGGAGTGAATATTCAAGGTTTTCAGGAACCAAGAAGCAATAATAATAATAAATATTTATGATTATCTATTACATCCATTAAAATCATTTCTTGAATGCTAAACCAATTCAAAGAGCTTAATTTGAGAACCTACATCTAAGAGGCCCAATGACCACTTACAACATGTGGGTAAATGGTGCAACCAAATGCCATTTGGTGGAGTAAAATAGAGTATTGGGAGAATTTTATAGTGTTATGAGAAAATTAATAAGATCCATAATATTTCTCATTACCACTCAAATGACAAGGAAACATGTTGAAAGAGGTTTAGTCTCAAGGTTACAATCTAGTCCTAATTGATCACCTACATGTATGTGAAGAGAAAGTGAGGAAAATTATATGTTATAGGAAAATTTGAGGATTAAATACTTATGTGAAGTTATTAGGACCTAATTATAGGGTATCATTGAGTTTATATCCCTTTTAAGAAGAGGCAAGGACTAAAATAGAACTATTAGGGTCAAAATGACCTAATAGCCCAAAAACCCTAAACATGGGCTAATCTATGTTACAAGCAAGAATAAGGATAAGGAGAAGAATATAATCACCTTCACACATAATTTTAAGTTACATAAACCCTAATGAATTTTTTTGAGTCTAAAACAAACAGTTTTACTCCCTTTTCTCATAGGTTCCTCTTCCTCAAGTTCATCAATGCATACTCAGCCACCTAAGAGGTCAACTTCTTAAGCTCAAAACTATATAAAGGATTTTCAAGGAGACCAATATAATTGGGAATATTATATAACATTTTTTACTTGTGTTTTATGGCATTATTTCAATGATTAAGGCCCCAGGATTTATGATTCATCGTTAAGATGATAAGCATGTCTCACGCTACCAAGAAGGTTATAAATGACCCAATGAGATAGATAGTGTTTATAAACACTCAAAATGCATATAATTTCCATTGAAAACACTTGAAACTCATTATTCACTTTATTAAGACCCCTACCATGATATTTTCTTATACGTGCACCTGTATGGATGCAATAAATACTATGTTTTGTGAGGTTTTGGACTCAAAATAGGGTGTTTGATCTCCAAGATAGGTGTGAACTATTGGATAATGTGGATTAATGTTTATTATATATCTTCAGGTCCAAAACTTTATACATTTAACCTTGGAAGTGCTCCTATAGGTCTGTTTCTTGAAGGTAGTATGAGAAGGTTTGTGAAAGACTATGGTTTTTGGCCATTTCTTGGTTCACCCACTTACATAAGGTTTCAAAACCTAAAATTTGACATGGATCATGTATGGGAGGTATAAAAATTGAATCAATCATCTATTTGGAGTTTCACATGTGTGGGAGTTCTATGGATCAAAATCTCAATTTTTAAGCCTAGAGACCTAATTTAGGCCTAATTGGAGAGATAAATAAGGTGAATAAATGTACTTGCAGTCAATTTTTGATCATGAAATTTTTTAAAAAGTTTTAAGATCATACTAGGTACTCAAAAATATGTCTATTTTTCCAAGATCATTTGTATATTCTTCTACACAATGAGATTTATGCATTTTAAGGGTTAGAAGGAATTGAAGACAAGTATTGGCTTTAGGTGTAAAATGAAGTATTTGAAAGTGCTTGATGAATCCAAGGGATTTGGTTTAGGTTTATCAAGACTCAGAGAGACTATTCATGGAGTTATATTACATTGGTGAATATAAAATCAAGATTTGAGACTTTCAAGCAAAGAGAGCCGTAGTGAGACCAATTAGGCTTCAAGACACCTAATAAGGTGTGATCATCATTACAATGTCAATATAAGGAGATTCTAAAACTAATGTAATGTTTAAATAATAATGGAAAATATTAGTTCATCATGATTTTATGATAAAGAAGGCCACTTGTCACTTTCTAAGCCAAGAGAAGGGTAGTTTGAAGAAGAAGATAAAGGTATCAAGCAAATAGAGAAACTCCTATGCCATTTCCAAGATGAAGCATATTCATGAAAGAAACACATGTCCTTGAATATCTTATGAAACTATTATTTAACCTCCTCTTGACTGTATCTCTTTCTTGACAGTTGTCATTACTCTTTTTTACACCCCTTCTCTCTCTTCTATTCTCATTCTCTATAAATACAAACTTGTTTGGCTTTGTATGCATCCTCCACCTAGGTATGGCAAAGATCTACCCATTTATATGCCTTTTATCAATGAAATTCTATTGGTTTTACCTCTTTTTATGAATATACTTAGTATCTTCCCATGGATATTTGATCTTATCAATTTATTTTCTTAGATTTCTTGGTATGTTGTCCTATTCTAACACCCATATGTAGTTTAAAAGCTTATTTTGTAGGTCATGTGAAGTGTATAAGTGTATTACAAAGGTTAAATGAGTTTTTATACTCATTATTGTCCTCTAATACCTCTTGATTAGTCTTCTTATCCTAAGTATCTATCACAACCTTCACATTGAAATGATGATGTGAGAGATGTAGATTGAGAGAATTGTATGTTAAGGTTAGTCTCATGGTTTATATGTGCACATGTAGCTAGTTGGTCGTGATAACTGATTTGGTATATCACACCCTTAGTTAGCTTGCTTTTATGTTATCCTTTTCCCTTTTCCTTCCAGGTTAGTAGTGTAGTAGATCCTAATTGATACATCAAAGGGAGCTATCCCTATAATGTAGAGGTTTGGTCCACCTAAAGGCCACCCATATCTTAGGATCAATCCCATTGCATAGTTCATGTTGAGAGGGATATAATCACCCTATCAAGGGTACAAATTTGAGTAACAATAGTTACAATGTGTAACTCTATGTAAATTCAACTACTGAAACAATAATACCTAGTTATAATGTGTCCTTACTTAACTTGAATTGTTCATCTAGACATTAAGCTCAGTATGTGTACATTGCATACTCATATACAATTTCCTCCCTAAATTTGTCCATAAATTTAGAAATGGGTATTTATTCTATAATAAACTCACACCTTTAGATTCCATTCCATATTTTAATTGATATAAATCTATATTTACTAAAACCAAACAATTATTTTCTAATTTCATGTGTACTCTCCTTATGTATATCATTTTTCAATTTTGGCAATCCACCACAAATGTTGCAAGTTCCATCCAAACATGCCCTGTTATAAAAAACATAGTCCATCTTGTCTTTCACAAAAAATAGACAGAATAATTTTTTTTTCTAATTTTGTCATGGATTCCACTCCACACTCCTATAAAATGTTGTTAGTATGTAAATTATAATGAACATGATGAAAAATATCATAATGTATCAAAAAATTCAACATGTTGCCTAACGCAAGTTTTGTGTGTGTGTGTATGTGTGTGTGTGTGTGTGTGTGTGTGCGTGTGCGCGCGTGCGCGTGTGCGTGCATGTGTGTGCATGCGTGCATGTGCGCGCGTGTGTGTGTGTGTGCATGAACGTGCTTGATTTTCACATAGAAGGGTTTGGCCTTTTCAAGAAATCTTTGAATAATATAAATATATGGATATTTTTTGAAAATTTAGATTATAATTGTGTTTAAGTCATATCCAAAAAATATTTAGGATGTGGTTCATAGTTACAAGAACCAACTCTTTTTTTCACTACATATCTAATATTAGGTGATACCCTTGTGTCATGTTTATAATATTTTACAAGTAAATCTTATAAGGCATTGTCTATAGACTAATTGTTTTGTGGGAGTCTAAAAATAATTCCCACAAGTCACTGTTATTTGCAACATCAAGTTTTTTACAACTACCAATTACTTTCATTAGAGTTTTTATATGTATGTGCAAAGCTTTGTTTGTTTTTCTAATCAATCATTTATTCTTTATTTGACAGCCTACCAAAGAATTTTTAATAACACATCAAAAAACATAACCATCTTTGGTTCATTTATTCACACCTACTTGATGGTATGCATTATGAAAATTTTCAATAGCTTCCTTGTTTACACCATCAGCATTAGATGTTCTTATTCCTAAGCTGTGCATTGTAGGTCTAATCCTATGCACTTTCATCAAGGTAACAAATAATTGGCATCTTTGAGCTTCATTTAATTTTTCAAAGTACAAGTCAAAAAGTTTTTTTGAATTTTATTCTCATATGGTGCTTGAACATTGTTTAGGCATTGGTTTCAAAATGTTTTCATCAATTTCAATCAAATACATGGGTCTTCTTTTAACAATCTTAGGAGGTATTCTTAGTGGTAAATTTGATTGATTTGGTGTTTCCATGTTATTTTCTTCATTACTATTTTATTCATTTGACAGTGTTCCCATATTGGTTTCTTGATTTTTAATTTCACCATTTGGTGTTTCCATACAATTTACAACATCATACATACTATCATCATCACCAAAATTATAAACCTTAAACTTTGAATGTAGAATTGCATTATAATTTGGTATACTATCAGAATTGACAATTGTACTTTCAAAATTTGGTATATTATCATTATTCATTTCATCATTATTTGCAATAATCAATTCATTAGGGATAATATACTTACTTCCATAAAGTTTTTAGATTCATTGCCTTTGATTTTCTCTCTGCACTTCTAATTCCTCTAGCATTTTCACTTTAACTTCTTACTATTACAAGATCAATCACCCATGATTGTACAAAGTTATCAAATTTTGAGTGTGAGGACTAAAATCCAAATATTAAAAAATAGACTTACTTTACTTATAATGCCAAGTGGGGACAATGACCAAATCATTAAATAATAAACCTACACTCTTTATTCAACCATGAGCACACAAAATTTTCTACTTTTGAGGGTAGGGTTAGTGATCAAATTAGTAAAAAATAGACATGTAATATGTATAAAATAAAATAGAGTAGAGTGCACAAGGTACAAAACCCTTGATGTAAAAAAATGACGTTGATCTTACATGTTTTTTATTTTTATTTTTTGGTAATATCAGAATCATGTAGGTGGTTTTACTATGTAATATGTATAAAATAAAATAGAGTAGAGTGCACAAGGTACAAAACCCTTGATGTAAAAAAATGACGTTGATCTTACATGTTTTTTATTTTTATTTTTTAGTAATATCAGAATCATGTGTGTGGTACTAGGTATATACACAAACTCACATAAACCAAAACCCGTAACCCTACACCCTAAATCTTACACCCTAAGCGCTAAACCATTAACCCTAAATTATAAACCTTTAGCCCTAAACCTAAAGTTTTAATCCTTAATCCACAAAAATGCTAAACCATAAATAATAAACTCTTAAAACCCTAAAATAATCATTTGAGCCCTAATTACCATCATTTAGATTGATAATTAAGTTCACATGAATAAATTTGGCCCAAGTCATAACACTAACTACCTGAATTGACTAATTCACTCAATATGTGGTGACATAGGGGCTAATAGAACCCAAAGACATAATTTTTTCTCATAAATAGATTAAACAAACTCAAATTATCCTTAATTTACTTTGTTTTAGACCTTAAACCCTAAAAACTATATCATAAACCTTAAACCCTATACCCTAAATTATAAATCCTCCTATGCCCTAGACCCTATACCCTATACCCTAGATACACTAAGTTATTTAATCCCTATACTTAAAGCCATAAAAACCTAAATCATAAATCATAAACTCAAAGAAAACCCTAAACCAATTGCCTAATCCCTAATTACCAACATCTAGACTAAAAATTAGGCTCACATAGATAAGTTTGGCCCAAATCACAGCACTAATTGCCCCAGTTTACTAATTCATTAAATCTATGATGACATAATGACTAATCAAACCCAAAAAGACATTATTTACTCATAAGTAAGATCAAACAACAAAAATTATCCTTAATTACATTTGTAATTAAACCCTAAACCCTACACCCTAAACTATAAATTATAAACCCTAAGCCCTAAACCATAAATTCTATACCATATACCCTAAATTATAAACCATAAGCCTTAAACCCTATACCCTATGTATACTAATTTTATTAATTCTTTTTCCCTAAACATAAAGCCCTATAAACCTTAAACCAATCATTTAGAGCCCTAATTACAATCATTTAGACTAAGAATTAGGTTCATAAGGATAAATTTGGCCCAAATTACACCACTAACTACCCCAATTGACTAATTCACTCAATTTATGATGACATGGGTTTAATGGAACCCAAAAATATAATGTGTGCTCATAAATAGGTCCAAGAAACTCAAATTGTCCTCAATTGCCTTCACAATTGGACCATAAACCCTAAACCATAAACCTTAAATTATAAACCCTAAGCCCTAAGCCCTAAATCTTAAATCCTAATCCTTAAACTCAAATCCATAAAAATGCTAAACCCTAAATTTTTAACTCTTAACCCTAAACCAATCATTTGATCCCTAATTACCATCATTTAGACTAAGAATTAGGTTCATAGGGATAAATTTGGCCCAAATTACACCACAAACTACCCTAATTAACTAATTCACTTGATCTGTGATGACATGGAGGCTAATGGAACCCAAAAACATAATTCTTGCTCCTCATATAGGTTCAAGAAACTCAAATTATCCTCAATTGCCTTCATTGTTGGATACTAACCATACAACCTATACTGTAAACCTTAAACCATAAACCCTATACCCTAAACTATAAAACCTAATCCTTGAACCCTAAACCCAATATCCTAGATACGCTACATTTATTAATCCCTAAAATCAAAGCCCTTGAAACCCTAAGCCATAAATTGTAAACTCAAGTATAATCCTAAGCCAATCATTTAAGCCCCAATTACCATCATTTAGACTAAGAATTAAGTTGATAGGGATAAATTTGGCCCAAATAACACCACTAATTACCCAAATTGACTAATTCACACCATATGTGATGACATTTAGGGCTAATCAAACCCCAAAATACATTATGTGCTCACAAATAGGTTCAAGCAACTCAAATTATCCTCGACTACCTTTGTCATTAGACCATAAACCCTATAACACCCTATACCCTAAACCTTAAACCCTAAGCCCTAAATCAAAAACCCTATACCCTATACCCTAAATTATAAACCCTATGCATTAAGCCATAATCCCTAAGCCCTATACCCTAAACCCTATACCATATGTATTATAAATCTAAAACCTTAAACCTTAATCCCTATAAACCCTAAACCATAAATCTTAAACTCTTAAAACCCTAAATCAATCATTTAAACCTTGATTACCATCATTTAGATTAAGAATTAAGTTCACATGAATAAATTTGGCCCAAATCACACCACTAACTACTCTAATTGACTAATTTTCTCAATCTTTAATGATATGAGGGCTAATCGAACCTAAAATCACACTATCTATTCAAAAATAGGTTCAAAGAACTCAAGTTATCCTCATTTAGCTTTACATTTACACCCTAAACACTAAACTTTAAATCCTAAAGCATAAGCCCTAAACCATAAACCCTGAACCCTAAATTATAAACCCTAAGTCATAAACCCTAAACCATAAACCATAAACCAATACCATAAATATTAAACCCTAAGCCATATAGAAACCTTAAAACCAAAGTCATAAACTCTTAAAACCCTAAACCAATCATATGAGCCCTAACTACCATTGAATTTAGACTAAGAATTAGGTTCACATGGCTCAATTTGGTCTAAATTGTATCACTAGCTGCACCAATTGACTAATTCTCTCAATGTGTGATGACATGGGGGATAATCAAACCCAAAAACACATTTTATGGTCACAAATAGGTTTAAAAAGCTCAAATTTTCTTTAATTACTTTCACTATCAGACCCTAAACCCTAAACATTAAACCAATCAATTTATCCTCAATTAATATCCTTTAGAATAATAATTAGGTTCACAAAGCTCAATTTAGCCCAAATTGCATCACTCATTTCCATAACTGAATAATTAGATCAATTTATGATGAAGTGGTTGCTAATTGACTCTAAAATCATATTTTGTAGTCGTAAATAGGTTAAAGGATCTTGATTTAGCCTTAATTGCCTTTGTAATTAGACCTTATACCCTAAAACTTAAAATGGGGCTATGTACCTTATGCCCTAAGCCCTAAATGATAAACACTAAACCTTAAATCCTAAATCCCAAACCTTAAACCAATCAGTTTAACCCCACTTAACATCCTTTAGAGTAACAATAATGTTCATCTAGGTCTCAATTCATTAAAAATCACATTACTTAATGGCCCAATTGATTGATTGGCTTAATTTATGATGACATTAGGGCTAATTATACCCAAAATCACATTTTTTAGTTACAAATACATTCAAAAAGCTTAAATGTTTCCTCAATTTCCTTCGTGATTTGACCCTAAACCCTATACCTTATACCTTAAACACTAAATCAATTGATTTATCCCAAAATAACATCTGTTAGAGTAATAATTAGGTTCACATGGCTCAATTTGGACCAAATCACATCACTCATTAGCCCATTGACTAATTGGCTCAATATGTGATGATGTAGTAGCTAATTGAGTCCAAAACCATATTTTTTAGTCACAAATGGGTTCAAGGAAATCAATTTGGCCAATGTTTCCTTTGTAATTGGATTGTATTTACCCTAAAACATAATCCATATGTTGTAATCCTTAAACCCTATGCCCTGAACCCTAAACCATAAATTGTAAACTCTTAGAATTCTAAACAATCATTTTAGTTTCAATAAAACAAAATTTAGACTAAGAAAATTAGGTTCAAATTGCTTCATTTTCCATGCATGTGAAATACACATTATTCTACGCACATGGATTTTCCTTGTACATGATAGTTCTATATACATTATTTTTCCATGTACATGGTTTGTCTATTTCACATTTCAAACCCATATCTGAAGGCTCAGGATTGGCTTGGATTCTAAAGATAGAGTTATGAACCTACAAAATCATTATTGAATTCATATTTTTGACTAAAAATAATAAAATACAACTTTAGGCATGCTAAACACTATAAATTTGATCGATTTTTTCTTGAAAATATTACTACAACATTGACTACACTCTCCTCTTTCTAAAGATATTTTTTTTTATATTTTTATTACTTTAAGGTTGTTATTTATATTTATTTCTGTCTTTTTTAGCACAATATGCCTCAATTATACATGTTCATATATATATATATAAAATATGAACATTTATAATTGAGGCATATTGTGCTAAAAAAGACAGAAATAAATATAAATAAAAACCTTAAATATATATATATATATATATATATATATATATATATATATATATTCATTCGTTGATTCAAACCAAAAAAATTATATGGTTGCAAATGAGACCTAATTCTATACACATTTTTAAAAAATTCTAATGTTTGATATTTTTTGAGGTAGTTAGGGTGGGCCACATGGTTGGCTATACATTATTTATCATATTTCAGGGTCTATTGACTTTTGAAATTATTATTATTATTATTATTATTATTATTATTATTATTATTATTATTATTATTATTATTATTATTATATATTCATTAATTAATTTTAAAATATATCAATTTCAAACTAGATGATCTTATCTAACTTTACACCAAAGGGTTTTTAAGAAAATTAAACGATACTCAAAAATGATGGGCCTCATGAAAATATATCTACTTTGATTTTTCTAAATAATAGTACTATATCTTTTAATTGATTATGTTTGACCTAATTATACTTGACCATTTTAAAATAATGGTAGTTTAGAAACTAGACTTGACATGCTACAATTCATGTTCCTATGACATCTTCAAATTTTGAGTTTAGGTGTCTCAAATAACAGGGACAAGTTGAGGTTTATTGTTTTTTAGGAGAAAAATGTTCACTTAAGACCCCTTTTGGCTCCCCAATTTCATGCACTTACCCTAGGCACAACTCCCTTCCATGAAAGGCACAAATATGAGAGATAATTTTCCAAAGTCTATAAGATTAAAGAAAAATATTTCTAGATAAAATTGTGTGATAAATTTATAGATCAGTGTTTCATATCACACTTTGTGATCCATCATTAGGATGATAATTTTTTAGCTTCTCAAGAATATTATCCTTTAGGAATAACTCCTTCCCTTTAATGGCATAAACAAGAGAGATAGCATTTCCATATTTCATTAGATCAAATAAAATATTTATGGATACAAATTGTGTAATAAATTTGAAGATCAACATTTCATATCACTTGTGATCCATCATCAGGATGAGAATTATTAGTGTCTCAATAAGCTTAGCCTTTATTCATAACAACCTCCCTTGCATGGAAACAATAATATATATTTTATTTCCACAATCCATAATATTCAAGAATAATGTTTCTAGATAAAACTATGTAAGCAATTTCTAAATCAATGTTTTAGATTATACCCTATTATCCATCATCAATATATGAATTCTTAACTTCTCAATAAACTTAGATTTTACTAATAATTACCTCCAATTAATTGAATAAATAAGATCAATAATATTTCCATAGTCCATAATATTAAAGAAATTTATTTATGGACCAAATTATATGAGTAATATTTAGATCAATGTTTTGGATCAAACTCTATAATCCATCATTAGGATGAGAATTTTTAGATTCTCAATAATCTTAGTCTTTAGGTATAACTCCCCCCATTAAGGGAATCAATAAGAGAGAGAGCATTTCCACACTGCATAATATTAAATAAAAATGTTTCTCGTTAAAATTGTATGATCAATATTTAGATCGATGTTTTATATCACACTTTGTGATCCAACATCATGATAAAAATTATTAAATTCTCAATAATATTGGAATTTAATCATAACTCCCTCCTATGAAGGACATAAATAAGACATATATTATTTCTAAATTCTATATGATTAAATAATATTTTCATATTTCATAAGATTAAATAAAAATATTTTTGGATAAAAATGTGTGAGCAATTTTTAGATCAACTTTTTAAGTCACACTCTGTAATCCATTAGCATTATTAGAATTCTCAGCATCTCAAGATTCTTAGCCTTTAATAATATCTCCATCCTATAAATTACGTCAATAATATAGATAATATTTTCATAGTCCACAACATTAAATAAAAATGTTTTTGGTTAAAATTGTGGGAACAATTATTATATCAACATTTCAGACCTGAATAAAATTGTGTGAGAAATTTTTAAATCAACATTTCAAATAACATACTATATTTAGTATTATGAACTATGGATATAATCTCTCTATTATTTATTATGTTCATTGGAGGAGATATTCCTAAAGCCTAAACTTCTTGTAAATAAACTTGTGTCTATTCACTATAAGTTATGTAAATCTATGAGTTTATGTTTAGGAAAATTAGTATGTTACTTTTAGTTATGCTATTAATTAGGTTAAGGATTGGCATAGTAAGTGCCTTAAATCCACTATGATCATTATTTTCAATTTTATTTTAAATTGAGGTCACTTTTGTTGTTTTTAGTATTAATATTAAACATTTTATCCATTTGGGAATGTGTCCTTTTGAGCTTCTTGCTCCTCATTATAGTCTTTTCTATGTGTGACTTATCCCCTTGCTTCCCTTGGCCAACACAAGATCCCTAAGTCATGAATATTCTTACTAACTCCACATGGCCATTATGAATAATCACATTAGCATATTACCTTGGTGTAATACTAATAATTATGATATTTTTAAGTTGTTATTTGTGACTTTCCATGCAATGCATAATATTTTTCCAAGTGGCACTATTACACCTTTCTCAATTGATACCATCTTGTGACTCTATTGGATAGGATCACAAGATCGTGCCATGTGATATTTATCTTAATGCTCAAAATCATGTGTTGATTTCCCTACCATTTTTCCATGTGGCTACACCATGGGTCCATGAATGCTTTATTTTATAAAAATTATTAATTTTGTGGGCTTGTTGCCTTTACAAAATAAGGTTAAGTAGAAAATAAATACTTTTTTACGTAGTCACAATGGCCTAGTTAATGTTATATTTAATTTTGAAGTTATACATGACCTGTTGACTTAAAATTATTTTCCTCAGTTGCCTTGAATACTCCTCCTATGTTCTACCACTTGGTAGCTTATTCAACCATAAGGAATACTCATAGTTTAACAAAACTCTTTGTGAGGATTATTCCACTTTGTGAGCCTTTAAGGTCATGATGGTGACAAGTTTCACCATATCAATGATTCTTACTTAGTTCCACTACATGAAGAATTTAGGTTGAGATCACTATGTAAAGACCCACCACTTTTATTAAAAGTGATAAGATATATGTATAGCCATGATTAATCCACATGTTAAGAATCATGTGGTTATGCTCAATAAACTTCTCCACAAAACCTTAGTGATACCTATGTCACTTCATGACCCTGTACCTATGTGATGATGCCAAGGGGATGGACCATATCCCTTATTTAAGGCATAATCCACGTGGGAGGAGGTATTTAGTCTAGTTGACTAGAAAACCATGTGCATATAATGGTCTCATTATCCTTTTATCTCACAAATAATTCCAATAGTTAATGGACCTAGCCTTATCACTTGGCTAATAAATTTGTAACAAGCCCATGATGAGAACACATGGATACCATCCCAATTTCACACCAATGGATTTCCATAGTGGAAACCTAATAAATAAAATACCTCCTGAGCCCATGGACCTAATCATATACATCTCACATTTTAGTGGATTTAAGATCCTTTGAGTTGTTAGGCTTTGGTTGGCTACTAAATAATAACACCTAAGAAATATGGGATCTTTTGGATGTTTAAGTGGCCATAACCATATGAATGATAACTATTAGTGTGGATATTATGTGGAAATCATTAAATGGATATAATAGAGACTTTGTAGAGTCCATAAAAGTTGGTAGACTTTAAGGAATCCATTATAATAATGAATATGTGGGATTATGACATGTAGTAATTTATTTTTAAATTATAAATTAAGAAAAAATATTAATTGAATAATTTTATATAATGAGATTATATGTTAATATAATCCAAGGATTTAACCTAGATAAAGGTTAAAACCTAATTTCCAACATGGATACCTAATTTATAGTAGGGATAAGTTTATAGACACTATTTAAGTTTTAAAACATTCCAAATCCAATGTTGGTATCTATTTTAACCTTCAATAAAATTTGGAAACATTTTTCGTTGAGGTCCCTAACCATAGACCTAGGATCCCTAACATGTGCTAGGAAAAAAAAATCAATCAAGCTATTCTTATTAATCCATTATGAATTATTTAAGGATGAATTTATATGTTACTTTAACAATAGTGTGGGACAT
Organism: Torreya grandis; assembly: GCA_037957365.1. Classification (NCBI taxonomy): domain Eukaryota; kingdom Viridiplantae; phylum Streptophyta; class Pinopsida; order Cupressales; family Taxaceae; genus Torreya; species Torreya grandis. The sequence continues at coordinate 1,459,424 of JARHVA010004671.1, forward strand.
GTTAGTATGATTTCTAGAGTAAGAATTTGAATCTTAGCATAACCGCAATTAATTTATTAATAAAAATATATTTGTTTATGTAATAGACTAGGAGGGTGGTATAGATTGGTATCAGAGCATAGTTTAACATTTATGGCCTTTTTGGGAAAACCATGTATTTATATTCTATAGAATTAAAAAAAAAAATCATTTTCTAAGGTTATATATGTATGTTCCTTGCATAATTAAGTTGACTTTTATCTCTTGTACTTGTAGGAATATAAGACATGGACCATGAAAATTCTAACCGTAGAAGAAAGTATCACCTCAAACTTGAATTAGTATTAGCTAATAAGTCACTTAAGTCTAGGAAATTTTATTGCCAAAATAGACTTTTAATACATGACTTTAATATCATATGATGTTGTAACTAGAATGGACTGGTTGGAAAACCATAAGGTAGTATTGAATTCCTTTGAGAAGCATGTCAAATTTTTGGATGAAAATGGTGAGTTCACATATATCTAAGGGATCGAAAGACCCATTTCCTTGAGACTTATCAAAAGCATACAACTTAATAAATATATGAGGTATGATTGTCAATTATATGTTATCAACATTCTATAAGATAGAAATGGACCATATTTGGATAATTTTCCATTTTTTCAAGAATTTATAAAGATATTTATTGAGGAGTTTCCAAGTTTTCCACCCAAAATTGAAACTCTTGTTTTTCCCATCTTATTAGCCTATCTTCCATACATGTATTCATTTTTATTATTTCTAACCTTTCATTAGTTAGGACATGTTGGTTTCTTTCTTCAAAGGATGCCCACTCACTCTTTGCAAACTTCAATGCATCCTATAGATTTTTCATGAGATTACTTGGGACATTTTGATCAATCTCTACCCTTTTATCAAACTTCCTCAATACTATTTTATTCTTCCACATCTTCATATGAACCTGAGAGTCTTGATCTTAGAAATCTTGAAAGGATTGATATGAAGATTAACCAACTTGGTAAACTTAATGAGGGAATCAGGAAGGGTAACACTTTTGACAACAAGATTGATTATATTGATAGCTAAGATAATATAGAGAGTAATTAGGGTCATTATAAGGCTGGTATGGATCAATATAAGACTAATATGAATCAACAACTTGAGTAAAACATAAATCTACCCCAAAATTAGCCATGAAAAATCATGAAGAAGACAATATAGAGAGAATACTTGATAGAAAGAATACCTAGACTATTTCAATTAGATGAATGTGCTCAGAGTCACCATTAGTGTTTGTGTTCATGACTTCAAAGGCTGGTGCATTGAATATCAACACCAAAAACTCCTAAACTGATTGACAATCTTATCCCACTAGGCATGATAGAATTATTATAGCTCAAATTTTCACCCTTGAGAGTGTGATTTAATACGTCTCAATTGAGCTATACAATGGGATTACTCTTAGGTTATGGGTGGCCTCTAAGTAGACTAAACCTCTAGATTATAGTTTTATCTCCCCTTGATGTATCAATTAGGCTCAAAATATACACTACTAACTTGTAAGGAAAATGAAGGAGGGTGACATGAAAAAACCTAACTAGGGAGGTGATACACCAAACAAATTGACCACTACCAACCAGCTGCATGTGCACATCAACCATGAGACTAGTTTGAATAAACACTAGTCCTAATTTGAATCTCTTACATCAACATTTCACTATGGAGGTTGTGATAGATGCTTAGTCTAGGAGGACTAACCAAGAGGTCTATAATGACACTAATGAATATGAAAACTTAGTCAAATCTCACACTTCACTTAAATACTTCACATGACCTATAAAATAAGCTTTCAAATTGAATATAGGTGTTAGAATAGGACATGTAAAGTAATATTAATAAAATAACATAACAAGATCAGTTATCCATGCACACATAATAATTATAGTCATAGGAGGAATTAAAAATAATAGTATTCATTTATCAAAGACATACAAATGAGTAGGGATTCACCATACTCATGTGGAGGATATTTTACAAGCCATCAAAGCAAGCATATATAGAGAATGAGAGAATGAGAGAGAAGTGGCATAAAAGAGAGAAATTGATAAGTGTCGTTGATATAAAACTAATTAAAAACAAGAAGATAAAGGTATAAAATAATCCATAAGACTCTTCACCATAAGTGTAAGCTTTAGGTCATGATAATCCTCTAGAGTTGGTGTAGGGGAACACCTTACTTCTTCACTTGAAACTAATCTTTCTTACTTAAGAGTTACCAACCACTTGAAACTATCTTAAAAGTGCTTGACACCTCAAAACTAACATGAAATATATGGGTTAGGCATGTTGGAGTCTTCATGTACATCTTGAAATAATTTTTCACTTTGACACATGCCACTCACACTCCTTTCATCTCATGAATTTTCCTCCTCATTGGTCATATAGGCCTATTAGCCAACTAGGCCTAGTTGCTTGAGGTTTTACATTGAGATGGTCATGATTATTTCAAAGGAGCTTGTTATAGGAATGGGGAATATTTTATAAGTCTCTACATCCTCTTAGTATATGATTTAGACTACAAAAGAACTCAAACCTCACTATTTTGACCTTCTAGGTGACCATTTCACTCTCTTACTAGCCTATTCAAAACTATCTTCTTGATACAGACCTATAGAAATAATTTCATGAATGAATAAGAGATTTTGAGGCTTGAAAGGTTTGAAAACATACAAATATAACTTCCATGATTATTTATATTTATTCACCTATCTTTGCACCTTGAGTTCACCTTGAAAACCTACAAAAAGAGGGTATTTATTGTATTCATACTAGTGGATGTAAAGGAAATTTTCATGGTTAGAACCCTTTCAAAGTTTATAATTTTATTAATTTGTTTCAAAGATAAATTTAATGCATTTAGATGCATTTATTTCACATTATTTTCTATCATGCTCTTATGAAGGTTTTAAAAGGGTTTATACATGCTTAGGTTCTTAATGATAATTCATAAAGGATATCCCCTTAACCTCTAAACCAACTTCACTAAATTTGAGTTCAAAATGGTCCACAACTTTACCTATGAGATCATATTCCCATCATCTTCTTCATATAGTCCCAAGTAAGTCTTTGAGGCTCTCAAGTGGCTAACAGGCATTATGTGTACCGTAAGGAGAGTTTTAGACCAAATTAGTCAATTTTGAGTATTATTCTACAAAAAAAAAATTATCCACACCTAAAATCATCCTAGAAGCATTCCAATGTTGGTTTTATGATTTCTTCAATCCCTTTTCATCCTCTAGACTAGGTCTCTAAGGGGTAGGGTTCAAGAAGGGTATTAGGCCAACATGCCCATTGACTATGTTTTTTGCATTTTGACACTAATGGAGACCTTATCAAACATTTTTAACCTATTTTGGTATGAAAATAACTCCTTAGGATACCTAGATAATCTATGATGGATTTAGAAAGTCATTTTACCCACTTGTTGACCTATGCACAGTCAACAAGCAAGACATGAAGATAGTGTTATAGGTTTCTATTTGGATTTTGGGACTCCTATAAATGACCATGGCCACATGAGTAGTTACATTTAAATTATCCACCTACTCATTGATTTTTTTATCACCATTTGATTAACTTTAAGGGAAGCAACCTCTCACTCTACTCAAAATCTCATTCCCCATACTTTCAATTGCATTGATCTAGAAACTCATTTAGGTATGTGTCTGGATATTCTATGTTTTAATATTTTATGACCATATTGAACTTCTATACTCAATTTAGGTGAATGTATAAAATGGTTTATGACCCCTATTCACACCTTGATGAAGCAACTATTTCCTTAGGAACTTTAAATTCTTCCTTTCATGCAAAGTTTTCACCTTTTTGGTCAAATGTGTGGACCTACATGTCTGAAGACCTATAGGTCTACACTCATCTTTAATTATGTCATAAATTTAATGTTAATAAGTTTCATATACTTTTTTACAAGGTCAAAAATCTTCATAACACATCAAAATGCCCTCAAACACTTGTACATGCTTCTATAGTCTTTGTGGATCCTCCTAACTGTGTTTTATGCTTTATGAACCCTATACAATTCTTATGAGCTTATTAAAGTGTATGAATACTATAGGAGTTATCTTTTCATATTTATTTAGGTCTCTTTAGTATTTGATTAATTCATTGGGCCTTCTCATGGTCTTAGAAGTTCATCTTGGGTCTACTAAAGCTTTAGGAGAATTTGAAGTCCTCTTAGACATGTGGATGCATCATTAGACTTGAAGAGCTATTAATATATCTAAGGGCCATGATAACATTACTCACACCTATGTACACCTGGGTGAGAGACTTCTTCACCTATTTATACCCTCAAACACCTTGTGGATCATAGAAATAATGAATATTTTCACTTCTAGGTCTGCAACCTATATAATTCACCTGTAAATGACCATGATCCCATAATTTGGATATTTTACTTGGATTTTTAAGGGTATAAGGGACTTTATAGGTTGTACACTATTTCAAAACTTGTTTTCAATCACTTATGTTTCAAAAACTTCTCACAAAGTCATAACCCTGCCTCTCTAAAACCTATAACACTAAAAGCCAATAAGCTTGTGAAGGGTTTAGGACCTGTGAAATACTAATATATTTATTGGTGACCATGTGGGATGATGGATGAGATATAAAAGTTTTTCTAAGAACATTTACAATCACCCAAACCTTAAGTGTAAACATGCAACTTCACCCAATGTGAAAGGTTTTATTCTTCAACTACCTGTACGTGCCAAATAGGTAATAGGAGATGATGTTAGGGATTATTAGGACCTCTAAATATTTCTAATAAATTTTAATTTTTTAAAAAACGTTCATAACTACCCTAAAATGTCCAAAATCATGTTTTGGGGTTTGAAAAAGGTTTTTTACTACTTAACTTGTTAGTGATGATTCATATAACCCAGCCTTTGAAACACTAAAATCTATTCATGAATTTGAATCCCATGAGGTATAACTCATATGCCTAGGATAATTTTTCCCAACTCATTTTTATGTTCATGAACTAAGTAAAATATTATGGTCTTCTTGAGCTTTGGAAGAGCTCAAATGAGATTCTGACCAATTTCTTAAATTTTTTTTACTTTCTTTGGATATGTCAAAGCTTTTTCTTCATGAAGTTAATCTAAGGAAGGTGAAGATACACCCACACATGCATTTACACCTAAATATTTACCCTTCATGTCTATATAAGTGATTAAAATTGCCTTTTGAAGAGTGATTATGTTCCTTTGGATGTTGTGTCTAACACCTTCATAATTTTGTGATTTGTAACTACAATATTATGTTGCTAGAATATTCTCAAGATCCTTTGTCCTTTTGACTAGCCCACCACCTTGTATCACATTGATATAATCATAAGGATAACTTTAAAAATTATCTATTTGCATTTCAACTTGAATATCCATATCCCCATTGATGACCTTGTTCTCATGAACATCTTTTTATAAAGGTTTGCTATGTTGGATTAATCATTTTAGACATTATTTTTAAGTGTTAGCATGAGAAGTTAGCTTGATCAAGCCAAAAATAGGAGATCATTAATATTTACTAAATACCTTTAAAAATGCTAAGTTACCTTAACATTTGATAAACATGCATAAGGACTAAACTAAAACCACTAGACAATCACTTGAATACCACAACCTCATGTTTAGTATTTTACACCCTAGGAGACCTCTAAAACTACTAGGATAAAAAGACAACTTACCATGACAATACAATCAATAATCTAGGTAAACACCTTCAAGGCTATCAATGAGGTTTGATATGAGCTAAAGAGCAAGTTTTTATGAACTTATCCTATGGTAGCCAAAAAAATTGGCTAGAATTTAACATTGTATAAATAACATTATCATTAAAGTTTTTACTCACTGAAATAGTATCATAAACTACCTGGTTGAATAAAACATCAATTTTTGTACGCTGATGCTAAATTATTACATATAACTAATCGCATTGGTTATGGTTGTGAAAATGCACATTTATTTCTTGTATCAATACTTTTTACCTATAATCCCATGTTTTTAATTCATCAAGATTATTAATAATAATTAATTAATAAAGGCCTTAGGACTATCTTCCAATGGTCATCATTTTTTGGAGTCTCCTCAAGGGTGTCTCTACTAGGTGGACTGTCAGGTGTACATTGAGGTTGTGATTGCTATACTAACTAGGCTCCCTTTATTATTTCATGATGATTAAAATATGTAATTAAGTTTCCATTATCAATCGCCAATAACTCATCAAGATCAATATTTTGAAGCAATGCAGTGGTTTCCAACATACTAGGGAGATCATTGATTGAAAAGTTTAGAATATGTGATGCTACAAATTTCTATGTGCCTCCACTATCTACTATAAATGTTAAGCATTTTCATCTTCCTATATTTATAGGGTGCAGTGGTGGTAGTGGCAGTTGGAATTAGAATTTTCTCCTTTAAGAAAGAGAGGAAAAAAGGCTTGTGAATTGGATTAAAAATAAAAAATATCAATTCTTTATTAGCACTATTAATTTATATGATCCAATTACAATATACTTGACCAAAAATAAAAATGTTAAATAAATTCATGTACCTTTATGTATCAATTCAAAATTAACTCTAAAATTTAGAGCCAATTTTGGATATACTATAAACTGTGCCACTATAAAAAGAAAATATATTTTAAGAATGACAATGATAAAATTATTATTTTTAATTAAATCAATGTTGACATTGTGTATCAAGTTATACCAGAAACATGAGGGAAAATTTGACTAATAATTGAAGTTGTAATTTAACTCCACATGTATCTTCTCCTTTACAATGTCTGCACTAGAGATAATTATATGTCACCCTCCATGTTTGTATCCATAGTTGCCTCAGGGGGTTGATGATCCTTTATTGTTGTGTTTCTTCTTAAAATAACTTGAGATAAGTAAAAGAAATAATGAGAATATTTTTAACTTAAAAAAATCATTAGTTATTTAATTATTTGAAAATAATAATAGTGAAATACAACCTAAGCTCCTCATCATCTAGGGATAGTGATTTGACAAACATTTGGTGATGAAGAGCTTTAGAATAGGTGTGGAGTGTAAGTTGTTAAAAGACTCATTGTATAATGCAATAAGTAAATTTTTAGAACATGTGGAATTTTCATTTCAAATGAAAAAAATCACATCATCCCTAATTTTGTTTGAAAGGAATGAACATTAATAGAATTATTTATCATTGGGAGTATGTAAAACATAAATAAATGCCTAATTGATGCACTGTTATCAGATTGCAAACAAGGCTAAACTGCAATATAACAAAACACTGTCTTCTCTCTCTCACTTGGTGGATTTCATAGAAAAAATTCTCGTGTTTAGAGAAACCTATGAAAATATGATTGTCAAAATATTATTATTATATCTTCCTTTTTCTACATTCATATGCACAGACCTTGGAAATTCATTACATACTCTTTAAAATGGCTCCTTGGTCTATACCAAACGAACTCAGCTCTAAACATCTTGGTCCATGTCTATTCAAATGGTAACTTTTCACCATAGCCCAAAATCCATTATAAATAGTAGATTTGAATCTGCACATAAACCATCTTCATCATTTGAGGCTGTGGTTATATACATCCAAATGAATATGGGTCTGCAATGACCTTCCTCACATAGGCTCAATCTTCTTGTTTTTATAGTCACATGCCATCCAAATGGTGAGAGCTTCCTCTTCCGTAGTCCAAAGAATCATGCTAAAATGAGAAATAGGCTGCATCCATTTGAATATGTAGTATATCCTTGACCATGACTCAAAAGGGTCTTTTTTTGAATAGAAGCCTTCTACACTCGCAACCTCTATCAAAATAAGAGATCTGTCTAAACATCAACTACCTCCATCGTGGCTCTAAAAGCCTTATAATTCACAGTTTCTTCTATAGACCAGGATCTCCATGCTACTCAAGACTAATCTGTGTGCATTATGTATCTCTACAAAGTAAAGACATTCGTCCTTGGCTCAAGGAACCTTTTAAAATAGATGTAACATCCATTATGAAAAGGAGTGGATGTCAATATCTTCTTGGATCATCCCAATCCAAAATAGATGAAGAACCTATTCCTCCTCTTATCCCCCTTCCGTAAATCTAACTTGCAGTTAATTTTTTTTATGGCCGGTCTAATAGATTTCATCAAAAAGGAAATCAAATCATTTTCAATCTCCTTGAATCTTGCTTATCCTATAAAGGCTCAACTACTCATTTAATAAGGGAATCCTTCAACTATGCTTGACTCCATGCCATACATGGATGATTACAACAATAATAGGATTATTGAAATCCTTTGACAACTAATAAATCCATACAAAACATATTTAGGCCTTATTTCTCCTCCACATGACAAGTATGAATATTTGAAAATATAACTTGGAGGGAAACTTGCTTAGGTTAATGCCTATCAAAGGCTTATTGAACTAGTCCTTGCTAGATGCTCCTACATCATACTCTCCCTCTAGAAAGGATTTGAACCTTAGTTCAAATGAACTACTTCCTCCATGCATTAGTTTACACTATATGCCTGGATCCCACGGTCTTGTTGTGAATGCCAATGCTGGTGTTTGTCTTTGATAGTCTTTGTCTTTCATCTTCTTACTTTTCTTCCTTTTTTGGTATGTTCTTCTCCTCATATCCTTTTCATCTATTATGTCCCATCTGCATGTTTCATTCTCATACATGTCTTCAAGATCTACTTGATCTTCTTGGTTCAAAAATTTATCCATTGAACTATGGACTTCATTCATCTCCTCAACTCTAACACCTACATCCAAAACATCAAAGGCAATGTTGGAAGTAAAAACTTGAGACCATAAAGTCTCTTGGCTGCCTCCACTCTTCTGCTCTTTGGCCAAAACTACCTTTGCCTCTTTAGTGTGCTCTTTTCTTGCTTCACTCTCACCAATGGTGTTCTCATCATGGTTTGTGCCTGTATGTAGCTCTCTTGAAGAACTAAAGAACTCTTCCAATATTCTCATTTCTTCCTTTAGTGATCTCTCATCTATCTCCCCATTCACTTCATCAAACTTGGGCTTATCAACTTGAAAGATTGCTTGTCCTTTACTTATCGTGTACCTCATTTCATTCTTTCTTGGCTTGTTTTCATACAAATCAAATCCTTCATTAATATACTCATCAAAAAAAATTGGAGCAATATTACCTTGTGTCTCCTTAATCTTTTCAATCTCTGCTTGAAGCCATCTTATTTGTTCTTTGTTTTCAATGAGGCATTGCTTTACTGCATACTCTCCCCTTTCCTCATCATCCATCCATTTGGAACTCTCTCCTTGTTGCACATTAGTTTTCATAGACATTTTACATTCCTCATTTTCCATAAAAAGATCATTAAATGATTCAAAAACATCATTATCTCATTCATTGCAAGCAATTGACTTACCTTTCATCTTTGTATCCTCATGATCTACCTCATTATTCTTTGAGAAGTTTTCTTTCTCACCTTTAGCCATCCATACCTTCTTCATAGATTTAGGATGACACTTGTTCAATTCAACAACCAATTTATTCTCTTTGACATATTCATGTTATCTTGCTTGATAGCTGGCCTTGCTCACTTTGCATTCTACCTCTTCCTTCATGCTTTGTATTTGCTTCTTGCTTGAGTCTTCATTTTGATTTAGCTTTATGTCCTTCTTTATATTTGTTGATCCTTTGATCTATTTTGGCACTTTGTAATTATGCTCTTTGGCTAACACTGAGATAGCAATCTTGTTTATATTTTAACAATCTTGTACAGCTACATTTATCTTAGAAATATGATGAAATTTTGTCTTAGACATCAAATTTTCCTCTTTAAGTACCTATTGCTTGAATGTGTGCTTCTTCAACCATTTTGGCATTATGTACCCATGTTTAAATTCTCTTTTTGAGGGCTCTATCATCTTCCTCAACTCTTGCACCTATACAATATCAGCTTCATGCTTATAATAACAATCAAAATCAAGATTTAACACTTCATTTACCTCTTTGATAGCTTGATCCATGGAGCAATCTTTCTCTCCCTTTGTGCTTGGTTGTTCTTTTACCTCTTCTTAATATTCCATGGCATCATGGAATTCATATTCATCTTCTATCTCTTCTCTTGCTTGTATGGGGTCCTCAACACCTCCCTCATGCATTAAACAATGTACTCCTTCCTTATCAACAACAACAAACTTTTTCTTTTCTCTTACACATTCACTTGTGCACTTGGTGTCTTCTCTTGCACCAATCTCTTCATTCTTCAAGGCCTTTCTTTTGACCTTCACAAGGCTGCTCATACCTGCAATTACCCATGCAAAGACAACATTAAATGTAAAAACAAGAGACCACAAGGTCCCTATGAGTGCTCTCTTCACCAACACTCTCATCTTCTCAAGTGTTCTTCCTAACACTTTATCTTTTCTTTCTTCCTTTCTCTTGTTCTCCACAATGAGAAAATTCTTCACTTATTCTTCCTATTGCTCATTTAGTAGCTTACTCACACTCTTGCCTTTATGGGCTTCACTTTTCATGGCAATCTTCTTTTGCCTTTTTCTCCTCTTCATTAGGAGATCTATTGGCCACTTCAACCTCTTATTCATTGGACATACCCATGCTTTCCTATTCAACTACATCCAAGACTCATATTCATCTTTAATCTTAGCTAACTCTCTCTTCAAACTAGCAATCTCTTTATCAATTTCAATACTGGTCATACCTTTCTTCTTTTGGATGCTTGTTTTCTTCTTGTTGCTCTCATGTACCTTGCTGCTCTGTAGTGCCTTCAATAATACTTCCATTTTTGAGATCTTCACCCAAGTCTTTTCCACCTTGGTCTCTTGATCCCTTTAGGTCCTCACCTAGGTCTTTTGCACCCTAGTCTTTTGGTCCACTTGTCTCACCCAAGCCTTTCTCCTTGACTAGTCTTTTGACAATCTCCTTGATCTCACCTAGGCCTTTTGAATCCTAGTCTTTTGATCCCCCTTAATGGCTTTATTGAGCTTCACACTGAGTCAATGGTCTACAATATGACACTACTTTAACCAAATATCAATAATTTCTCAAAACCAAGCTTACCTTGCTTTGGATCTTCCTCTTGAGCATTCACTTGCTCCCTTACTTTTGAGCTTTCCAAGCTTCTCTTCTCTCTTGTCAAGCCTCAATGGATTTAAGACTTATTTTTCACCTATTTGCTTTTCAAATACAATAAACTCGAATCAAATATCAAAGGTTACTCATACCTTTCCTCAACAGGGTCTTCTAGTGCTTTGTCCAGTTGATCATTTTGCCAAATCCTATAACAACTGCAACATCATTAATAAATGCAACCATCCCAAAGATCTCTTTGGCTGTGATACCAAAAATGATGCGATGTTATCAGACTGAAAATAGGGCTAAACTAAAATATAACAAAACACTGTCTTCTCTCTCTCACTTGGCGGATTTCACAGCAAACATTCTCTTATTTAGAGAAACCTGTGCAAATCTGATTATTAAAATATTATTATTATTATATCTACCTTTCTCTACATTCATATGTGTGGACCTTGGAAATTCATTGCATACTCTTTAATATGGCTCCTTGGTCTACACCAAATGAACTCAACTCTAAATAGCTCGGTCCATGTCTATTCAAATGGTAACTTTTCACCATAGCCCAAAATCCATTATAAAATAATAGATTTGAATCTACACATAAACCATCTTCATCATTTGAGGTTGTGGTTATATACATCTAAATGAATATGGGCCTGTAATGATCTTCCTCACATGGCCTCAGTCTGCTTGTTTTTATAGTCACATGCCATCCAAATGGCGAGAGCTTCCTCTTCTATAGTCCAAAGAATCATGCTAAAATGGGAAATAGGCTGCGTCCATTCGAATTTGTAGTATATCCTCAACCATGACTCAAAAGGGTCTTTTTCTGAATAGAAGCCTTCTACACTCGCAACCTCTATCAAAATAAGAGATCTATCTAAACATCAACTACCTCCGTCATGGCTCTAAAAGCCTTATAATTCACAGTTTCTTCTATAGACCAGGATCTCCATGCTACTCAGGAATGATCTGTGTGCATTATATATCTCTACAAAGTAAAGACATTCATCCTTGGCTCAATGAACCTTTTAAAATATATGTAACATCCATTATGAAAAGGAGTGGATGCCAATATCTTCTTGGATCATCCCAATCCAAAACAGATGAAGAACCTATTCCTCCTCTTATCCTCCTTCTGCAAATCTAACTTGCAGTTAATTTGTTTTATAGCCAGTCCAATAGATTTCATCAAAAAGGAAATCAAATCATTTTCAATCTCCTTGAATCTTGCTTATCCTATAAAGGCTCAGCTTCTCATCTAATAAGGGAATCCTTCAACTATGCTTGGCTCCACGCCATCCGTGGATGATTAAAACAATAATAGGATTATTGAAATCCTTTGACAACTAATAAATCCATACAAAACATATTTAGGCCTTATTTCTCCTCCACATGACAAGTATGAATATTTGAAAATGTAACTTGGAGGGAAACTTGCTTATCGAAGGCTTATTCAACTAGTCCTTGCTAGATGCTCCTGCATCACTAATAGGGAATGTATGAAAGCCTTCCCTTCAATACAAATATGGCCTAGAATAGATTAATAATTCCAAGTAGAAAAGGATTTTTCCCTACTTCAAATTTAAGTCCCCTTCCACTGTGAGTTTAAGGAAATATAATGAAAAAACACATTAACACATTAAGAAATTATGACTAATAGATTTAAAACAAGTCTAAGTAATTGATGAATTATAAAATTAAATATATAATACCATCTAGCTATAGTGAATAAATAGGCTCCAAATATTTCTTGTCATTATTAATTAACATTGCCTTCACTGTGACCTCCTTTATCTCCTTGTATGATAGGACTATTATTCTCTGCATGTCCTTTGGAGTGATTCTAAATGAAACATAATGGGAGCTCAAGTAAAGAGTAAATTTTTATGTGGAACTATCAAATTTTAATAACATATAATTTAGAAGATGAGTTTTTATTTTGTATTACATCATGTAGATAATACCTTTAAAGTTGCACTGGTTGATCCAATCTATGCATGTATCATCCTAGTCAAGAAGTCATAAGTTCCTAGTGCACATGTGATTTTTATATTATTTTTTGGAGGAGTCAATATTATAATTAATGCCATAAGAGGTTTGTGAAGCCATGAATGTTAAAGATGTTGATTTTGAAAATTGGGTGAAGATGGAGAGCAAAGATAGTTAGAGTAAATATGTTTATTTGAAAAATTTGATGAGAAGGGGGAGTAAGGATAGTTGGATAAATAAATCAAAAAATGGTAAATGGGTTGTGTGGATGCCTTAACTAGTCGACTAGTGGGGGATAACTTGGTGACAATTGTAGTATATATTTGGGCAACTACACTCTACAGTTGAATGACTACATGATGCATTCGAATGACTACATCATGAAGTAATATGAATGCATTATGCAGTCAAATGAATGATTTTCATAGTTTATGAATGCATATTGTATTCATGTGACTACATAGTGTAATCAAATGACTGCATAGTGTAGTTAGATGACTGTATGATTCAATCGAGCAATTGCATAATACAATCAAGCCACTGCATAAAGTAGTTAGATGATTGCATAATGTAGTTGAGTGACTACATATTATTTCATTCACCATGTAACATCTCCTAATTCACCTATGCTATTATATGCCTTCTAATCTAATTCGCTAACATTATGAAATTGATTCGCTTAGTGACCTCTAAGTGCTTTTTAGTATAAATAACTAAAATTTTCCCTGCTAATAGGGACATATTTATAGATAATCTATAGGCTTTCAAACATTATAAATTTGATGGTGGGATTGGTTTTATCCTTTGAGTAACTTCTAAGGTGAATTTTCCCCTTAAGGTCCCTAACCATAGATTAAAGATCATAAACTAGCATATACTTAGAAAATTAAATCAATTAAGTTATCTAGATGTAAATTGATGGGACCAATTAATGATGAATTTGTATTTTCATTTTTCAATAGTGTGGGACATATTAGTATGAATGCCTAAAGCATGATTATAAATCTTGGCATAGCCAAAATTAAGATTTTATATGAATAAGATAATACTTTAGCATTATCTTATTCATAAATTACATTGGGATGTTAGTATTGAAAAATGAATTTATTTTATGTTATAAGGCCTTTTATATTTTCAAAAATGGTTTCAAATATGTTTAAATTTAGTGCTGGTATACAAACAAAGCATGTATGTGTATCTTGGTAACTCTTTTAATACTCTATTGAGGTTTCTAATGGTTTACAAAAAAAAATTAGGAAACCACACAATCTATAATGATAAAAAATAATAGCATATAATAAGAGAGATAATCAAATAGACAAAATACTCAACATGCATGAGACAAAACACAAAATGTACATGGTAAAACTTAGTAAGCTAAGGAAACATCCATGGTGCAAGATATCAAGGTTTTATTAATTCAAGATAGATATATTACATGTAAAATCCACAAAAATAAATATGACTAATTGGAAATGTACTATTAGGATTCCTCCTCCTAAAAATAGTGGAAAAATTCCATTAGGACTTTCCTTCTAAAAATAGAATCTAGTGGAATTCATCTTCCTATAAATAGGGATTTGACTCCTTGAATTTTTTCTTCAGGGCATTGCCCCCAAACCCATACCAAGGGAGCTCCATAAAATATCACCATCCCCCCTAGAGCCCGTGGTGATAATAGTTAGGTTTGGGGGGAAGGGTATTTCCCCACCATACCCCCCTTATCAAAAAGTGGGATATAATCTGTGAAACAAAAGGATCCACCATTTAACTTTGTTATCACATATCTAAAAGAAAAGATGAATTAAAAATTAGTTTATTATTTATAATTTCAAAATTGAAAGCAATGTGTCTTACCCAATCCCCTTTGGAAGCTAATATGTTTCTTATTAAAAATTTAAAAGTGTAAAAAGGTTATGTTTTTTACAAGGACAAGCTATAAAAACTATAAAAATATAGACTACATATAATTTCCCCAAAATCATGCAAAATGAATACTTATGTGACAAAGTTAGGAAAAACAAAGTTTTTAAAATGGTTAAAATTTTGGGGCATCCATGATCAAATATTCCTCTCATACTATGTAAACCTTAAAAATCATGCAAAATGAATATTTATGTGACAAAGTTAGGAAAAACAAAGTTTTAAAAATGGTTAAAATTTTGGGGTATCCATGATCAAATATCCCTCTCATACTATGCAAACCTAAAATTAAAGGGTAGATGCAAGATAATGGGGGATAAAAGGGAGGTATAAAGTGACACTTTTTTCCTAAAAATAACAATAGTTGAACTTGGAGAGAATGTTAGAGACACTTCAAAATGAAATTTCACAATGACATAAAAATATGTTTTGTTGCATTTTGAATTTATTTTTTAAATATATAATTTTTTTCAATACACAGATGATAAAAGTGTGTGAAATAGATGTATTTATGACAATATATTGGTCATTTTTAGTAAAAAGATAAAGAGAGTGCATGTGTATGAACACACTTTTTTAAGTAAACAATTGAATTTTTATATGAAATTTTATATATAGATAGGCAAAATGTCTAAGATTTTTGATAATATTTTTTATTAATTTTTTATTCTATATATAATTTTTAAATAATTTTAAAAATCAAGAGAACTAGAAAATTGAAACTGTAAGTGTATGAACACAAATTTTTGACCTTAACTTCATGAAAATCATTTTTTTAAAGCATAATTGACAATGTATATATTGTTGAGATATAAATTTTATAAACTTTAGATTAATATTCAAAAAGTTATAATGAAATTTATGATGATATGTATATAGTCCATAATGAGGTATGTTATGTATAAATTAAGTATTAATTATAAATAATATTATAACATTATATATATATATATATATATATATATATATATATATATATATTCTAAAACTACACTTTCTCCTCTATAAACCCATATAATTTTTTTTAAATAACAAAAGTTACCTGATCAGATGTGTGAACAAAGATGAAAAAGACTCCTAAATTTTCTAGAAACTAAGTGGGCTACTCCATGACCAATTTTAAGGTAGGTTCAGAGCTCTCCAAACCTATACCCAATGTAGATTTGGAGGGAAAACAAGAAAAAATTAAAATGTTTAAAGGGCACATACCCTATACAAAGGATGCACACCTTTTATAAAGGACACACACCCTTTACAAAGGGTGTGCATCCTTTATAAAGGGCGTATGCCATTTTTGGAGTGAAAATTATTTCTCTTTTTCAATTTGATGTTGTTGAAAGATATATATATATATATATATATATATTGCAACTAGAGGTTGTTTTTAAGAACCTTAGATTATAATTTGTTTTCCATGTTTGATGTTTTGCAAGCATATATTTAGTAAAATAAATGCTAAGTATAACTTTAAATTTAATTTTATAAACATAAAATTTATTTTACTAAATATAAGAAATTAGGGCCACTTAGCATCTTCTAAAATTACTTACATATCTATAAGAGTTACCATTTAGAAGTTAGTTTTTCAAATTCCATTCTAGCCAATACTTAGTTTTCAAAATTTTAGGATTAGAAGATAGAATGATAAATAAGGTTACAAATCATGTTACATATGTAATAGATCTATACCATTGATTATGTCCCATATTTCACGTAGTTGAGTATGCCCTACCCACTTTACCTACTTGAGTATGCCCTACTGATTGAATACCCAAGCTTGAAGGTGGATTCTTAAATAATTTATGAGCTTTTCAATTAATGGGTCTATCAATATGCATAAATGACTACCCTATATCATGTAACTTATAACATACCTATAGTCATGATACGGTCACTCATACATGGCATCTATTACATACCTATTACATATATGTATGCATTCACTCATACATGACATCTACTTGTAATAATGATATGATAACTTATACTTAACATGAATGTAGCTAATCACCCTAATAGACTCCATTTGAAATAGAGTAAATCAACACATTATTCAAATTAATTCTAAAAAGATACCATGCTCTAAAACAAATGTCATGTATTCTTCAATTCTAATCTCATGCATTATTCCAAAGTCATGTATAATAAAGTCATGTTATAACACTCCAAATTCACATAAAACACTCCCTTACTGATCCTCATCATCTCTAATCACTTCCTCATCAACCCTCATATTCACTTATCATCCATATTCAATTCCTCATCGGTTCTCATTATCCCTCATTATCCCTAATCACTCCCTTATCAACCCTCATCATCCCTAGTCACTCCCTAATCATTCCTCTTCATCCCTCATTATCATTGATCATCCTTATATATTCTAGGTCATTAGATCTAATCAACCCTAATAATACCTAATCACTCTCTCATCATCATGAGCATCATCCCTAGTCACACTCTCATTATCCCTCATCATCCCTAATAACTCCCTCATTAACCATCATTATTTCTTATCATCCCTATTCAATCCTTCATCATCTTTCATTGTACCCCTCCTCATCCCTAATCACTTCCTCATCAACCCTCATCATCCCTAATCACCCCCTCCTCATCTATCCTCATCCCTCAATGTCAGTAACAATTCCCTCATTGTCACTCATCATACCTAATCAATATATCATCATCCTTAGTCACTCCCTCATATAGTAGAGTGTGTTCCAATATAGTAGTCAGTATAAATTTGTTTTAAAATAAACAATATCTTTTTTAGATGAATCTTGAATGGTGTTTCAATTCCTTTTGTTCTGATTGGAGTGTAATAGGGTGATTATTCATTCATTTCTAGTAGATTAGATAGGGTCATGATAGATTACTCTAGGGATAATGTTGAATGATTTACATGGTGAAAATAAGATAGTATCCTCTTTGTACTTGTATGGAAAAAATTCATTTTGAACTATGAGGGATGATGAAAAATGATGATAGATAAAAAAATTACATCTTTGCACTTGTTTCATATGAGGTGAAATCCTTCTTCTAGACATAGTTATTTCCAAATCATTGAGCAAAAGGGCTAGATCATTTTAGATCTTATCATGTTTATGATTTATTCTCAAATAATGATGTGGGTCGTGAGTATAAATCATTAGCATTTATGCCTCTGACTTTGTTATGGCATGTTTTATCCTTGCATTGAAATCTTTGCCTCTAACTTGTAGTGTGGTATCAACATTATATGTTTAGTTTTTGTCATTTAGGTTTCATTTTCATGCTTTTAGGTTAAGGGTTAAGGGTTCAAAGTTTATAGTTCAATGTTTAGAGTTGATTATTTAGGTTCTATCATTTAGGTTTTAAGGATTAGATTCAGACATACAAAGTTTTGTTGAGCTAAAGGTAAGGTTAGTTTAGTGGTTTGCCATGAAAGATTTGGGAGCAGAAAAATTATTTACATGAGTAATCCTAGAGATAGGGAGATCACTAGTTGATATTGTCACAGGATGATTGTGTGAAGGTAGTACAAGATGTAGAAATGGCAAGCGCACCTATGGATGGACAGTTCACAGAACAGGGTCCCCAATCACATGATGAGGTTGAGTAAATGTGTACTCCCTGAGTTTGCCCAAGCAGTGGGTGACGTCAAAAAGTTTGTAGTCAATCTGGCAAGGAAGCACTAGAGAGCAGTTCAGTGGGTTCTCAAGTATCTGAGAGGGACCAATAGCAGGTATACATGCTATCCAAGGTCAAGTACTTTGGATGTGGTAGGTTACTTGGATGACAGGTGTTGCACCACAGGATGTGTGTGGTGGTTGGTCTTTAGGATTGAGCTTGAAGAGGGATACAAACCAGGAAATAGATTAGACAGGGTATAGGTATAGGTACAGTGCAACTATTTATCTCCAAGTGGGAGATTGTTAGGTTGTAGAGCTAAAAGCTTCACTATTGCAGACATGGAGGAGGTTGTTGAGAGGATGTTGTTGTCACAGTCATCAGTGTCGGTCAGGCCAATCAACGTCGATAGTGTGCAGACAAAAAGGAAACTGACATCGGTCATCAGTCAACTGATGTCAGTCATCTCTAGCCAGATAGGGACTAACGTCAGTCGCCTGTGCAGTTTCAGAACTGCCAGTTCACAGATAGTTAACAAACTGATTGTTTACATGAAGAAAGACTAATTTTAGTCTTGAGCTGTGGATCTAATTATTGTAATTGGATGTCTAATTATTGTTTACATGAGATCTATTTAAGAGACTCATGGGCTATATTGTAAATGGTTCTAGTTGAGTTGAAGCTTGGTTGGCTCCTTCTGTGTGTGAAGAGAGCAAGGGTAGCTCCTCCTAGTTTCAAAGGGGTGCCGAGTGTGTATGATCAGGTAGAGCTATAGGTTGTGCAAGTTCTGGTAGAAGATCCACTGGGGTACTGGTTGAAGAATCATAAGAACTTGGTGAGGCAAGGACAAGGGTTCTTCAGGATGTAGAGTTGATCTACATGGGTAAGTAAGATCATTGATTTGTAGGTGTGTGTGTGTGTGAGGTCAAAGGTGATCTATAGGAGAGCAAGGTTTAAGGTGACAGCAACATAATAGGAGCAAGATCAGGGGAGATCTACTTGGAGTGCGTGGAGCACTTGTGTATTGGCAATATTGTACTGACTGGTTGAAACAACAACTTTGTTTGTGAGTTGATTGTTTGCTTGTAATTGTGCAAGTGAGAGAGAACTCTTGAAGAGATTTACTGTTTATGCCCTAGAGGTGTGGGAGCCCTAGAAGAGTGTAAGGAAGAAGAATTGTGGCAATCTTCTTTGTTGTATTTCCTTCTGGAAGAGTATAATTAATATGATTGGGTATTGTCTCTCAAATTTTGTGTTGTTTCTGAATTCTAGTTACTTGTTACTTATGGTTAAATTCTGCATGTTAAGTTGTTTGGTAATCAGTTGTGCTTCCTAGATCCTAACAGTGGAATTAGAGCATATTTATTGTTCTTGGATTCTTGATAGTGTAAGAACATGAAATGTAGGATTTTGAGTCTAGTTTCTGAAATAATATTTTTTTTAAAAATAGTAAAGTATAACTAGGTTAAACATATAAATTTTGAAGAGGAACTCTTATTTTTTTAAGAAAATAGAGTAGAAAGACAGTCGTGCAATGCACCATTTTTATAGCAGCATTTAATATTATTTGAAACCCTTTGGTGAAAATTTAAATAAGATCTTCTAGTTTGTGACCTAGATTTTTTTAGATTTTTTCAATGAATGCTTTTTTATGAAATTTTTAAGTAAATAGATCCTGAAACTTGACCAAAAAAAATGGATAGTCATCCATGCAGCACCTAATTACCTAAAAAAAATAAAAGTCATTTTTTTTAATGTATGTATAATTAGGCCTAGTTTGTGATAATATAACTTGTTCTGCACTTATATCAATAAAAAAAATTACATGAAAATGAAGAGGCATATATATTTATGGTATGTAGTGACCTAAAAAGGGTATAGTTAGAAATCAACATAGTTTGAAACCTTAAATTAGTCCAAAAGTTATAAAATTTATATTTTTGGAAATAAAAGAGTGCTCATTGTGATGTTAAGTTTTTGAATTTTGCCATTGGAATTCATAGTGTATATGGTGATTGAAGTTTAATTTTTTTTTAATCAAAATGCTCAGACTCAATTATAGATTGATAGGTCCAAGCCTTTGGATCAGGAATCTAAGCAATCCAGAGTCAAAAAACTTGGTGTTTGAATTGAAATTCAAATATCACAATCACATTAATAACATTTATATTGTGACATTTATTTCCTTATACTTTATATTTATTTTAGTAAATATAAGAAATTAG
>JARHVA010004672.1:657500-692500 GCA_037957365.1 Torreya grandis
ACTCACATGATTTTGGGTAGATAGAACCAAAAGATCATGCAAAGTGGTAGGTTCATACAATGATATCACCCCATCCAAAATGTCATGATGAGCATCCATAATCAGGTCTCCCCATTTGACATCCTCTATAGTATAATCTATAAAACTAAAAACCAAATATATATCAAATAATATATATATACATATATATATATGTATATATATATATGTATATATATATATATATATGTATATATATCTATATATATATGTATATATATATATATGTATATGTGTATATATATATCTATATATATATATACATATATATATATATACATATATATATATATATACATATATATATATACATATATATATATATATAAAGTCATTTATCTATCTATAATGCAACTAGTGTTTTATATCAAAAACATAAACCAAATTAAAACATTTCTCACTAGTGTCAGTATCACCGACCATGATCTCACTATCTGCTCACCCATTAATCACCTCCTATATTGGTTACCTTGACAAAAATTCAAAACTAGGAGTCACCACCTAAGCTCATTGTGGGCCTCTCATTAGTGGCCTCTATATAGACCAACTTTGTCCTACCACTATTATAAGATCCTAATGTGTGATAGCCAGTGTTTATGTCTCCTTGTGTTAATGGTGTCTCTATCTCTGATGAAATCATGTTGGTTATTATCACCTCCATTATGGTCCTTACTACAATCTTACATCCCATGCATCCACATATATCATATCATATCCTCTAGGCCTTGTTACCTCCTACTATTATGCCTAAGTCTGACTAGCCTATGGTCTAGCTCATTGAGGCATAATCATCGATATCTTATTAAGTACCCCTCCACCTCTTCACCCTCTTGACTCTCTAGTATTCCATGTCCAATAAGTAGGCACTATTAGAAGGGTCACTATATGTGGGAGTCTAAAATAGCTAGGTATAAGAGCTACTATATTAGGATCCACCCACGAAGTGTAGTGGCCCATGATCTGTACACATGTCAAACTTATAGCAATGATGGATAGCCTCATCTTTATATTAATTATGTGAGTGTATATCTACCATTCAATATATCCTCATGTGATAATATGTAAATCTATAACATGGGGTACAAATCATGTTATATGGTTTTGCCTCCATCAAATAACCCAAGGTAACCTATCATCAATCACATGGGATAACCAAGTTAGGTGATACATAAGGAATATTTCATATATCCATGTGCTCAATAAAATAATAGGTCCTACCATCTTTTATCACCAAGTCAACATTCCATATATGTCATACATGAGCTAGAACCAAATGATAGAACTATGATCATATAATATTTCCTGATCCAAAATTGACTAGCACAAGGATATCACATATAATGATAACTTGCTATCTGACTTATGAAACAACACTCATGTTGTTAAAAGTCCTATCATAGCCTTTCAAATGTATAAAATGGCCCTAAGATAAACATCAAATAAACTAATGTGTAACCTATAATAAATATTATTTGAGCCCATAGCATACTAGGCTAAGGTCATATCTCATCCTATATCTTTGATGCATCACAAATCATTAGTGTCCCATTTATAGGAAGTTCAAGTAATACATGGACATCCTCCAAGTTGATCACCACCTCTATAGTATCCCCCTCTAACTCCCATCAAAAAGTGTTGGTCAATCATTCCCATGCTTCTAAGAACATGACAACAACATCAAAACTTAGTGGGATATGTATCATCTCCATAATACCTTTAAATCCCAAGGTGATCACCACCTCTATAGTATCCCCCCCTAAATCCCATAAAAAAGTGTTTTTCAATCATTCCCATGCTTCTAGGAACATGAAAACAACATCAACACTTAGTGGGATATGTCTCATCTCCATCATAACTTTAAATCCCAAGGTGACCATTAGAACCCTATCTATGTCTAAAAACTACTCCAATAAATTTGATATATAGGATGCATCTACCAGGTGCCAAAATATTTGGTGTCTCTAAAAAATGTCAAATAATAGAGGATGTATTAGATCTTGATTTCATAATAATAAAATGCATTCTTAAATATTCTCACAAAATTATAAATTAACTACTTTATCAGCTTGTATGATCTAGTTTTATTATTTTTCCCTTTTCCTACACAATCAACATATTTAATACTAAATCAACCCTATCATAATATTATTATAATGCATCAGCCCAATGATATGTAGTTAACCTTTTTATTTTATATGTTATGGGCCTATTTGATACTCAATCATCCCTTTTCTAGATTTATCATATTATATTGGTCCTCTAATACATAGTCGGCCTCATTTAGAAAATTGCATTAGACACATAGTATGAAATACTTTGGACAAAGGGTACTATGTTGGACATATTCATATTTCCAACTGGATTGGTCCACTACTACATAGTCAATGATTTCCAATTATACTATATCAACCCATTACTTAGTCAACCTCTAGGTTTTCCTCACATTATAAATTGAGTTGACAAAGTTGACTCTATTCTTAGTTTATATAAACTATTTTACCATTTACCATAAATTCCTTAGGCATTTATTGGTCTAATATTTTCCTACCCAATATCCCTTTCTATCCCTAGTGTATCTAAAAACTTCTTAGGGTTAATTTTAGTATCTAGATTTTGTCTGCCATCTAATTCTCTATATTTAGCTTAATTTCAATTAAAATTTCTCAAAATTTTAAAGTCAATTCTCTTATTACCTATGTTTCACCTATTGTGGATACTATGCATCCTCCATGTCATAGTTTTCATCTTCTCATCATGGTCACTCTCTAGGCTCAAACTGGGTCTCTTAGAGCAACATTTTTCTCAAAATTAGTAAAACAAAAAATGAATTTATTTTCACCCTATTTATATTTACTATTCAAAATTATTTACCTATCAAATATTTACCATTAGATTCCATTTTTCAACCATATATTTTTTCTACTAGCTCTTTTTCCAAACTATGAGATGTTATGGAATCCTAAAATTATATAAAATATTTTCACATATTACATGTATATTCTTAAAAAAAATCAAATTTTTGTTAATTTTTAAAGGTTCACCTAATGTTCCCTACATTGAACACCTTCACATTTGTTTCATTCATTCCTAATCTACAACACTAAGGTAAGTAAAGGTATGTATTTTTCAATTTCATCCTTTCATTTATATTATTTTCTTCTTACTTTAATTCATTTAACTTTACTGGTATGTGTTTCTATATTATTTTCCTAAAGTACCATTCCATTTTACACCTATGTGACACATGATGAGCTTTGATTGGGGCATATGTTACACATAATATTTTCAAACTTTATCAATTATTGATGTTTTTCCTCTTTTAATGACCCATAAAGTCTCAATATATCATATTGTATGCCTTAAAGGGTGCAATGAGAAAGGGGTGGGTAAATCATTGGCGCTTCACAAGATTATTGTCCCCTATACCACCAATTTTTATCTACACAATCATATCCTATAAACTTCCCTAATTGTTTCATCCTTCATTACACACTAATTCAATTAATTAATTACCTTAATTAGCCCCTACATAATCCAAAAACCCTTTTTGACTTTTATCAAATAATGTCAACTTGAGCTAACCCTGTATTGAAATTAATATTAGAATGTTACAGTGCTAGGTTGGCCTTGCCTAACCCAAATTTGGACCTAACTTGCTTTTATAAATTAATAATATGAGGTCAAATTGGGATAACCCTATCAACTAAACTTTTGGAAAGTTTTATGTCATGTCCCATTTCCAAAAAAATACAAAGGGTGGCCAAAGTGCTCCATTTCCATAATTTTGAAGAAATAATTAAATAATCAAGAAATAATGATTTAATGTTGTGTGGTCCACCATAATTTGTATTTTTTTAAAAATGGGCCATTAAATATTAAATATTATTATTTTATTGCACAAGTGGGGCATTATTTTCTAGGTGGAGTTAATGTTGAGTTTATAAAGAAACCTTCCAAATGGAGCATTACTTTCTAGGAGAGGATATGGATGGAGGTTCCAATGAAACTTGTTATTTTAAAAGTGCGTTAAATTTGGGAAAGTTTGAGATTAGAAACCAAAGAAGGAAAAATCAAGAGTTAAGTGAATTATGGAAAGTGGAATAAGATATAAAATATTTCTTTTTCCAACTCATGTCTCCCCAAATCAAGGAGTGGAGAATATTTGTGGGTAAAATTATAAATGTATTAAAAAGAAACTTTTTATTTCTTGATGAGATAGAAATGTAAATATTCTATTTGGGACATTTAGATTTGTGGCCCAAATCTTATTTCATATAGGTGGCCTTATCAATTTGGCATATTTTTCCATTAAAACCAATTTATACATATTGTTGCACTTGTACTTCAATAACAGGTTTCAAGGATGAAACCCCATAGGTTCTTAATGATCAGTGGATGTAAACCCATTGGATATTGAATTAGAGGATGAAAACCCTTTGGTTTATGATTTTGATCTCATTCAAAGGTTGTATCAAAGCTTCATGAAGTTTTTAATTTAGTATGCTCAATGCATGTGTGTTTGCAAGATTTTTGAATTTGCATTTACATGTCAGAGATCTATTTAGCTTTCAACATCTAGAATTTTTTGTGATTATTCTCAGTATTTATTTTATTATGTGGTTTCATATCTCTTTTAATAGTTATATTTTGTATTTTATCTTAGAGTGGCCTCACCTCCATGAGCAGTTTTGCATTTCATATCATATATGTTCAATAATTTATCAGTTGAAATAAAGGTGTATGTATCTCAATGCATGTGTGAGATTTAGAAAACTATATTTGATTGAGTCCATTTTCATAAGTTTTAAGTTTGGGTTATTAACTTGTGAGTTTATTTGCATGAATTTTAATATTGAGGACATGATATTGGTATTATTAGAGGTCTAAATTACACCCTAGCTGGGCAAAGGGATTATTCAAGTCATCTTACCCAAATCTAGCTCAACATGAGAATGACCCCAAGCTATGGGTATCCTTTAATGGGGTCAAACCTCTAGGATTTTTAATGAGGCTATCTCCTTAGATATAAAAATATAGTCACTTATATTAAACCTATGATATTGGGATGAAAAGGGAGAGAAATAAATGAATGGAAATCTATACTAAATGTGGTGATGCACCAAATGTTTAATAATCCACTTTAAGCTTAAACACTTTTATGACTACTAATGAATTCAATTAAGACAAGAACTAGTCAGATTCTATGACAAGGTTGAAAACATGAGTATTTTGTATTAAGGCTAAAAAGAGACCTGCAATTTGAAGGATAGAAAAAGATAGGCCTATATAATACACTATGGACATATGATTCTTCAAGAGGAATGTCACTAGATAACACTTCACACAACCTATAAGAAACTAATAGAATTAAAGAAAGGTACATGAAGAACATACAAATGATGAATAAAAACATACACTTTGCACATCAAACTTTAGTAAAACACATTTAACATTCAACTAGAATCTAAAAAATATCTTATATTACTTTAAGATATTGTTACAAAGTGATTTTGTTAGAGCTTCACTATCTCCAATCGAGGGATGCAAATCAAGAGATCAAAGCTAGTATATATAGGAATAAAAAGGGTGGGAGAGAGAAAATAACTCTAAAAGGAGGGCATTAATGAGCCCAAACTCATTTAGAACAACCATTATCATAATACTCCTTGAGCCTGCCCCTACATTAATGTTATTCTATCCTTTTCTAGCATGATGGAGGATATAAAAATCAAGACAAATTATAAGGAAAAATCTCAGCTATTGCATGAACCTTCACAAGCTCTTTTGTATGAAATTCCTTTATTGCAAGGGTAAAATATTTGTATTTAGGACCATGCTCATGTCTATTTTTAGTGGTTTTTGGTCAAGAGTATGGCTCAAGATGCTCCTACATTAATTACATATATCTACCTCTAATTTGAAATGTGAAATTGGGCCTACTATAAATTGAAAACTGATTTAAATTATTGGTTTTTCTATAGTTAATATATCCACCTGGACATATCTATATCATATGAATAGTTAGTAGCCCACCCTAATCTATATTAGGTCTAAAAAGAGCTATTCTATTCCTTCAGAGTCTTAATGGTGTTGTTTGATCCCAAAATATCTGCTCTTAATCCAACCTAGATTGTGCTCGAGTTTAGTTCCATTCATACTTACTCACCTTGGTTGAAAATTATCCCTTTAACCACCATAGAAAGTGTCCTAGGCCTAAAATTCATTCATTGGCTATCAAAAATTGACTTAGATCATTAATCTATTAACCAATCTCACATTTATAATATTTATTTTCATGATAAAATGTGGTTCATTGATCCTCTACCAACTTGAACATGATCATGCCACTTATCAACCATACCCTTACACTCAGGATTTGATGACTCTTTGACTTGTTCATGTGATTTTAGATCTAAATCCATGACTGAATGTGAGACATTAATCTACTTGGGCCAAATAATCTATTAGTCACCACTCACCATTGATTCTTCTATATAATCAAACACTGATCATTGATCTTGCTTTTTGAATCCAAACAACTATTCCATGGGCTTAAAATTGATGTATGCATGCATATATTTGACATCTATGTGAACATATTTGATGTTTTTATGACCATCACTAAGATATTTAAAAACCAATGGTCATTTTCCATGACTTAAATTTGACCTCTACACACCTATTAATTGATGTATGTGGGAATGTTAATGACATTTGCACGACCATCAATATTTGGACCCCAATGGATGGATACTGAGTTTAAAATTTAATTTTTGCACACTGGTATCTATTCTAATAGATCAACTTCCCTAAAATAATCATATATTTTGTACTTTCATTTTAACCTTTTTTTATCAGACAATTCCTCTGATGGAAATGACTTTAGGCTTTTTATTTTTTGGACAATTTCCTTGAAAGAATTATGTTTGTGGGACTTTTTATTTTAGACAAAATGTCTAAAACAATTTTAATTTTATCTTTTCCATAGAAAAAATTTCTAAAATAATTCTATCTTTGGGGCTTTAACTTAGCCTTCTAATGTGGACAATTTTCTTGAAATAATTAGATCTTCAGGAGAATTATTGTAGAACTTTTGCTTGAAAGAGATAAGTTTGTAGGATATTTAAATTTGGGAAATTTATTGTGAAAAAATGTATAAAATAAGTCCCAACACTTATTCAAAAATATCAAAATGAAAAATACAAGGACTTTGCTAAAACAAAGGTTTTGCACTTAACTTTTTGGCCTCTGGGATCTCTCAAACTCGTAATTGAATTACTGTTTTATCTTTGAAGACCATAATGAGATATGAAAACTCAAAGATTATGAAAAATTTCTCCATGAATTATAACTAATTTTATCATCATGAGAACATGACCAAAGCCTTTACCTCACATTGTATACTTTTCCCTCAAAAATTGACAAGGTACACTTTAAACAAGCTTAAAGTGTTTCAAAATATTTACAAGCTATGGGTGATCTTTGGACCATTCATTCCATCCATATATTGGTCTACCTAATCAAATAATTTTTAGGCAAGATCTCTATGTGGGCCAAATGTGTCCAATATTTTTGTCAACTTAGTTGGCTTGATCAACCTTCTAGTCATGGAACCTAGAATTTGATCAAGCTCATTCATGATAGATAGATAAATGAAGCATTATTTACAAAAAGACTCTACCTATATCCTTGAAACATATTGAAGTAACAAGATAGACATGAACAACATAAAAGCAACAAAAGGATGAATAACTACATAAAATAGCTAAAAAACAACAAATAGAACCATGTGCAAGGGCACTTAGAGAAAAGATAGACCTATCTACTTATGTTTAAGGATCATGATACAATGCTACTAATAGAACTTGAGATACCTACCATTGACAAATATGGGAAGGTTCTCTCCATTCAACCTATCAAGATCAAAAGCATTTCTCTCCTTGAAATCTATGATAACATAAGGTCCACTCTAAAGACTATCAAACTTGGAGTGGTTTCTGGGTTTTTCATGATCTTCATCCCATTTGAGAAATTTATCACCTTGATAAAATGATTTTAAGGAAAATATCTTGTCAAATGACCTCTTGACCTAGTTTCTAATAGGCCACATGATATTAATACCCATGTCCCTTATCTCCTCCAACTATCTTAGCTCATTCAAACTTACATGCATATCATCATCCTCTATAAGTTCAAGTTGATGTGTAAGTTCTAATGTAGGAAGCTCAAGAGATATGGTAAGTTTGGATTCCTTCCCATAGACAAAGAGGTATGAGGAGTTTATATTAGCTATCTTAGGTGTCACTCTATATAACCATAGATCAGTTCTTAGTCTAGTATGTCACTCCCTCTAACTATCCTCCATAGTTCTTTTAATGATCCTTAACAAGTTTTTATTGGTAGATTATACTAGTTCATTGCCTTGTGAGTAATATTTGTAGGATGCCTTAATATAAAATACATGTGAAATATCCTAGTTACATACCTTTTTGTTGCTGAAGGCTAATGTATTATCAAAAAATAATTATAGATGGCACACCAAATATGGTCATAAGGCTATCGTAAAAGTCCAAAATAAAAACTTCATTGGCCTCCTTGAGGGCAACTACTTTAACCCACATTGTAAAATAGTTTTTATCTATAATGATCCATTTGTGTCCTTCACTTGAATGGGTGTGTATCATTCCTATAAAATCTAAGCTCCATTTCATAAAGGTTTGCTCTACCTGTATGGGTTATAAGGGAAGGGCAACTCGCTTCTGCTTGCCAGCAAATATTGTACATTTTTAGCATGTCCTTACCCAATAATGAGCATATCTACACATTGTGGACCAAAATTACCCAACTCTAATTATTTTGGAGGCTATGGTTTTTTCAACAAATTGCCCACCAACTAGACCATCATGGAACTGCTCAAGTTATCTATTTGCCCTGATTCCACACACCTCAAAAACATGCCTCCTATGTCTCTCTTGAAAAATACTCCATCTATCATGACATAAGGTAAAATTTTCAACATAAAGTGCCTTCACTTGGATATATCTATCCCTATAGGACATTGGTCTAACTTGATAAATATGGTTATGTCATGTGTCCAGTTGAAAGGTGTGTTGTTTCCAGCTACCTGTTAGTTGTCATAGACTACCAACACTTGATATTTATCTTAATTTACTTATATTACAAGGTGCTCAAACAACTTTCTATCCTTCATAATATTTTTAAATTTTACCTCAAGGTCATAATCCATGCATTTTTTCACCCATCCATCCATTTTCTCATTGAGGTCTCTATTAAGTATAAACTCTTTAATAATTGGGTGTACCACCATGAGTATGATATTACTATTAAAGACCATGTGCCTAAACTACTTCAAAATTATCACTACTACAAGCACATTATTCTTTACAAATTCATATCTCTACTCATACCCTTCTAAGTCTCGATTGAAGAAAGAAATAGGTTGTTCTAGACCTTACTCATTCTACTACATCAATGTGGCATAGATTGCATCCAATGTAGAGAAAGCATACAAGTATAATTCCTTGTTAAAATTAGGATTAAAAAGTGTAGGGGCATGAGGTATGGCCTCATTTATAGCCTCAAATACCTCTTACCTTCTTTGGTCCATGTAAACCCTTTTCACTTTCTTAACATGTGAGTAAGAGGCTTGACCATCTCTGCAAATCCTAGAATAAATCTTCCTATAAAATTAATATTTCCTAAAAAAACTCTTCATACCCTTCTTGTTCTTGGGCAAGGGTAGATATCATATGGACTCAACTCTTTTAGGGTCTATGTAAAGACCATCCATAGTCATTACATGGCTTAATAATATTCCCTCATGAACACTAAATATGCATTTTCTAGGATTTAGTGACATACCAAACTCTCTACATCTTTCAGATACTAATCTCAAGTGAGGAATGTGATCAAATGGGTCCTTCGAGAAAATAATGATGTCATCTAAGTAGATGAGAAACATTTAATTGATCAAACCTTCAAAATCAACATTCATTTCCCTCTAGAAAGTTTCTCTAGCATTGGATAGTCTTAAGGGCATATTAATTTATGCATAAGTGCCCCACTTTGTGGTGAAGGTAGTCTTATGCCTATCTTCTTCCTTGACCATGATCTGATTATACCTAGAGTAGCCATCAAGCAAATAGAATCTTTTATAACCTACTACCTTTAAAAGAATCTGATCCATTAAGAATAGTGGGTAATGATCCTTTAGAGACACCTTATTGAGGTACCTAAAATCAACACATAAATGTATTTCCCCATTCTTCTTCCTTACTGGCACAAGGTTTTACACCCATGAGGAATGTTTGATGGGGAATATGATAACTTTTTTTAGGCTTAAATAGTGGGAATATAATGAAATAAGAGTTTCTGGAGACACTGCCAATGAAATAAAAGATCTTAAAAATTTGAGCCCATCTGTGGGACCCATCATCAAGAGAGAATGACTTTTATTTCACAAAGAATAAAAAGTATAATATAAATAGAAATATATTTTGATGTCTATCCTTTCACCTTCCAAGAGTAATTTTTAATTATTTTTCATTAAATTTAATAAGGGTTTACAAGCATTATTAATTAAAAATCCACCATCCTTATTTAGATTATTAGGAGTCTTTTCTATTTCAAGAGCCTCTCGTATCCTTATTTCCCTCCAATGGTCAACCTTTACAATAAGTTTATAATATTATATGAAAATGTGGTGTTCTAGACTAAAGGAATGTTTTTCTAGTGTGTATTTTTCAACTCGTTCATTTAGGATATCCTTGGTGTGTTTTTTTAGTTGAATCTATAAGGATCTCCCTATTTCACTTATGTATCTTCTACCACATGAGAAAGGTATTGGATACACTCCATTGAGTATTAGTGGGTCTTGAGGGTCTTCTTATCTATCCAATTTATCTCTGAAAGTTTTTAAAAGACTGAAAATTACTTTGATACCATTTTTGGAAAGGATGCGAGCAATCTTATCATCTGGGTTTCATATTAGGAACACCTTGGACAAGAATTAGAACATCTCACCATGTTTATACAAGAAAATGGTTATAAAATTAGACAAATATATAAGGCCTTAGAGAAATGCATCTCATAATAAAACACAACCAAAGATAAAAAGGAAGAAGGCAAAAGACCCATGGTTTCAATTCCATGCATACAAGGTACTATAGATAATATTATTTGCATCCTTTCCTAGAATGGTATCAAAGTAATTTTCACTCCTTTAGAAAAATTTTGAGATAAGAAGGATAGATAAAAAGACCCTTAAGACCCATTTATATTTATTAGATTTTATTTATTACCTTGCTCATGTGGAAGAAGATACATCCGTAAAATAGGAAAATCCTTATAAATTTGACTAAAAGAACACACCAAGGATATCCTACATGAATGAATTGAAAAATACACACTAGTAAAACATTAATTTACTCTCAAAAACCACATTTGTGTATAATATTCCAAACTTATTTTAAAGGTTAACCACTAGAGGGAAAGATGGATATGAGAGGTTCTCAAAATAGAAAATACTCCCAATAATCTAAATAAGGATGATGGATTTTTAATTAGTAATGATTGGAAACCCTTATTAAATTTAATGAAAAATAATTAAAAATTACTCTTATAAGGTGAAAGATCAAACATCAAAATATCTTCTTATTTATATTGTACTTTGTATTCTTTGTGAAATAAAAATCATTCTCTCCTGATGATGGGTCTTGCATATGGGCTTGAAATATTGAGATCTTTTATTCCACTAGAAGTGTCTCAAAAAAATCTTATTTTAGGGGAATATGATCTTTTACTCAATCAACTTGAATAACTCTCTTATCATAAACTTTTCCACATTTGTATGAATAGGGCTTTGCTTTTGCCTAACTAGTCTTATATTGCTCTCTAGTCTAATGGTGTGTTGGGTAGTTTTGGGTCATATCCCTTCAAATCCTTGTATACCCATATAAATATATCAAATAAATCCTAGCATAGAGAAATAAACTTAGATATCTCTTCTTTTGTATTAATCTTTCCTAACTTCAATAATTTTCCCTTAAATATCTATATCCTTTCATAATGTTCCTTTTTGGCTAAGATACATGCATTGCCTTTTCTCACTTGGTTATCTTCATTAAAGATGTTTTTCAATGTCACAAGTCCCTTAGGTATCTTTTTAGATCTTAGTTATATTATCTAATCATCATACTGGTGTTGGAACTTATTTTGATTTTTATGGCATAATTCTACTTCTTGCATCAAAAAACACATAAGTTGGTCATCATTATCAAGCACCTACCAACTTACATCATTGTAAGGTATAGCTGGCCTACACATGACCTTGACCTTTCCTTGTCTCTAGTTATCTTTGACTCCATCTAGAACCTCATACTAAGCTCTAATGGTTACAAGCCTATTTGTATTTTAATTTACCTCTCTTGGTATGGATTGTATATTAAATGCCAAAAAGTCTTTTATGAGATCCCATACATGATGCTTGTAGGCTTTCAAATGATGGTTCTTGAATATAGCTATGCCTCTCACTTGTTTCACAATAATATCACTTTTGCCTTTAAATTGAAGAAGATTGACACCTCTTCTTTTTGATTCTTGTAAACCATGTAAAAGAGATTCATATTTAGCTATGTTTGAAGTGCAACTAAATTAGAATCTTGTAGATAAATAGTACTTCTAACCTAAGGGTGAAACCAACATGACCCCAACTCCACTACCATTTTTTGACCTTTAAACATCAAATAATAATGTTCATAGACCATTTTATTCTTGAGTGGTGTTAGTTAAGCAAGCTATAGTAACACCCTCTTCATGCATACAATATAACCCTAATTTTACTTCTTTAATATTGATAAAAGGATCAAATCCATGGTTGTTAGCTACCAATTCATCTAGATATAGGTCTATAATGCCTTCAAGATGATCATGAGGTTATTATTCACTAACATTTTGATCCTCTTTAGATATGGTGTAGTTGACATTTTCAAGGTTAGGCATATAAGGCTCTAGATGGAACCTAGAGACAGGTTAAAACCTAATAGTGACCTTAATCCCATATCTATTCCTCAAAACCATGTATGACTAGTCAAAAGAAAAATATCCCCCAATCTTTGAATTAAATTTCCTAGATAGGCATAGGGGAAAATATGGGGGTAGGTCTACAACCATTACATCTTGATTGATGCCACAATTTGGGCAAGCTACCAATGTGATCTTAATATATTTCACTATGCCTACCATTTTAATGGGGGAACCATCCAACTGGAGAACACCTTTTTCATTAGGTACATATTTAAGCCCAAGCTTATTTGTTATGGATTTAGGCATAATTGAGGTTGAAGCACCTAAATTTATCATATAAATATGTACTAAATAGTCTCCTATGATGATTGATAAATAGAAAAGAGGGGGTTTGAAAACCTTGGGGGAATGAACAACATTATGGACTTGACTTTGATTAGGAACCTCACTAGGACTAGGCTAACTACTATCTGTAAAAATAGTGTTCACTTTTTTAATTATTTCATCCATATAAAAAGGATTACAGAGTTCTTGTTGCAAAAATTATCTTTATCCCAGAATGGATAGAGTATCATACATAGACATAATTACATTAGCATTTTTCATATGACCCACAATATTTAAAGGAAAACTATTACTTTTGGACTTCATCTTGGAATTGGAAGCATCACTTATCACTTAAGTGACATAAGGAACAAAAGGAGGCTTATGTTGTTATTTATGATGTTGGGGTGGTTTTTGAGTTGATTGAGGTTTAGCATCTATATTTGAAATGGTAGGCTAATGATTAGTTTGTGTCGATTTTGAAGAAGCCCTAGAATTTTCCAAATTATCATCCAACATCCTCCCTTTATACTTGGTATGGGATACAACTGATTCATCTAGCCTTTGTGTAGTTGACTCCAAGTTTTTTTCTACATGTTCAAACTTATATTCCCCTTCTCAAAATTTTACAGATGTTGTGTCAGCTGGTGCATTACCTATGCCCCATTTCTATTGAATTTGATCTTATGATGATGTTATTATAGACATATTACCTTGATTCATTAGAGGGTCTTGTGGTAGATGAGACATGGTGTCATGGCCTAGGAATGAAGGGGCATGCTACCAACCAAGGTCTTGATACATCTCCCCACTTATAACCATTACCATCTCATTAGACTATTCCCTTAATTGCCATTGTTAATCTTGTGCAATATTGTTTTATGTAGGGACTAAGGCTCTTGAGCTACTAACAACTACAAGGTTATAGTTATTATAATATTTACCTTGAGTAAGTTGGCCTTGGAATTGTTGGTTTGATGGATAACATGGTCTATTATAGGATTGAGTAGGGTATTGGGTTTATAAGGGACCTTGAAATGAGTATGGCCCATATGAAGTCTATTGTTATCTCTCTAGAGTCACTAGCTTATTTTTTTATGCCTTCAGTAGATCTCAATACTTGGAAATTTATCCACTTGGCGATCGTCATGTTGGGACTAGTTGTTTGGAGTGGGTAGTAGAGAAATAATAGCTAGGGTTGGCTGAAGTTCAAGAAAAAATGGCATAAGAGGTCTTCACATGAGTTTCCCTACTTATATCAATTTTTTTTTTGCTCTTATATCTATCTCATAAGCCCTAAGAAAAGTTGTCTGACCTATAGATTTGATCATTATTACAATGTCTAAATTCAATGTTCTCAAATAGTAAAGGAAAGCATAATTAGGTGTAGGCTTAATGATTATAGGGATCCTATCCTAAGTATTTTGGAATCTATAGTTGAAATTAAGCATAGATTCTTGGGGTGCCCTTTTGATTGAGGTAAGTTGTTCCACAAGTGATACATGGTCACTTCTATCCTCAAAATGTTTACATATGCACTTACCAAACTCATCCTAGGTATTGATTAAGGTAAAAGTTAAAACTAGATACCATTTCAAGGCTTTGCCTTTCAATTATGTGGCTAGCAGTCTCATGGATACATTATTTTGTGTAATGTGATGTATTACACAAACTTTTGCAATGTCAATGATGTGATCTATAGGAGTGTTGGAGTTTCCTCCTATAAAGTATGATAGAATCTTAAAAGAGGTATCAAACATGTCATCATATTGCTAAATGTTAAGAGGGATCCCCCCATTAAAGGGTAAAAAACTCTAATTCCTTGGTAGCATTGTGAATGGAATGGGAAATAAGTCTCACCTAGAATAAAACTGTTTGAAAGGTGGTGTAGATTATGCTTTATGGGGTGAGTGGCTTATGATATGATTTTTGATAGGGGATAAGGATAATCTTACTCTCCTTCTTCATGAGGGCACTAGAAGCTCACTAAAATGGAAGTTGATACCCCTTTTAGATGATCTTATTCTTCTTGGCATGTAGGTAAGGGGATGGCTTTTGTGGATCATAAATGTTTAGAGTAAATAGGTGCTCTTATTGAGTGTTTGTTACACTTTTTAGCCAAAGATAGGATCAAATATTTAGCTTCTTATTCAATTGGTCCCATCGAGTGTGCTATAATTGTTATAGGTATAGATTGCATCTAGATGGGTAAAGGGATTGTTTAGGTCCTCTTACCCAAATCTAGCTCAACATGGGAATGAACCTAGGCTATGGGTATCCTATAATAGGGTCAGACCTCTAGGATTTTTAATGAGGCTAGCTCCTTAAATATAATAATATAGTCCCTTTTAATAAACCTATGTTATTGGGATGAAAAGGGAGAGAAATACATGAATGGAAATCTATACTAAATGTGGTGATGCACCAAATGTTCAATAATCCACTTTCAACTTTGACACTTTTATGACTACCAATGAATTCAATCAAGACAAGAACTAGTCAGATTCTATGACAAAGTTTCAAGCATGAGTATTTTGTATGAAGGTTGAAAAGATACCTGTAACTTGAAATATAGAAAAAGATAAGTCTATATAAGACATTATGGACTTATGATGCTTCAAGAGGAATGTCATTATCTAACACTTCACACAACTTGTAAGAAACCAACAGAATTAAATTAGGGTGCCTGAAGAGTATACACATGATGAATAGAAACATACACTCTACACATAAAAATTTAGCAAAGCACACTCAACAATCAACTAGAATCTAAAAATTATCTTATATTTCTTAAAGAGAGTATTACACAGTTATTTTGGTAGAGTTTCACTATCTCTAGTTGAGGGATGTAAATCAAGAGCTCAAAGCCAGTATATATAGGAGGAAAAAAGGGTAAGAAAGAGAAATTAGCACTAAAAGGAGGGAATAATGAGCCCAAACTCATTCAAAACAACCATCACCGCAATCCTCCTTGAGCCTACTCCTACATTAATTTTATTATTCCTTTTCTAGTGTGATAGAGGATATGAAAATCAAGACAAGTTGTAAGGAACAATATTAGCTATCGCATGAACCTTCTCAAGCTCTTATGTATTAAAGTATTTTATAGCAAGGGTAAAATATTCAATTTCAGGACCATGTTCATGTCTACTTTTAGAAGTTATTGGCCAAGAGTATTTCTTAGGATACTCCTACATTAATTACAAATATATGCCTTTGCTTTAAAATGTGAACCTAGGCCTACTATAGATTGCAAACTAATTTAAATTATTGGTTTTTCTATAGTCTATACATCCACATATACATACATATATACATATATATATATATATATGTGTGTGTGTGTGTGTGTGTATATATATGTATATATATATATAGATATATATACATATATATATACATATATATACATATACATATATATACATATATATATACATACATATATACATATATATATATATATGTATGTATGCATATATATATATATATATATATATATGTATATATGTATATATATCATAATAATAGTTAGTAACCCACCCTAATCTATATTAGGTTTAAAAAGACCTATTATATCCCTATAAAGTCTTAATGGCACTGTTTGATCCCAAAATATCTACTCTTAGTCCAACCTAGATCATGCTTGAGCTTGGTTTCATTCATACTTACCTTGGTTGAAAACTATCCATTCAAACTCTATCAAAATTCTCTTATGCTTTCCCTTCATTCATTTGCTATCAAAAACTAACTTAGATCATTAATCTATTAACTAATATCATATCATTGATCCTGATTTGCATAATAAATGTGGTTCATTAATCCTCTACCAACTTGAATATGCTCATGCCCTTTGTTAATCATGCCTTTACACTTAGGATCCACTAACTCTTTGACTTATTCATATGTTGTTAGATATGAATATATGATTGAACATGAGCCATTGATCTACCTAGGCTCACTAATCTATCAGTCATGTTTCACTATGAGATCTTCTATATAATTGAACACCAATCATTGATCTTGATTTTTAAATCCAAATGGTTATTCCATGGGGTTTAAAATTGACATTTGTGTGCCTATATTTGATATCTATATAAATGTATTTTATATTTTCATGACCATCACTGGGATATTTAAAAACTAATGGTCATTTTCCCTGACTTAAATTTGACATCTGTGTACCCATCAATTGATGTATGTGGGAATGTCAATGACGTCTGCATGATCATCAATCTTTAGACCCCAATGGATGGCTGTTGAGCTTGAACTTTGACATCTATGCACTGGTATCTATTTTTTTAGATCAACTTCCCTAAAACAAACAAAATTTTTGGATTTTTATTTCATCCTTTTTATATCAAGCAATTTATCTGATGAAAATGACTTGGGGATCTTTTTTTGGGATAATTTCCCTAAAAGAATTATGTCTATGGGAATTTTTGTTTCAAATAAAATGTCTAAAATAATTTGCATTTTAAATTTTATAAGAACAAAATTTCCAAAATAATTCTATTTTTGGGGCTTTAACTTAGCCTTATGATGTTAACAATTTTCCCAAAACAATTAGGTCTTCGAGAGAATTATTGTAGAACTTTTACCCAAAAGAGATAAGTCTATATGATCTTTGCATTTAGGAAATTTATTGTAGACAAAATTTCTAAAATAATTCCCAAAACTTATTCAAAAATCTCAAATTAAAAATGACAAAGAATTAGCCAAAACAAAGGTTTTGCACTTAACTTTTTGGCCTACAAGCTCTCCAGAACTTGTGCTTGAACTGTTGTTGAATATTTGAAGGCTCGAATAAACTATGAAAATCCAAATATTGTTCAGACTTTCTCCATGAATTAGAACTAATTTCATCACCATGAGAACCTACTTGGACCCTTTACCTCACTCTATAGACATATCCCTAAAAATTTGACAAAGTACACTTTAATCAAGATTAAAGTGTTTCAAAAGCTTTACAAGCTATGGGTGATCTTTGGACCACTCATTCCATCCAAATCTTGGTCCACCTTCTCAAATAATTTCCAAGAATGATTTATATGTGGGTTAAATGTGGCCAATAAGTATCAAATCCAAAATATTTCTAGCCTATAGGGTTTTAATAATATATTTCCTAGTGAGAGAGAAACTAGATATTTTAAATGGGTACATTGAATTGTTTATCATGGGAGAATTCATGAGATTTTTAAAAGATAGAGAAAATTAAAATATTATTCAAGATAAATTAATATAAATATAAAGGATCCAATATAAAAAATTCCATTCACTTCAAAGGTTTATGGATAACATGCAAAATTTAGTTCTAGCTAAAACATCTCAAAAAGAAGAGGGAACTAGAAATGAACTCAAAAGATATAAAATTTTATTCTCTTACAAAGAACCTTGGAATATAAATCATATATGTTGGAGAAAAAAATAAAAGTTGTAAGTGAAACAATTTTCCAAGGAACTTATAAATGAAGAGAAATTTGAACCAAAAGAACACCAAGTCGTAAAAGTTGAAGGTAAAGATTATTTATCTTAAGAATATATTTTAGTGGTTACTAATGAGTTTACTTGTCAAGATAATGTTTATCTCAATGAATTTAATGAGAAATCATATTTAAACATTGAAGAGAGTGTCCCCATAATTTATAATGGCATCAAAGAGACACCTACTAAGACTCTAAGGATTTTAAATAAGGACCTAATTCCATATGAGAATAGTCAATAAGATAGTGATATTGATGACCTTGATTTTAGAAAGGATGCTCTATTTTAGACCTATTATATTGATGATATTATTCATGATAAGGGTGGTACTACCAAAAATCCCTTAGAGATTTTCAAATCAGCTAATGAAGGTAAACATTTTGATAGCTACTTTGATTACAACCTAAGAAATAAGGATGTTGGTAGAAGTAAGGATTTGTTGCATCATTTTCATATGATGTCATTAAAATGTTTATGTCATGATGAGAAATATTATAACAAAAATGAAAATATGAAGGGTGAAAAGTGGAAGGGAGATACTTTATATCAACATCAAAGTGTTTCATACATGATGGTGTGGGATCTAGGTTTTTTAGCTAAATATAACATACAAATTGAAGGTAAAAATTATTTGGTAATATAAGATGTTTTGTTGAATTCTAATTATTGAATGTGTTACCAAGAAGGTGATGTATTCAAATAATAAGAGTATCTACTTGATAGATGCAAAGGATTCAAGATGGAGGAACATTCACTAACCTCCAAAATTCTAAAGGGTAAGGTAATGATTAGTTATCAAAATAGCATGGTGAATAGATATGCATTTGAAGGATATATTATGAATTAAAAGGATAGAGATGATGAAGGTATCTCAAAAATTCCTCCCTTATCAAAGGTGGATGAGATCAATATTGATAGCCTAAGGTATGAGCATAATGATCATTTATTATTTCCTCTTATGACAATACAAAATTTTATTCATCATGGAAAGTATGCACCAAAGGGAGATAGAGTGAGAGGAAAAAAATGTAGTGTAAGGCATGAAGAATCTTTTATTTTCATTCCATATTGTATTTTCAAATGGGATACAAGTAATATTTTAAGAGTAAAAGTAAATAGAGGAATTGGTATTACTCTTGAGTTCTCCATATTTTGCATTTGGAATTAAGGGAAGTCCATAAGGAAACACTTATATTTTGTTATGTTCTCTAACCACATTGTGAAGGCTCCATGTTTAAGGGTTATAAATCACTTGTCAAAAAATAAGATCAAGGATGATGAAAAAATAGAGATAGTCCCTATGTAAATATTGATGCTAGATATGAGTAAGCAAATCAAGTGCCTTTTTAATGTTCAAAATTGTGTGACTAAGTTTATTATGATGCTTTGGGTATCAAGGTACAAGAAATTTGTAGGATTCATGAAGGAGGAGATGCTATCAATTCTTAACATCATGAAGGAAATACAATTAGTCAAAAAAAGAGTTATACATCATAAGTCTTGAAGGAATCAACAAAACTTGGAGTTTTCATGGTGTGCATATTATGGGAGAGTTCACTATGAAATCATAATCCAAGGAAGAAGATTATTTACCCACTTTTGGAAGATTAAAAGAGGTAATAATTTAATATCAAGTTCTTATTATTTTAGATTTATCAATTTATTTTTTTGTAGAATATGATGCTTCAAGAGAAGAACTTGGAGTGGTATTAGTTCAGAAGAGGCATCCCATAGCTTTTGAAACTTGGGAGTTGGAAGAATTACACAAGGAAATTCGGGCCATCACACATGTTGTGGACATGTTTAAACAATGCCTAGCTTATGAAAGAAATGGGGTGAAGGAATCTCATAATATTTTGAATTTTTGGGTGAGTAACCTTCAAGATAATGAGGTATGTGATGATTAATTTACTTTGGGATTGGGAAGAACTAACGTACTTTATGGTATGTAATGGTTTCACTTTAATGGTTATTTCTCACATAATTCCATGGAGCCCAAGTTTAAATTTGAAGTAAAATATGTGATGTTTATAATGGTTTCTCATGGATCACCACAAATGGTTACAATAATGGAGATATCTTCTCTCAATGGATGAGTTGTTTGGGAAACAGTTGGTTTGTTGATGTCTTGTAAGGAATGTACATATAATATTGGTAAATTTCATAACAAGCATAGTCTGGTGTTTAGTGACTTGCCTCTAGGGTTAGAACTAGATAGAATAATCATCATGGTAGTGGAATTAGGCTCTATGACTATCATGATTACTCCATACTACCATCTTAACATGTATAAAGAAGAGTTGATTCATAAACTACATGGTGATGAGTATTATTCAAGGAAAGAATTTAAGTATGGATATAATTAGACATGGATGAGAATAAAATATGTTTAAGAGACTATTTTTTGGGGTCAATGGAGATAATTTGATATTTTAGTTACACCATTGAAATTTAGTAATGCAACATCCATCATCCAATTTGGTATGTATAAGGTGTTTGGTAAGAACTCTCACAATTTCATATCAAGATATGGGAATGATAAAACTAATATATTTCAGTTTTGTCATCATTATAAGGAGGGTAAAAGAGTGAATTTAGATACTTTGGCTCAAACTTGTCAATATAAAATGACATGGTTTCTAGATGGTATGTTGAAATATTTATAATATATAAATTTTGAGTTCAACATCATTGCTTCTCATGATTTCATTATGACATACAAAGGAATAAGAAAAAAATTTGAATTGACCTTAGTTGAGCTTAAGGGAAATATGGTGAATGATAATAGGATTCCCTAGTTGGAGCACATAGATATTTTTGTTTAAAGTAGACTACACATCATAATATGGGATCTAAGAGATATCTTTAGGCATGAGCAAGGGAAATATTGTGATAAATTCACAATAATTGTTGTCAAATATGTTATTAATGCTAACCTAGTTTTGTAAGTTTAGATGTTTATCAGAGTGGTGTGACAAACACAGGGTGGGAAGTTCTGGAGATTTGTTTGGGATCTTGGCAACATTCAGTGTCAAGGGAATGGTATAATTATATTTCCATTACTTAAATCAAATTAAGGATGTAAATTCATGCCTCACATCAAGGATATTTTGAAGGTTTGCATTCATGTTTTTGTGAGGCATGCACCTTTACTTGACATTTATACTCATGGGGTTAAGACATTTTTCACATGGATGATAAAATCACATGAGTGGCACAAGGGTGTTGGGAATGTTGGGATACATATATCTTATAGTAATATTTGGTTGAATTTGACTCACTTGATAGGGACAAGTGCTATATTACATGGGCACTATAGTTTGATTCAGATCTTGGGCACAATGCTTCTTGAGCATTATGGTTTTAAATTACTTGAGGACAAGCAATTTTGGGAAGGGAGGATTTTTCATGTCCCATTTCCACAAAATATAAAGGGTGGCCAAATTGCTCCATTACCATAATTATAAAGTTATAATTAAATAATTAAGAAATAATTATTTAATATTATTTGTTCCACCATAATTCATATTTTTGAAAAACAAACCATTAAAAATTAAATATTATTATTTTATTGCATAAGTGGGACATGGTTTTCTAAGTGGATTTAATGTTGAGTTTATAAGGAAACTTTCCAAATGGAGCATTGTTTTCTAGGAGAGGATATGGATGGAGGTTCCAAGGAAACTTGTTATTTTCTAAGTTGATCAAATTTGGGAATGTTTGAGAATAAAAACCAAAGAAGAAAAAAGCAAGAGTTAAGTGAATTATGGAAAGTGGAATAAGATGGAAACTATTAATTTTTCCAAATCATGCCTCCCCAAATCAAAGAGTGGAGAATCTTTATGGGTAAAATTATAAATTTATAAAAATGAAACTTTTTATTTCCTGATAGAGATAGAATATGGAAATATTATATTTGGGACATTTGGATTTGTGGCCTAGATATTATTTAAGATAGGTGGACTTATTAGTTTGGCATATTTTTCCATTAAAACCAATTTATATAGATTGTTACACTTGTGCTTCAAAAATAGGATTTGAGGATGAAACCCCTTGGGTTCTTAGTTATTAATTCATGAAAACCCATTAGTTACTGAATTAGAGGATGAAACCCCATTGGTTCATGAGGGTGATCTCATTTAAAGGTTACATCAAAGCTTTATGAAATTGGATATTTAGTGTGCTTAATGCATCTATGTGTTTTCAATATTTTTGAATTTGCATTTATATTTCAGATACCTATTTGGCTTTTAGCATCCATATTTTTATATGATTGTTCTTAGTAGTTGGTTCAGTGTGTGGTTTCATATATCTTGTAATAGTTAGATTTTGTATTTTCTCTTGGACTAGCCTAGCCTCCATGAATAATTTAGCATTTCATATCATATATGTTTTATAATTTTTTGGTTGAAATAAAGGTGTATGCATGTCAATTCATGTGTGGTATTTGGGAAATTATATCTTATTTGAGTACATTTGTA
Organism: Torreya grandis; assembly: GCA_037957365.1. Lineage (NCBI taxonomy): Eukaryota > Viridiplantae > Streptophyta > Pinopsida > Cupressales > Taxaceae > Torreya > Torreya grandis. The sequence goes on from JARHVA010004672.1 coordinate 680,873, forward strand.
TAAGTGTTGAGTTTGGGCTAATACCTTGTGAGTGTATTTGCATGAATTTTAATATTAGGGACATGATAGTTTAGGGTTAGATTCAACTATATATACACATCCATTTATACCATTTATTATGATGATAATAATAAGAATAATATATTATGCATCTATGCATCCACCATTCTACTTGAGGAACATTTCTTAGGGTTCTGATACTACACTTGAATATATGGATCTTATCTTCTGAAGAAGTCTTTTAGATGCATGGATAAGTTGTGTAGCCTAGAGATGACTTATCCTTGTTATCTTTACATACCATAACAACCTCTTACAAAACACTTGTCCAAGGGAGATATTAAGGCTTAGTGGGTTCATCTTCAAAAGTAAGTATTCCTATATTTATTCCTCCTTTGTTAAAGTAGTTAGATTTGTATTTTTACTTCTCTTCCATTCATTAATATTTCATATACATTGGCTTAAGTATAGATATTTTTTGCATGTTTACATTTAATGTTTATTACCCCCCACTTTTTACCACAAGATTTGGTGAGAACTAGATTAGATTTTACTTTACTTTGCTTATACTTTTTAAATATGAAAACATAGGACCTAGATAGGGTTATTACATGGTGTTACTTGATTATAGGCTTTGTAACCCTCTCTAGTTATGTTATTGTGATAAGTAACCCCTTGGTTAGGTATAGAGGATCCATCTTATTCATTACCCTAAATGTCTAAATGTACCAAAAGTAGAAGTGTAAGTGTTATTTATCTTCTTTGAGCTAGGATTGAGTTTTAGGTCAATTATATTTTCCCTTTTATATAGGTATCACTCATTGATAGAGGGGTATTTTAGGTTAGATTGACACCATAAACCCACTAACCCATTTTTCCTAATGTCACTATGAAGATGAAGAGATAAGGTTTTATCATTTGATAAGGAGATACGATCCATGACCTATATTTAAATGCACCAAAATGAAGATGACATAGAACCCAAAGGCATCCAAGTGGTTATATCTATTTTTAGTAGATATTCTAGACTAGACACCTTCAGCCAATCTATGCAATAGTGTTAATGAAATCATGCCAGGCTGACACATGTGTCTAAGGCCACAAAGGTATTCAATCTATAATTTAGTGACTATTATAGAATATTATTCTGGTCTACTTCATACCTTTTTTAGATCTAAATCTATATTAGCATCAAAACCATCTAAGTATCTTGTTTTCATTATAATTATAATTTCTAACATAGATTTGTTTCTTATTTTTAGCATATCTTAGTATAATAAATTCAATATATGGTATATTTAATTTTTACAATTAATTCATCTACTATAGATCTATTTAACACCATTGTGCATATTTATTTTTATACTCTTAACCTATCTATCCCATTAGGATTCATATTTGACTTAGGGTTAAACATTTTGTGAACCTGATATTTGGATATCACTCTTGCCTAAGCATACCATTTAGGATGTTTTTCACCTACTTTGTCCTAATATTTTTTTTATTTATCTCTCTTATCATGAATGATATTGATTTTTTATGATTATGATTATGAAACTCTCCAAATTTTTATCAAGGAAGTCATATAAATTGATTAATCTTGTATTATTCCAAGTTACAAAGCCTATAATATCAAATATTTTAATGGTGGTAGCTACCATACCTCTAATCAAGTCCATTCTCCCACCATTTCAAGAGATAAGTTGATCCATCTTAAATAAAATAAAGAGCCTTTACCTAGACTTCCTACACCACCATCATATGATTTTAGACTTTGATATTTTATAAAATATGGATACAAAGGCCAAGGATTAGGAAAAAATGATCAAGATATAACCCACTCTATATTTTATAAATATAATACAAATCAACAAGTAAAGTCATCTAATCATTCCCTTTATTCACATTCTTCCATAAAAGTGGTTACATATTACCAAAATTCTCATTCATATGATCATGAAAGTTCTAATAAATACATAAATAATTCTAACCAATTTACAAATAACTTAAAAAGGATATTTTCCTTCAAGAAAACTAATTCAAACTCCCATAATTCCTACATTACCAAATAATATCCCCCTTATTAAGGGTGATGATTATATCTTACCTTAATTTTATATTCAATTTTTTTGAAATGTTAATCAAGACCTCATTGAATATTTACCAAGTAACATCAAGGATAAAATAATAAATAAGCATTATAAACCTAAGTTTCCAAAGTCTCCTCATGTTCTAAATAATGCACTTTTACTAATATCAACCAAGGTCTCTAAATTAAAGGATCTTTATCTTCCAAAATATGAGTTTAAACCAAAAGTTCCTAACATACCAAAAGAGGTACCTTTACCAAAGATTCCTTAAGTTTCAATTTCTATAAAAATTGGTAATGATCCAAGATCTTAAAATTATATACTAAATCTACAAAAATTTAGTGATTCAATACATTCACAAAATTATCCTAAATCTAGTGATTATGAAATTGCACCTATTATTCATGAGGATGATGATACTCATATGCCTAGATTTAAGAGAGGAGGTGGATTATAATAAATTATAACACCTATTCCAAGAACCACCATTCCCATGGAGTATATTATTTTTACGATGAACACTATTGTATATATTTAAAAATAGGTTTCTATACTTCAAGTGCAAATGGATTTCCATAATATTAATGAAAATGTTATCTCATTCAATAATCAACCACTTTCACAATGTATATTTGAATGTATTTATCCACAAGTTTTTGAGATACTAGATTTACCTATATTTTTTATTCATAATGATCCATTTGACCATATGATTAACTATGTACATTCTTTTGGTCAATGGGCAAAAGATGACAAACTATTACTAAAATTATTCCATATGATCATTTCTGACAAGGCTCATAATTGGGTATATAGCCTACCAAAAGGTTCCTTAAGCACTTTTACATAATTATAAGATGTATTTTTCGTGGATTTAAATATCCATAAGGTTCAAAAACTTACATTGAAACATTTGTACAATTTGAAACAACATGATGATGAATCCCTTCAAGATTATACTATTTTATTCAAAAGTACATCATATGAGCTATCATTTATACCTTAAGATTTTGAGTTACAATTCATTTTATTAGAGTTATTATTTCTCCATTGAAATAAAAATAATTACATAAATAATATGAATCATTTACCCATCTATATGTGGGTGTGCATATATATGATTCATGCATACTTATCTAAAAGATATTAACATATCCCATTCTAAGTGCCAAAATTTTATTCCACACATAAAGGAGTTAGATGAATTACTAAATGGACATTATGAATCTTTATGTTAGATATCTACAAGTTTATTCGATATGGGACCAATTTAATATGCACATCTTATGTAAAAACCCTAAGGTGACCAACATAAAAAGCATCCACATCAACAAGAATTAATTATTACCTTATTCATAGGTGGTGCTTATTTATGGGATAACCATATTGATTCTATATAAACAAAATCTACTTTGAATGTAGGACTCTTACAATAGATTGGATTTTATCTAAAAAATAAAGGAGGTTGGAAAGACTCCTTGGGAAACATAACACTACCAATTTATTATGGTCATAAATTTATTCAATTAAGGGTTTGGATTATTCCTACCACATATCCATATCTATTTACACTAGAAACTCTTTTTTTATATCAAATGCAAGTATAAATTGACCAAAATTAGTAAGGTATATCCTTTTCTCATGAAGGCAAATTGATCCATATTCCAAATGATATGATTGGTTATTCTACTACATATGTAAAACATGAGGAAGAACATGACATGTACCTTATTCACTTATCTAAACATGATTCAAACAATGTAAAATATATACTTTAGGGTTACAAGGTTACATAGATCCCAAAAATACCAAAAATATATTTGGCATGTACTTATCTTATTGGCTCCTTGGCATTTGTGTTGTTAGTTCCATGTTGATGGATAACATATTAGTTATTTATACATACACATGTGTTTCACACTTCTATTTTCGTGTTAGACAGGCATACATAGATACATGATTTATGCACTTGTGGATGTTGGGCCGTCATTCTTCTCATGTCACCAAGATGTTTGGTGAATCTACCTTCTTTGATCATAATACATCCAAGTTAAATCATTTTATGGTCACTTTACATTATCATGTTTGATCTTGTGTACTTACACATGTATTTATCCAAGCTTATAGCTTTCATAGTGTATTTGATATGTTATATACTTGATTTTTTTCTATGACACATTTATTTCATGCGATAGTATGTTATGTCTATCTTGGTTGTTTATGCTTTCATCTATGCACTTCCTTGAGTACCTTACCTTTATATTGTCTTGTTTATTTGATCATTTGAATGTGTTCTAGTATCCCCCATGCCTTTATTTGATTCTTTAACATTTGATATTTAATAAATTATTATGTGGACATTCGAATATGTCATTATTACTTTTGTGGATATTTGATTAAGCTATGTGAATTAGAATTTGCAACATTTGAACATACCCCTTATTTATAGTCTCCTTACACCATTGTTTTTTGACTTGATTTTGAGTGCTCTTTTGTGTGTATTTGGATTTAAATTGAACTTTTACTATTACTATCTAGACATTTCCATTATCTTCATCATGTATCTTAGGAATTGATGTTATCACATTATGGTATTTCAATGTTACATTTACATATACATGTTCTCCACACTTAGTATTCAACATCTCTAGATTATAGTGGGGTCATGTTTTTTGAAACATATCCTCCACATTGGTATTTATATCAATTTTCAACATTTATCCATATATAGTGAGGATTTTTTATGGTAAAATATCCTCCACACTTGTTCAAAATTAAAAAATTGGCCAAATTGCATAGTTATATGAATTAGATACACATTTGTGGTAGAATTTTATATATTGGTACCATTTTTATACACATATTCAGCATGAGAAATATATAAGGTGCATATGATATGAAATGTGCACTCAAAATGTCAAAATCTAAATTAGTTTTAGATTTAAAAAACTTATATAGACTATTATCACCCCCCAAGTTGGATTTTCACAAACTATATTAAGATAATCTACTCTAATATTTGGTTTTCTTTTTGATAAGTAATAATTGATTGTATCATCTAGCATCACTATATTTATAGTGTGATTTGACTTGGTTCACTCATGATCACTAGGTTATAAGTATGATTAGGTTGTATGGTTTCGCTAGTCTTAATTCTAGGTGATAATCCACCTTTTGTCTAAGGTTGGGAGTATATGCCCTCCTATCTCTCTCTCTCTCTCTCTCTCTCTCTCTCTCTATATATATATATATATATATATATATATATATATATATATATATATATATATATATATATATATATATATATATACTTAGATATATGAAATTTTCATATTTATATTTTTCTTAATCTTGGTTTTAGTGATTCATAATGATACATAATTCAAATGAAAATTCTAAAGGAAATATAGTTACATTGATGCGCATGTTTACTACTAAAACTTTCTCTCTTTTGATTTAAATCATTTAAATACTTTCAATTTCATATTATATGCATTGATTTTATATTTTAACATGTTCTTAGTTGTAGGCTAGTCACCAAAAAATCAGTCAATTTTGGCTCACAAAATGCAAGGTGTGTTATACACACACACCTAAGTATGCATTCCTTCTCATTCAAACTATAAATTACATTACTAGAATAAATGGGGGAAAATGTAGATGATATTTAAGAATTATATAACACCTTAGTCTTGTACACTTGGAAAATAAATACCTTGGTTATTCCTCTCAATTTTAGACCTTTCTCACTTCCTCATGTCTGACATTTGTTATCTCTAAATGCTCATTGCTTATCTCTTAGTTTAACAAGTATCATTTTGATGACATATACAATATATATTGCCAAAAAAATTATAAGTTGGCTTATCTTCCACCCCTACAAGTTTTGGACCTGCACCTATTTTCCATCTTCTCATACACTTGTATCCTAATTAGATGCTTTCATTGATGTAAGTGTTCTTTTTACAAGTTTTGGGTACCCTAAAGTCATATAATTTACATATTAAACATATCCTAAAGGTTATCATAAGCAATTTAATGTGATATATTCTCCAAGAGGATTGGTATAAATATAATACCTAACCTCATTCATTCTTCACCTAAAAAAGACCTAAAGAGACCAAGGTAACTTATCAAAATAATTATATCAAGTACTCAAATGATCAAAATCTTACCTAATTTATTTTGTTTATATATCAATCATAGGGAAAATATATCTACAGGTATAAAGTACTAGATGATCATCCCAATAGCTATATTTTCCAAGTTATAAGATAGGTAATTATTATACTTTCTTTCCACATATTACAACCTTGTGAAAAAATAATCCAACACATTAGGGGATAAATACATTAGTCTAAGGCCCTCTTTAGATTAGTGGTTATTTAGGTAGTAATATTTTAAAGAGGGGCCTTTGGGGTTAGATCAATACTTTGATCCCACTAATCCATTTTTTCCAAGGTTACTATGAAGATGAAGAGATAGGGTTTTATCATTTGACAAAGAGTGACAGTCCATAAACCATATATGAATACACCAAAGTGAAGGTGACATAGAACCTAGAAGAATCCATGTGGTCACATCTAGTTTTAGAAGGTATTATAAACTTGACACCTATGCTCAATCTAGACAATAACATTAATGCAAATGTCCTAGGTTGATGCATTGATCTGAGGCCACATAAGCACTTAATCCATAATTTGGTGACTATTCAAGAATATTATCATAGTATGCTTCTTACTTGTTTCAAATTCATATCTTTATTATCATCATAACTAGATAAGTATCATGTTTTTATTATCATTACAATATCTATCATAGTTATGTTTATTATTTTTAACATATCTTAGTATAATAAACTTAGTATATGTTCTATCTAAGTTGTATAATTAATTGTCCTACTATAGATCTATTTATCACCCTTGTGTTTATTAATTTCTATATTATTATCCCTATTTATCCCATTAGGCTCCATATCTAGTTTAGGATTAAACAAATACCATGTAATATGGTAAAACACCTGCATGAGGGGGTATAATTTTCCAACTAAGTAGTTTGACCTAGAGTGGAGTAGTAATATTTGGATGACCATTGACAGCCTAGAAATTTCTCTCAGTGGATGGAGGATACATGGTGTAAATAATGGAAGTAGATAGTGGGGCCATACCACCAACTGAATTCAAATCTTAGGCACACCTTCAATTAATGTGTCAATGATACAAATCCCAAAGGCACCCTTTACATGTATGTTTACCCCTCAAATTTAATATGAAATAATAATGAAATTAAATTATTATCATAGACTAAATAATTCCATAGTGCATGTTCACAAGTGTAAACTTATTTAGCACACAATTGGAGTCACTTCACTTGAACTAAAGGTAAATCAGTTTTCCACCACATTACTAAACCATGTGTATACCTAGTATTAGAACCTAGACCTAACTCAAACCATCTTGGACTAAGATCTCTTGAAGGATGAATTCCTAAAGGAATTCAAAATCTCATAATTTTAGTATCAAATCATTTTTGTGTTCAAGGAGATTAATCATAAACTAATAGAAAACATTTTTGCATATGATTTCAAGTTTAAAACCTTGGTATCTAATCTTGCATATGTACTTCACCCAGTGCAACATACATAATGGTTTATTGAGATATTGATTACCTTGATTCAATTTTACCTCTTTATGAATACATTTTCCAAACCAAGAGAGGCACTATAATTGGCACAAAGATCTAAGGTTGTTGGGATAGAAGACACATGAGTCAACCTAGTGATAGAGGTGTAAGTTGCATCAATAGAGCTGTAATAATTTTTATCCAAATAATCACATGAAATATGCATTATATTGTGGTGTGATTAATTTAAGGTGGATGGGCACAACTAAAATAATTTACCTAGGCATAGTTTGCATGCCTTAACAACTTTTTTTGATGTTTTACATGAGTGCCATGACACACATTACTAATCTCTTCAATAGTGTATTACTGTTACCAATGTATCTATATACTAATAATATTTATGATGTATCTAACCATAATACAAATTATTTTTGGGTGGTTGATTAATTACTTGAGGCAAGGGAATGAAGCACAAGATAGGTTTTTTCAATACCCTCGAGGTATGGGCCAGAAAACCTTGGATATGGTAACTATGGGAAACATCATGGAAATGGAGGCCACATTGGAATATGTGACATAGGTAGGTTTTCACAATTCTCTTATTACAAGTTTGGATCATTAGACCAATTTTGGCATGATTTTCCTTGGTATATTACTTATGTGTAATATTATGGAAAATATAAGGTTGAGTACTACCCAAACCAATATGTGAGAATCATGAAAAAGGGAAAATTTGATAAAGGTATTTATACGATCAAATTTGCACATAATTAAAGGGTGAATAATAAAAATAAAAATGTGGGAACCAAGGTCCATGCACTATAAATAAATGGCATAGCTATGTAGAAAGCATTGGCTCCTAGAAAAGAGGCTAGGCTAAGATGTGAGCCTAAGAGACATAAAGCCAAAGTAGTATGTCCTAATCTTGATGGCTCATGATAGAAAGAGGTGATGATCAGGGCCATGAACATGACTCAGAGGCTATAAGGAGAAATCTGACTTTTTGAACTCAACATACCCCCATTCTTTTTTTTGAATAGGGACCCATTATATTATGAAAAGACTAGGCCTAGTTCATAAATCTTCTTTCATAAGAGCTTTATATGTTGTACCTAAATTAATTATTAAGTAAATGTAGATGGTATTTTTTTATTATTTAGACTAACCTATTAATATTGTTTGGAATTTTCACATATTCACAAGTTTTTAAAACATGCGTAATTTATAAAGTATCAAGCTTCATAGAAATTGGTCTTCAAAACTTTTGTTTGAAATTTGATCTTTAACATTCATCACTCATTCATACCTATGTTAACCTTCATGAAAAATGTTTTTCAAAACTTTTTTTCATAGGTTTTATTCTAAACTTTTTTTTTTTAGTTTGGGTCTTTTTAACTTTATCCACCATTCATGCATGTCTTAAACATCTATGTTTATCATGAGTTTAATCTTCATAATTTGTTCTTCAGTGAAAGTGTTTGGCATTTAAATATTTGATGGAAATATGTAAAAAACTAATCAAATAATTTTTTTTTAAAAAAATATTTAGAACCTTTGACTCAAAAAAAATTTCAATGTATATTCATTAAAAAGTGGTTGGTGTTTGGTCTTTGGAAAAAGTGTTTGGAAAAATATTTTGAGAATAAGTCTTTGGAAATTTTGTTTGAAAGGTCTCATCCAAAATTTGGTCTTCAAAAAAAATGTTTAACTAAAGTGTTTTGAAATTTTGATTCATAATTGACCTTCATAAAAGGCAACCCTCATAGCCTTCAAAAAATACACCCACCACAAGTCTTTAGAATTTTTGTTTGTAAGATTTGTTCACTTCACAAGAATTTGGGTTGACTCTATTTTAATGCCACACACAACTCTAAACTATAGAAAAGCTATGTGGCATGGATAGATTAAGGATAAAAATTTGATAGGATAACACTTGTAAAAGGGCAATCATGTGGTATTTTCCAAATGTCTATAATGTCTACATGGCATACCAACCAAAAATAAAGTGGGATAGTTTGAATTGAAAGAGTTAAATTATTTTAGAGATGTTAGAAATTAAAGGTGCATGAACTATAATTGAATACAAAAATATATATAAACTAATTAAAATAAAACATTATGTTCATTGATCACAAAGGACTCTGAGCTAACTTGCATCCTTGAGAACAAGCCCTAGTTACCTGTGTTTGAATTGTGAAGTGTTTATAGAATATCTAAAACACTAAATTAAAGAACTAAAACTTTGTTAGCATAATTAATTAACTATGGATTTTTCATCTACGAAATTTAGGGGAGCCCTGTCATTAATCTATAGTTTTTATTAAAGACTTTACTAAGTACAAAGACACCATTTTTCATTTAGTAGTATTCAATTATGAGTATCCTAACTTCTTGACTCTATGGGATGTAATTCACTAGGTGGACACACATACTTGTGAGGATAACTTCAAACCATCATAGAGGTAATTGGATATGGATTTACTCCCTCTCAAGTGACAAGGATTACATTTCACATTGGCCAAGCCTGAGGTAATGCCATGCATTAACCTACTAAGATACTTGTTTTTTAAAAGCAAGGTGAATGGAGGAACTTTCCTACATCATATAGAGTATAAAATCACCATCACCTAAATATAAAGAGATGCACTCCAAAGGTACTTATCACTACCTATTGCAGATGTAACCTTTGATTTTCATAGAGTGGTAACATGGAAGAAGAATAATTCAATTAATAAAACTCTGAGCAAGTGGATCATCCCTAGAAAGATTATCATCCTTAATAAGAATTATCCACTACCTATAACCAAGTTTCATATGGGATTATTAATTTTGATGGCCCTTTTGAACTAGTTATATGGCTACCCTAGCATCAAATTCTTTCATCTCAAATGGGTTTCATTGCTAGAGTTATTAATGACCTCAGAGCTAACATTTGCCCTGGGAGAGGTAATTATATCTAAGATATAGGAGAATTTTCTATGAAAGGATAATATTCCTATAGGAGGCCACTTTTATATTATATCATGCCTCATAAATGTTGTGATGGGCATATATACATACATAATGGGTCACTCTAAAGACTAGTTATATATTTCATCAAGAACCACATATGTGACTCTTATTCCATCATGCATATATCAATTACACAATAAATATTTTAATGCCCAAAATATCACCCATAAAAACACTACATTTATTTTTCTCTTATGTAACACTAACTCCACACAAGAAGACGCTTCAACCATTAACATAACCATACTAATGTATGTATTTAGTACATGCATATTATAATATCACATCCAAAATCAAGGGTAACCTTAAAGGTATATAAAACCATCCAATGTTTTTTATATTTAATGTATATTCTCACCTTTTATTTTATAATGGAGATACATAAATGAATGTGACAAGCTAACTACATCCTAGCTATGTCAACTACACCATATGTGGAGTGCAAGACTACAATCAATTTAAAAAATTAATGAATATCAATAATATAATTATAATAATTAAATTAATACATAAGCTCATCCCAAATATTATGTAATGTGATCCATCAATGGTTTGTTGGCATATTATTTTTGTAACTACAACTGTAAGCATGTTAAAATTACGTAAGTAACTAAAATTTTAATTAGACCAACCTCAAATGTAATCAACATACTACCATGAGTAAATTATTCAATTTTAACCATTTGTGTTGAATCATAATTACCCAACCATGGTGAATCTAGACTTAGCTAGCTCACCACATAATCAAGTTACCATTTCGTTAAATTGCCTAATAAATGGTGATGGATAAAATACCCCAACAAGGTGAAAAGTATTTGTAAAAGTCATCATGTATTATATTAGATAAAATATACTTATAGGAACCTAAATAAACCATTTATAATAAAATAAATTCTAA